>CM021105.1:298565217-298633404 GCA_007115665.2 Sequoiadendron giganteum | reverse complement strand
AACTATGAGCATTGTAGTGATACATCATATTTTTTTATCTAATACTCATGTTGCATCCCCAACCCATTCTCAAAGCCTAAAAGGATCAATACACATGAAATATGAACTCATTAGAAAACACAAAGAGATTAAAAGAAAAATAAAATTACTTGAATTTAGCTTGTGTACCTATGTCTAGCCTCCTATTACAAAATAACAAGTTGTTTAGTTTCAAATTAAAAGCAGTTTGACTATAAAATACAGACAACAACAAACATAGTCTTAAGCTAAATTTCTTTTTTTGATAGGTGTGGCATCATAAGTATCTACTCATATGAAATCATTCATAAATTTCATGAATGAATTCATATTTTAAGATGAGGACATATGGATGAGATTATTTGTTAGATCTCTTTGTGGAAGTGCATTAATGTGGCTAAGTGGCTTCATTGATAATCACTTCTCTACTTGGTATGACCTTGTGAATGCATTTGATAAGAAATACAGTAGGTAGGCCTTGCATCTCTTGTCAATGAAATTCTAAACATTAAAAGGTAAGATGGCAAGTCTAGTAAATACTTTAGTCACAAGTAATGAGAACCATTCACATTCCATTTTATGCCATATTTTAACCTTTTTCATATGCCTTCATATACCAATTCTCATATTCCATTTTCATAGCATACATATCATTTTACCACTTTTATGATGCATATGATTATATATAAGTAATATTTGATTTCTTTTTTAGATAAAATACATGAATAAAATATATTGGATTGTATTTACTAATATTTGTTTTCCATTATATTATGGAAATAAATCCTGCAACATGCTCTTGGAGGAGGAGAATGTAGATTTCTTGTCACCTGTTAATGCACTCTAGCAAATTAATTCCAAATATAAATATTATTGAATCATTTGTTTTGAAATAATTTGATTATTTTCCTTATAACTAATTAATATTCAATTTTATAATTATATGGAGAAGAATGATCTCACACCAAAAATTATTTATTATTGTAACGAACTCCTCTACTTTGGATTGATTTGTTATCAATAAAATTGCAACCAAATGTAATTTTTAGGTTTTTAACCATGAAATGAGAAGAAGGGCATGCAAATAGGAAATAACTTAGAAACTTGTTGCACACCCTATTCATTATATAGAGCATAAAATGGCATGAAAAAAGAAGATATAGTTGGAAAATAGTGCATCATATCAAGAGGTGTGGAATGGAGTAGAAAATAGAAATGTAACAACACAGAGAAATGTAATAGAGAGGATGCAATATTTTGAAATAAATTATAATGTATGTAATTCACATTTTGAAGGGAGTTTTATAGCAACAATGTAATAGAGAGGATGCAATATTTTTGAAATAAATTATAATGTATGCAATTCACATTTTGAAGGGAGTTCTATAGCAGCATATTAGAAGATCATTCTTGTGTAGATGGAGAGGAGGGCCCACTCTCTGGAAGCACTCACAATGATCTTTGTATTTTATTTAACATGTGTGATTTTATTTCATCTTATAATTGTTAATCTTTGAAGAAACATAGACACTAATTTAATTATTTATTTCAATAATAAATTTATAATTTATATTTTTGTTTTGATAGTTATTTTTTAATATTTATCTTGCAATATGTAGGTTGCAATTTCTATCACCTACATAGAGTTATTGTAACAAATTATGATCTTGTAGTCTGCACATTTCTTGTAACGGCATGCACAGTCTATAGTAGTTTTTACAATAGTGCAAAAATTTCATAGAAATTTAAATGAGTGTTTTTTATATTTTAATTTTTTTATTCCATCAATACTCACATGACTACCTACAAACCTTTCACATACAACCACCACACATTTCAAAATTTTATGCTCTTGGATTGACACTTAGACCGATCAATTTATTTATCAGTTGGCATTTGTCTAATCACAGTTTGCAGACCGATCGAGTGGTCGGCCTCGTCATCTGATGTCACCTTCCACCTGCCATTGCCCATTGAAGTTTCCTGCCGAGCTCCCACCAAAGTCTAAAGCCGTAGCCTCGGTCACCTAGAGATCTGAGGGCTCCGCTAGTCTCCAACGGTGCCTTCACCTTGTACTGGTTGCCCCACCCTGCTCCGCCAGTCCGCCAGTCCGCCGCTCCGATGCCACTCGATCCGGGGGGGCATGTTTATTTTCCTCCACTCAGCCCACGGTCACATTAATGACCAAGGGATTTTTTCTTTTAAGCTCTCAGGTACTTGATTTTTGCACCTAATTAGCTCGTAGGCCCTAATAGGGAAGATTTTGTCAAATCGCCATATCTTCGCGCCACGGTGTCAAAATTTAAAAAAAGAGATACCGTCGGAAAGGTAATTCATTGAACTTTCCAGTGGTGATATCTATTTTGCATAATTTTTCTTCCAAAAAAATCTACATTCAGTTGTAGTGAAAACCCTAATTTGGGGTTTTGGAGGTGGTATCTTTTTTCAGTTTGTCAAAAAATTTCCATCAACAAGGCATTACAATGTTTTTTCTAGCATTTCAACAATATCATTAGATTTCCAACATTTTCTTTTAGAGATATTTTGTCTTGTGCTCTTTTTCTCTCTCTATAATGGATGGACTTGAAGATAGTTTTGTGAGCGATTGACCAGGGAGCAATCTAAACTCAACCAAGTTGATTCATCTTCAAAGTATCATGCTCTCATTGCAACACCATCCAAAGGGAAAGGCAAGCATAAGGGAAAATATAAGACAAGATCTTCTGAATCATCACAACACAAGGAAGAAAAGCCTAAGAAGGAGAGGCCCAAATGCAACTTTTGTAATGGGCTTGGACATCGTGAGGAGACTTGTTTTAAGAAGGAGATTCATGAAATGAGACAGATTCTCAAGGATCATAACATCACTCTTCTTTCTTCTTCAGTCTACTCACCCACTCTTCTTCCAATGAAGAGTCATCTACAGGTATTGCAGGAATTGCCACAACTAAGATTCAAGGCAAGGGACATGCTTTGATCAATACCCTAGTTAATAGATGAGAAGGATGGGTCATTGACTCAAGTTCTTCTAGGTATGCCACCTATTTCGGGGATCACATTCTTTGGGAGACTATGTGTCCTCTAGAGTTTGACAGGATGTTCACTACAAATGCAAACATTGTTTATGTAGCTACTCTTTGTGATGTTACTTTGGATGGGGGGCCTCTACCCGATGTTGTTTATATTCCCTCGATGACTCATAATCTTCTTTCTATTTATTAGCTTGCTTAGGAGGGTCTTAAGATTGATTTCACGTCTGATCTAGCTATCATTAGGGATTAGTTTGATACACTCATTACCTATGGTGAGGCTGATCATCACTCACGGGTGTATAAGTTCACCAAGTTTTGGGATTGTACTCCATCTGTTCTAGCTTCTCCAGATTCTAGGGTAGGAAGTAGTTCTCCTCCCCCTTTCCAGGGTTGTGGTGGTTGGATTGAATTGGCTCTTCTTTCGACACCATCTTCTTCCTCATCTTCCTCTCAATTGAGATTTGTTTCAGCAGAACAGGGCTCATTCTCCTCTTCAGACTTGTGACATCCAGATGGGTTCATGACAGGTCTTGCAAACTTGGCTTGTCATTTCTCCACAGGCTTTGAAGACATCCTTGAGGGGACACCTCTCCTTTATGGGGGGGATATCTAGTCTCCTAATTTTGATCTTTGTGTGATGATTGTTGTCCTTGGGGGGATGATGTTGAGTCCTCCAATCATCACCTTTTTGCATTTCATCTCCTTTTTGGAGAGGGGTTTTCTTCCCACTATGTTTTCCCCTTTTCTACATTTGTGGGAGATTAGTTGCATTTTCATATTATTTGTACATGGGTACCTAAAATGGCCATCATTGCTGGGACCCATCTTCATCTTTGCATAATCATTGCATTTGAATTTCCTCCCTAAGTTGCACTTATGGGGGGTGTTAGTGTAATTAATTAATTATTACACTAGTATAAGTTAACTTAGGTCTCCATTTAATCATTTAGTCCTAGGTTACATTATTAAATAAATCATAAATAATGTTGTTGAGATAAGATTCCCTTCTAGAAGATGAGTTGTCTATTCTAGAACTTATCTCTATCTTGTTATCATTCCCTAGGTATTTTGTTAGGGTTTCATGTTGTCTCATGTAGTGTGATTAGAACACTTGGCAAAATCTTATGCATTCTAGGTTTAGCTCTTGCCTATATAATTAGGCATATGTACTCTTGTAATATTAGCTAGATCATCATAATATAATCTCCTATTTTGAATGCAATTATTATAATTTATGTGTGGTTGATTATTTCTTCTTGGAAAAGGTCCTCCATTGAAGGTTGCAGCTTCATCAGGGACACTGTGCATCCATCATTCCAATAGATTTGGCCTTTCAACAAGTTTGTTGCGGCCTTCTCTAAAATCTCAAGTGATTATAGGTCTGAAACATCTACATGCATTAATATTTTATATGAGTCCTATGAGGTTGTTAAATATAATTCGAAATAAAATAAGTCTTACAAGTTTGAAACACACTTATGGATGGATTAACTACCTTAAAAAAAAAAGAGATGAGTACACAATGAGGTTGTTAACTTTAGAGAATTTAGGTTAAACATCTTCCATGTGTTGGGGATACATGAGAAAATCATGGCTAATGAGTGTTCAATGGAGGCAAGAAGAATATTGTTGCATCACGAGACAATTATGCTAATAAAATTGACTGTCTACATTGATTTACAATTAGATGAGTTAACTCATGAGGATGGAAATGATGATACATTTTTATGATGAACTCCCATGCTTTGTATCTCTTGTCAACGATGTATATGATAATGATCTGGTAGGTGCTTATTCTGAGAAGGATGTGCATAATGTTTCTTGCAGTAGCACTTAAGATTTTTCTTCTTTTTTTGATGAATTATATATGGACTTGTGTTAGTCTAATGATTTAAATTTCTTAAACATCAGCAAATGTGACTTATTAAAAATTAGGATCTTATGTTACTAATAACTATAATTAAATATAAAATAAATAAAATAAGAAATACAAGATACACAAAGTCAACACATTACACAATATATACATGGTGAAAACCCTTTTGAGTAAAAAACCCCTAGAAATCATTTCATTATAAAAAAATACATAATGGTCTATTAAAACATAAACCAAACATGGGGAACCACTTCTTCTTGCTTTTACATGGTAAATAATATCTCTTATGCATACTGATAGAATTCACTATTCATCTTCAAATTCCATACCTCTTAATGAGAGATAAACTACTTAAATATAGAAAGGATGGAAAAGACCTAAAGGGGTATTAGTCACACATATTCAAAACTACCATTTCTAAATAATCAATAATCTAATAGAACTAATATTATAATATTTTAAATGAGATATGCTTAATAAAACATATAATTTTTAAGGTTTATAACCTTAGATTATGATATATAGATGTTATATGGGTATGACCCCTAATAATATTATGTTCTAATATGACTACCATGTTGTGGGCTCTAATTCTAGCCTTGTTATGTATGTTGTGTAGAGTAGGATAAGAGATCATAGATCCAATTAGTAGATTAACTAGGATCCTTTTCTCATGCCTTACATTAGAACACAAACCAACTAGGGTTGATAATTGGCTTGCTGCCACAATAGAGAGCCAATCTCCCAGGGTTTGATCCTTTTGAGTTGCAAAGAGGATAATTTTGATGCGTGTTTTAACAAGCCTATTTGACAAAAAACCATAGATTTAAAAATGTAATCTATCACACATAAAAAAATAAAAAACTAATAGAATGATTATATATAAAAAAAAATTAGATACAGAGGAACTTGATATTTAAAATTGAGCCAGAATTTGAGGGTCAAGGGTGGGGGCACCCTTTACTAGAGATGTTGATTTTTAGGGTCTTAAAAACTTTAGATGATGTGTTATAGTCTAATATGTGTTTCTTGTAACCTATTTTTGATGAAAATTTTAGGTTTTATCAACACACATGAAAAGAGAAAAATATTGTGTTACATAGGGGCTTGCCTAAGTCAAACCCTATTTTTGGTGTTTGCAACAAATGATGATGATAGAGAGGGATTACCCTAGGTCGAGAAAAGGCCAAATTAACAATAATTAATTGAAACAATACATGATAAATGGTAATTATAGACATGTAAAATTGACTTGACACCTATCACACAACACTAAACAACATCAAGCAACACTGAATGACATCAAACAACCTCAAACAACATCAAACGATATAGAACATCATCTCAGAATGACTCAGAATCATCTCGTCACACTTCAGAATGACTCGGAATCATCCCATAACACTTCAGAATGACTTAGAATCATCCTGTAACACTTCAGAATGACTTAAAATAATCCTGTAACACTTCAAAATGACTCAAAATCATCCTGTAACACTTCAAAATGACTCGAAATCATCTCATAACACTTTGGAATGACTTAGAATCATCCTGTAACACTTCAAAATGACTCAAAATCATATTGTAACACTTCAGAATGACTCAAAATCATCTTGTAACATTTTAGAATGATTCAGAATCATCTCATAACACTTCATAATAACTCATAATCATCCCATAGTAACTCGGATCAACTCAGAATCACCCTGAAACAGTTCAAAATAATCCCATAACGTCTCAAATCAACTCAGAATTACCTTGAAACAATTCAAAATCATCCCATAATGTCTTAGATCATCTCGAAATCACCCCAAAATAGTTTAGAATTACCACAAACGTTACCGCATCACACCACACCACATCACATCAAAACGACATCAAAAACTCTAATTCCTCTATTAATTGAATAATACAACATTATTTAATTAATTCACTTTTCATCATTTCAGACAAATTTAATAAATCTCATTTATTTAATAAAGTCCTAGAAACCCTAATTCCTCTATTAATTAAATAAAACAACATTATTTAATTAATTCACATTTCATCATTTTGACTAATTAAATAAATCTCATTTATTTAATAAAGTCCTAATCCCACCTTATTTCGTCCTGATTAATAAATAATACCAATTATTTAATTACGTCACTAAATCACCTTATTTCCCTAAGTGGATTAAATTATTAAATAATAATTTAATTACAACACTTTCCCTCCAAAAATTTTGAATTAAATCAAACTATTCGAATTAATTATATAAAATCAAATCAAACTAATGCAACTTTGTTTGCAAAAGTCAAACTTGATTTGCACATTCAAATCCCAAAAAGGAATTAATTAATTAAATCAATTAATTCATATTCCTCACCCTCTTTTTGATTGATAAAATTACGATTATTGACTAAGCAATCTAATTTGTTAACTAATCCATCTATTTAGTTAACTAAAACATCAGATTCCTAACTAAGTCATGACAAAGTTAACTAATCCATCTATTCAGTTAACTGATCAATCAGAGTCTTGACTATCCAATCTATTTCCCAATCACACTAATTGTGCAATCAACTTTTCACAATCATCTCATGTCTAAATCCTCTCAACACACTCCGACTGTTGATCTGGATATTCTTCAAAACAATCTTGATCATCCATTTCAAATCTCATTTTCTATATAACAAACCCCTTTCCTAACAAAATAAGGATTAGAGAATCAACATACGTTGAGCAACAAAGTGTTGTCAAGATCATTCTTGAGAGAGAACTTCATCCATTGTCTTTGATCAACCAAACACAACACACATTCATCCACACTTTGCACACGAACTTTGGAGGCTTCGATGTGATAAGAACAATCCAAAATCAAGCAAATAAACTCTACTATGAGATGGTAAAAGCTATATTTTGTTCTCATTTGGTAATTAGTAGGTTCATTATCATGCTTGCAATAGAATAGTTTCAATTTCATATGTGTAGGAGTTTCTAGATCTTAGATTTTGAGTTTTTTGGCTTTAGATTAGATTTATTCATTAGATTGCTCTAATGTCCCTCTTGGGTCATTGATCTAACGTCCTCATTCCCCCTCACTAAGAGAATGGTGTCTATCCCCTAGGGTTGTAATTGTTGGTTTAAGTTAAACTTAGCCCATTACTTTCAAAACAATTTGACATCAAATTTTGTGTTTGATTTAAAGAAAAATAACACATTCAAAACAAAAATTGAACAAGATGGTTAAACCACAAACCCTTTGATTTAGTGCACACTTGTGAGAGAAGGATTATGTTCGCACTCCTTTGAAAGGATCTTTCCTTAAAGGTTTTCGAACATTCTGGCATTGATTTCAATGTACATCAATCAAAGTAAACATTTGGGAGCTATGGCTTGGGTGTTGTGATTTCACAACCTAAGTTATAGACATGAAGGTCACATAAGTCTATGCTTGCTAAGTCAGTCCAAGTGTTGTCTTATCACTTGCCATATTTCAAAACATAGAGAAAAAGTTGTCCACAAGATAATTGTTCGGACAAAAAAAATTGGAAAGACAAAAGGTCATATAGTCCTACATACATTATTTCCATCCTACCTATTTGAAATGAAAATCAAGAAAACCATTAAGGTCATTCCTCCACTCAGAAGTCCATGATATTAACAGTTACTTGGGACTCGCAGATAGTTCAAGTAGACTTGCAACATATCCTCTGCATAAGGAAGTGGAATATAGACCTTAGTTCTTCAACATTTTTATTCCCAAAGAAGTGGTGTCATCCAAAACAACACTCAAACCCTAGGGTCTTGAGCTTCACAACAACCACCCCATAACACCACCAACTTTATGACCATTTGGCAACCAACTAACCCAGTTCAACAACCAGATCTTGTAGCACCGATTATTCAACTAAGTCTCATGCACATTATAGGTGTACAAACCGACATCATAAGCAGTTTGAGAAACTTTATATTATTAGAAGATGAAACACCTCACCAGTTTCTCACTGTATCCATAGTTCTAAATGAACATGAAGAAAAAACAAACATAGTAGTTGAAAGACCCATATTACTACTTCCTACGTGGTAATAATTATCCCATTCATGATCTCACATAAGGTCAATATCCCTAAGGTGAAGTCCATAGGACATCATTTCACACTTAGACATCTAAGTCCAAAAGCCCTCAAGAAACACCTTTGGGCACTTCACGAAGCCAGAACTAGGTTGGTATATAACTTCCAAAAATGAGCTTCCAGAAACAATCCAAACTTGTATTCCTTCTACTATTGTCATAATTTGGGTTTGTTCCGACATTTCCAGTATCTTACATAATCTGTAGGAATAAATCAGGTCTTTAGAAATTGAATCAACTAGAGAGTACACCACTCTCCCATAGGAGACCCAATTTGTTTATGACAACCACGAGATCACAACATAGGAAGAAAATGGAAGCAAGAAAGGATGACACCAGTAGCCCACCAACAAACACCACAAATGACGGAAGTGGCCCATGAGGATATAAACCAAGTGACCTTTTGATAGGGTATTGAATATCAAAACATCACCAAAAAATGTTGATCTATTACCCAAATCACTCTTATCAAGGGTCGCAATATCAAATAAGGCAACAACATCTAGGGTTTCAAAATCCCCATCAAGGAATAAGTCCAAAACATCAAAATGCCCTAGATAAAATTGAGAGAGATCTTGAGGAAATTAAATGAAATAAAAATTCAACATATCGTCGATGCCATGTGCAAAGTCAAGACATTACATATCCACAAAAAGTGAGAATCATTCCACAAGCACCTCAACAACACCTCCAATATAAACAATATCAATGTGTGCCTCAAATCCAATATCAGGGTGTACCTCAAGTGCAATATCAAAATGTACCTCAATCGCAATATCAAGAAGTTTGGCAACGCCAAGGTGTACCAGAAGTGAAATATCAAAATGTACCTCAAACAAAGAATCAAGGAATTCTACAAAATCAAGAGTAAAATAATCAAGAAAATTCACAGAAGAAATATTACCAACTAGGAAGGAAATTCACCCCTTTGGGAGAAACTTTAGAGGTAATCATGCATGAACTAGTACAACAAGAACTTATTAAAATCAACGATAGTCCAACTTATGGTGAAGCAAGCTTTAAAGTCCCATGGTATAACCAATAAAAATGATGCGAGTTCCACAAAATCAAGGGTCATCCAATGAAAAAATGTGCTACACTCAAAAACATCATCCAAGACCTCATTGATAAGGGAGAAATAGCTATTAAAAATGACATTCAAGAGCCCTCTACGAATGACAACAATGATAATGTCTCAACCTTAAAATTTAAAATCAACAAGCAAGAACTATTTATCATTGATCACATTGAAAATGTCTCTACATCATCCAGTGGGCAAGAGCACATACATCAAGAATTTAATCCCAAGAACGATCAAAATCAGTCACCCAAGTCTAGCAATGATTCAGTCCAAGATATATTGACATCATCCAACCTTAGGGAAGTACATATTGATGATCAAGAGACTCTTGATCCAACACTTATACCCAATGCAAAAGATCTAAGCCAAGAGCTACTATCGATATGCCCACATTTTGAGAAAAGCCAAGGATCCTTTACAAGTAATCCCTTCTTTGAAATTGATCCATGTCAAGAATGTGATCCAAAGCATGTCAAAGATGATACCACACAAAGTCAAGATCAATAATTCCTATCATAAAAATACTATAATGACTTGGCAGATATATTCCAACACATCCATATACCAAGCGCACATACATCTACCCATGAGATGCTTAATCCTAATGGACATGTAGATGATCTTCATCTAAGAAAAGAGTCTCATACTCTTGATATCATTACCAAAGAACAAGAGTCTCCTACTCTTAACATCTATACAAAATATAAAGACATAGCAGAAGCTAGAGACATATCAAAAAGGTATCATGAATAAGACTTGTACATAAGTTGTGAATAAAAAAAAATCTGTGGAGACATATCAAAAATGGATCATAAAGAAGACTTATATATAAGTTGTGAATCAAAAACATCTTATGAAGACATGAATCATGAGGAATACTTCTACGTGGATAGTAAATCAAAAACACCTCTTGAAGAAGCATTAAAATCTGATATTTCACAAGATCAAGCCGAAGATATCTCACACCTGAAGGAACCTATCGGCACGACATTTAAAGATCCACAACATAGAAAAGAAATATTAGCACCCTATTTCCAAGGTGAGACATATTCCATTAAAAATGAACTCTCTCAACAAATTTAGTACCAAGGTAGAGGATTAGGTCTACATGAATAGGGTATCTTAGAACTAGTGCAGATTATGGGAAATCCTAAGCATCAAGGTCTTGATTATTCAACAATTAAAGGAGCTAAACATATGAATGATACATCCATGATACTGGGGGAAACTTTATCTAATGCAAGCATCAACATAGAGAGCACAAAGAGTCCTTCTGATGAAATTGATACCAATGCTACAACTAGCCATGTTAAGAATTGTCATCTGCATATATTTCCAGCCTCTAATTTGGACCAACAACAAGAGAAAAAGATATACCCAAGAACAAAAAAAGTCATTGAATTAAAAGGATCAATGAAGAAAAATGGACAAGAAAAAATTAAATGGATACAAAAGAAAAAGCAAGAAAATCATCCCTATCAAAATCCATTAGTCATAGAAACTATGTGACAAAATAAAAAAGGGAAGTTCATCTATCAAAGGTGTCCAACAATGCAAAAGAAAGCTTCAAAGGCAACTTACAAAGTATATCGAGACGTTGGTCCCAATCGAATCTCCATATCCACCCATCATTGCTCATCACCCCAAGTTTGGAGAGTCAAAGGTTCCAAATTGTCAACCAATCCATCTAAATATCATTTTCCTCAACGTATTTTACCATCCATGATATCCAAATATCACATTGACCATGTGTTGGCAATAACTCTTTATCATAAGGACTCTAAGGGAACTCTATCACGATGTGTGTATCAAGGTAAGGTTAACTCTGATATCAACAAGGAAGATAAGAATTATTAGGGGTTACATTCAAGCACCCGTATCCTAGCAAAATAACTCCTCCAAGTAGGATATCGTTGGCATGTCATGACAGCAACAATGACCATATCAACACCAACAGTTTCTACATCAGCACCACCAAATGGTCCAACATGAGAAAAAGACTGTCACCATGATGAAAACCTGGTAAACAGGCATCTTGTGTGACATCACAAATCAAGAAAAAAATCAAGAAAAATAGTCAAGAGAAAAATCGTCCTCCAGTGAAAACCACTATGGTGGCGCTTTGGACGAGTACCATGATGAAAACCTAGCAAACATGCGTCATGTGTAGAATCAAGCATCTACGTGCACCATTTCAAGTAGAAGCATCTTAGCCTATCCATAATGAACCCAAGCCATTGTTTCCAAAATCCAACTTATCTTGATCTTGACAAATGTTTGATATACATTTTGCACTTGCTTATGGAAGACATCTTGACATGGTTCATTATCATTGATCCTATCCTATCCAACATTATTTGAGCCATGAGGTATTTTCCAAATGGAATACTCTATCCAAACATGTTATCCTATCACAAGATAATCCATCACCTACATTGCTAGACACTGGGGGAAAATGCTTGCATGTTGCTTCAAAACAAATTTTGATCTATGAATTCTAACTCACAGTGTGATCTGAGCATTGTCCCATCAACAAGGTATCCTGCTAATGCACTACCAAGGTAACCTTTAAAAATGATGACAACATGGAATATTCCTTCACTCAAAACTTCTAAGATATCAAAAGTTGCTTGAACCCCACTGCTAGTTCAAGTAAGCTTTTACACAACATATCCTCTAGAAAAATAAAGTGAAGTATCAATCCAAGTTTTCAACATCTTACACCCCAGGAAAGAGGGTAAAAATCCACCAACAACAAGGTATACCCACCAATGCACTACTAGGATAACCTTTGAAACAATTTGTCCCATCAACAAGGTATACCACCAATGCACTATCAAGGTAACCTTTGAAATAATTCATCCCAAAAACAAGGTGTACCACCAATGTACTACCAAGGTAACCTTCATAAATGATGACAACATGGAATATTCCTTCGCTCAAAAATTCAAAGATACCAATAGTTGCTTGAACCCCATAGGTAGTTCGAGTAATCTTTTCCACAACATATCCTCTACAAAACAAAGTGAAGTATCAATCCAAGTTTTCAACATCTTATCGCCCAGGAAAAAGGGTAAAAATCCAAAAACATCTAAAAACATAAAAAAAAAACATCATTAGATTATTCCTTCACTCAAACAGTCTAAGATATCAATATTTTCTTGAACCCCACGACTAGTTCAAGTAGATTTCCCACAACATATCCTCTAGACATGGAAGTGGAACGTCAATCCAAGAATTGTTTATACCAAAAACAAGTTTATGCTTTGAGTCAAATGATTGAAGTACATGGTCTCTACGTGTACAACGTAGGCAAGGTTTATCTCTGATCAACCCCCGAGGCCTTAATTCAGTCCCATTAGTTTTTTATTATGCTTTCTTCCAACTTAGTCAAAAACACAAAATCCAAACAAATTCAAAAACATTCACAAAACAACAAAACTTGTGAAACCGCTAATCAGATCAAACAGATCTCGAAGTCATTTCTCCCTCGTTGCAGTGGTTTGAGGACCAACTGGAATAATTTTAACCCATGATGTTATGCTTTCACTATAAACATTTCAAACAACACAAAACAATACAAAACATGATGACAAATGACATTTAGGATGACAACAAGCAAATGCTAATAGGGTTTAAATGAAAAAAAAGGCAAATGCAAGATCACAACACCGATGGAAAATTTAACTACAAAAAAAAAAAAACCATCTACACCATTGCAAATATCATGAAATTATACCCCATTTAGAAAAAAAGAGAACTGAAAAATACTTCCGTATGACCAAGATATGGTTGTTTAAAGATAGGGTAAAATTACAAGTCACAGAGCAAACAAATGCGAGATTTTAAGACAAGTGCATAAAAAAAATGTGAGATTTTAAGACAAGTACATGAAACAAATGTGAGATTTTAGGGCAACTGCTTAAAACAAAAGTGCCATTTTAGAACAATTTGCACAATTTTCAGACAACTGCACAGTTTCTGAATAAATGCTCAAAAATAAATGTGCCAATTTTGAACAAGTGCATACTTTTTGGATAAAAATGCCAAAAACACTCGAAAAAAGTGCCAAAACTGATGCAAATGCTAAAAAATCACTAGAAATTTACTATTGACTAATAGAACCTATGTACACGCATAACGATAACATAATAAAATGAAATGAGAAGCGACAAGGTACACACTACGAAATCGATGCCTAAAGGACATCCAAACTCTTGAAACACATCCAAATGATATGAGGCTCCTCAAATCCTTGCCATAGCTCCTTGACAATAAAAAAAACAAAAACATTCAAATAACTTGAAAACACAACAAAACAAACAAACAAACAAATAGAGAAAATATCACAAGCTAGAGCTCTCAAGCAAAAACAATCACATAAGAGTTGACAAAACATACCAAAACAATGCCAAAGTATCAACTACTTATCTTTTTAAACAAGTCCCAACAACATCCTGAGATATGTCTTAACGAATCCATTCCTATGATAGACATGATCAACAATGGATAATAGCCCCACCCTAAACAAATATGACAAGTGATACTGCAGCTTTGGTTTTTATCTTTTTGTGGTCTTACTTGTATGTGATTTATTTTATTGACTCATTCCTAGGATTTTGAAAGGATGTCCAAAAGGATTTAGAGAAGAAGGAATGCGGGCAACTGAGTGTCATTTAAATTTGTTGTTTGTAAGATATGTTTGTAATATTACCATGGAAAATACTTTCTTTATTGAGTATGGAAGTTGTATCAAAAAAATTCGTGAAGTAGTTACATGTTAGGTGTTCTATACCTCTCTGTGTAATTGGTTTGAAACATTTTTCATGCAACCCCCCATATAATTTAAACAAAGTTTATGTACGTCTAGTATGAACATAGATACTCTTTGTTTGTAGAGTCAAAGTCCATGTAATAGATACAAAGTCACCTTGGTAATTCATACCCTGGTGCATCGTATCTATTTGCTACATCAAACAAGATTGTTCAAACAATGAAGTCTTTAAAGTGAGGCAAAGTAACATCATCATATTTCTTCTAATTAACATCATCAATTCTATCCATCATCACATTTTCTACTAACTAACAAACATCATCTTATTTCTTCTAATTAACATCATCAATTCTATCCATTGTCATATTTCTACTAACTAACAAACATCATCATATTTCTTCTAATTAACATAATTTCTCTATCTATCATCATATTTCTTCTAATTAACAGTCATCCTACGTAGAACATCATTAGAACCATATCCATTCTACATCCACAAATGTTATCAATACATATATGATGATAATAAACCAATTAAAAAACATCATGTAGCATGTATGGGGCATTCATCTATCAACATCCATCACATCATAAAATGAGAGAAAGTATGATTCCTTCATCTAATTCACCATCACATAAGCATAAAATAAGGTTGAATCGAAGAAGGTATATCTCATATATATTATCAACAAAAAGGAATATGCCATAAGTACATCCATAGTGCCACAAGTGTGATAGGAAAGAAAAAACTCATAACATATATACGAGGTCTCAACTAGACCGATGAAATATATATAACCATGTCTAAAAAATTCCTCTGCAACATAAACAACATAAAGATCAAATATAAAAAATGGTAAAAACCTCAACACGACAGACAAAAAATTACTAAAAATCAAGATGATCTAGCTGCTCACATAATGATCACCAATGCCACCACCACCATCGCTCGCAGCACTAGGCTCCCCAAACCGTGGACGCCAAGAAGCCCTAGGAATGGTAACATCATATAAAGTTTGATAATATGTAGATGCATGTAGATACCTATCTCACTCTACACGTATACCATCACACTTTGTCTAGAGATTATCTCTCTCTGCTGTTAGTAATAGTAATCGAGCCTCTACAACATGTCGTTTACCAATATCACTCTCCCAATCAGCCTGAAGAGAATCTCTCTCTGCTAAAATTAATACTACCTAAGCCTCTACCACATGCAGTCTACCAAATGCACTATCTTGCTCAACCCTCATAGTATCTTGTTCAACCCTCAGAGTATCTACCAAAGCCTTTACAGCCTATCACCATGCAACCTCTATATCTCTATCCAAATTCATCTGAGCTAGCAACAAGTCAACATCCCTAGATGGTGGATGAGGATCTAGAACCTATCTTTGACCCTATGCACGAGGCAACTGCTCATCCTGAATATCTTCTGCCTCATCATGAAAAACTCAATCCAACTTCTCTGTAAGAACCTCAACACACTATCGCTCACCATGACAACCTTTGATTCTAGCTCTACCCATAATTGAACCACCTCTAGGATCAGTAAGCCTCATAGGCCTATGTTATGACCACCACTCCTCATAATTGTGAGTAGTAACTGGATTTGCCACTCCAATAGACCGACCCCAACCAACTGGAGCAAGTGCTACAAACTCAGTAGTAACAGTATCTACATCAACCTGGATACCCCATATATGGACCTCTTGAAAATTCCAACCAAACCGAGCCTCATAGGCATCAGGAATTGGCCCCAGCCTCTCACCAAATTGATGACAGACTCAATCAGGTAGATAACGCTCTATCACAGATGATGAGCGACCAAGCAACCAATGGGTCTATTGGCAATATACAAGCTGATCTACATCCTCTAGACAAACCTCATAGATCATGTAAGGTCTCCATAAAAAACAAGGCATCTCATCAAACACACAACGCCAATAATACAGATCCCCAAGAAAAGTGTAGTGCATAAAATTCCCATAATGATAATAGTATGGATCACCTTGAGAACGATCTCAAATCCCATCAGGATGAGTAACTGCAATATGGTCCCACATCCAAACATGAAAAAGGGATACACTTGTCAAAAAATACCTCCCACCCCAATACACCACCTCGTGCATATCTTGGTAAAGGTTAGAAAGCAAACAGGCACCCTAGGCATATCTTGTACCATGCTCGAGCATACTCTCAATGCATACACCCCAGCCAACTCCAAACTATCGACCTCAACTATCGAGAACAACTAATCCCAATACCAAGCCGTAAATGAAAAGAACAATAGGGTTCACACTATCTGTAAAGTCAGATAAATCAATCTCCACATTATGAATATTAACACCTAACAATCACTACATAGCACAGACACCTTGATGAATTTGGTATGTAACAAGCTCGCCATGAATAGGAAGGTGAAGAATCCTCCACACATCCTCTAGAGTAATGGTTGCCTCCCTTTGGAAAATAAAAAGGGATGTCTCAAAGTGCCACCTCTCCACGAGAGTGGTCAACATTGTAGAATGGGTCTTGATAGGAGGCATGTAACAGATATGATAAAAACCCACTACCTCAAGAAAGTCCCACTCCAATACACCAAATTGAGCAATAAGATGAAATAGGTAACAAGGATTTTAATCATCCGGCTACATCTCTCCTTGCGATTTGATGATAGATGGGTACATAGTTGCAAAGTGCAGTGATTGTTGAGCCTCGTTGAAAATAGTCTATACTTTTAGTTCAGCTGGCCTTTTAGCATCTTTGGCCTTTTTTTTTGGAGTCTAATTGCCCATGCCTATTTAGTTTAATCACCCTTTGACAAGAACTCTACTGGCGATCTGATTAGCCCACCCGTGAAAGGTGCACCAGAGAAAGGGCAAAAGAAAATGAGAGGGTAGCAGTCTCGGACAATTTTTTCTTCAGAAGATTGACTGTTTGCGGAGAAAAAGGAGGGATATTCCAATACCCAGCTTGTGGACCAGTAGGAGGACTCAAGGGAAGCAGTGTCATGGAAGATTCTATTTGTTGGATAAAATAGAATGGGGTTGACACAGTAGTAGTAGGAGAGGTATGAATGGAGGTTGTGAAGGAAAAATGTGAGTTGCTAGTGGACGTAGAATGGGCCAAAGTGAAAGGTGTAAAGGTCTGTGGAGGAGTAAAGGTAAATGGTGCCACATGAGAGAACTATGTGAAAGCTCCCACGAAAATGGAAGTAGAGGTGGAAAATGAAGGTTCGAAGCTTGCAATGAGTGGTGTCGTGGACACAATAGGGGTTACCAAATTCTGTGAAGCAAAAGAAGGAGGAAAAGATACCTGCATTGAGGACGATTGTGATCCTTGGCTTGTTGTGGGATCTTGGCTCGTACCAAGCTCCTGTGAACACTTTCTAGAAGATGATTTGGTGCGTTTTCGCTTAGTGGGTGGCAAGTCTTCCACTACTACTATCTCTGACTGATGTGACTAGGTTGTTTTGGTCCTCTTTGCGGTCCAAGTGCAAGTCAGTGAAACCCTTGCACACGATATGTTCACCTACACATTTGAAGAAACCTTACCAGGTTTCTTCATTGCCTTCCCCTTCTATTGTGTCGGGTCTGTTTGAAGCTCCACTTCTAGTTCCACTCCTTCCCTGGTACATCAGTCAGCTTCCTCTGATTCAACGTCTTTATCATCACTATCATCAGAATCAGGATGCTCATCATTCCATAATTTGTCAAAACTATCATCCATTTCTATACTAGGAGCCTCGGTGCACTAAATCTCCTATTGGTAAATCCAAAAATCTCTAATCTTCTCTTTGCCCGAGTTGTAATTCTTTTCCAAATTATTGTGAAGAGTAACCCCAATCTATTTTGATTTATCATATTTCCCTATCCGGAAATAGAACTTGAGCCATGTCGGGCGACTATCTCTATCTAGAATATGGACTAGGTCCACCATCAAGTCATCTGCATCCTCCATTGGATTTTGTCACTTCTCGTAGTAAGGTCAGGGACTGTGTGTTACCTTGACATACTCATTCGGTAAGTCATTTTTTGGGTTGTAATTCCATTTATTGCAAATCCATACCAGCCCCAAATGATCCAAATTTTCCTCTAGAAAGTCATGCATCTTCTTCTTGGCCATGATCACCATTTTCAAGCTCAATAGGTAGTTGAAAAATCCTCTCTTCTTAGATTTTCTGCTACAAAAGGTGAAGTCAATAATCGATACTTGGCGGGACATTTCAAGGGCTAGTATCTGATGTGTGAGACATGTCAGAAGTTAGAATGGTTCCCTAGTGAAGCCATGCATCTAGATGAATGTGAAATCCTCCCCTAGAAACCAGTCTCACTTCAGAGTGAAATTCTACATGTATTCTATCTGGTCCAAGGTGAGTCAAAAAATATTGCCATTCTCTCTCAAATCTTACAAAATCAGAGTCAGGAAATAATCTGAAAAATGCGTAATAATCATATGTTGCGGAGAGGAGAGGAGTCCATATTGATATTAGCTTTCTCTGTTGTTTTTCATTAAATATGGCCAACCCCATATATTTTTTGAAGAAGTTAGGGTTCTGATTCAAAACCATGTGCATGAGGAAGGATGAAAACCTAAACATATGTTGTGTCTCATACTCCACTATTTGGTTCAACATTTCCTCAATGAGGAATTCTGTGAAGTCATACCAGAAAAAAGAGTGCTTCCTACACAACTAGAACCCCAAGCCTAGTTGAAATTTCTGAACATATCTATCAGTATCCAGGCTGCAAATGAATGCCACATTGAGAAGGCATCCTTCATGTCTTCCTTGAAACTTTTATGTGTTGTCGGGATTTGGGGTGGCTTTTTACAAGCTTCTTTGGACCTTTGAGCCTACTTTTTATAAAAGTCTAGAGCAAAATCTCTAGTTTTCTATATTCTTTCTCCCTTTGCTAGAGTGAATGACTCCATTATTTCTACCTTGGAGCTTTGTTCTAGGGTGCACAACATATCCTAGATAGTCCCCTTGAAGATGATAACTCTTAGCTCTCAGCCCTTGATGGTGTTGGTAGTCAGGTTGAAATGCTTGATGGCTTCATCAACCATTTCTGGGCAGTACTACACAGATGAGAACATATATTGTGGGAGCCCAATGAACCAACACTTCTCTGCCAAGAAACCCAAGTCATTATTCCATTTCATTACTTCTCAGGCCACCTCCCTAAGAGTCTTAGGGTTCCTTGCAAGGATGGGATCATAAATATTATCCCACTCTTCCTTAATTTGGCTATGGTCTCTGTGGGTAGTTTTCCTTTCTGTAAATCTTATATTCACCCATGTTGGCTTCTATGGTATACTAGGCAAAGCGTAAGAGATGTTCTTGAAGACATAGGTAGTTGGCACTACACGCATGGTGTCATATAAAATTTGTGTTCCCTTGCCTTGAATTTCTGGTTGAGAATCTTGGGTTGCCTCCATTTTTTACAAGCTTCACTCAAAAAGCACACAAAAACAGTATGAATGGAACCTAAAACACTATGCAAGGCTCTGAATGCAAACCCAGATGAATCCTTGCTTCTTGCTTTAGGTTCAATCCACACTGGGGTAGTGAATCTCTTGTGTTTACCTCTACACTTAGCTTCTTCACCATTATCTTGCACTATGCCTAGGCTTCTCATCAATTCTACATTTCAAAATCCTTTTGTGTACTCAAGAAGTTTTATGCTCTGCTTAGCTTTTAGCTTTTCTTTCCTTTGATTTTTCTGCTTTAAACTGGTAGACAACAATTTCCTTTTCACATTTAATTTGGAATGTACCTCTAGCTCTCCTACCCATGTGAAATAAATTACTTGACTTTTAAAAAAGACAAGAATTCATAATTACCTTAGTGATCACATCCTTCGATGTGATTTTCCTAGGAAATTGAGCCGCCGGTTGAAAGTTCGCTATCCATTCGCACGCTTTGGCAATTAATATCCCAAAAAGAATAATTAAGCCAAGGCCATAATGAGTACTTTGAAATAATTGTGTTCAGCCTTGGAGCTTGAAATTGCCTGCAGTGAGACACCTCAGCATTCATCCATATGAGCTATCATTTCGATTTTCCACCAATTCGCGCTAATTTATTACCACTCCTTAATCTTGCACGCAACAATTCGTACCTAAAGACACAACTGGGTTCAAAAATTGAGCAGGGCTTTGGTGGGATTGTCGAGTTAACACTCAATTAGCATCATGCTTATGGCATGCAGGCTACCTTAGATATTTCTATAAATAGAACCTATCTCAACAGTGAAATCACACTTAGCGATTATCAAAATTTGGCATTAGGTGATTAGCTAGGATTATCATTTAGGTAGTTGAGTCAGATTTGAGTTTATGTAGAGCTTATACTTAGGTAGCTGAGCATAGTCTGATACAATGAATACTCCAATTAGGCTAGTCTATAACAAGTCCCAAATGGAATTTTTAGGAGAGATTTCAAATAGGCACCTCAAGCGTATGACCAAAAATAAGCATTCTCTGGCTATTATAGCCATGAAATGGGTTTTGGGTAGAGATTGCATTGAATATGAAGACAAGTATCAGGTGAATACTAATATCTACTCCATTTCATTGCTTCCTTGCATGAAATCCAAGTTCCTAAGGCTATGATTCTGTGTCTAACACTCCAAATTTTTTTGAAGAAGTAACTTGGCGGCCTCAAAGAGGTGGTGAACCATGCAGTCTATGGCATGGGCCTTCTTGTTGTGAGTGACCTATAGAGGCACATTGAAGAAGATGCGGTGGTACCATGGGTGCCATTCCTAGGCGGGTTCCGACTTCTTTCACTAGTTGAGCATCGTGAGAGAGCTACTCATGCATGCCACTTTTTGTTGTGCTACTACAATGTGGTGTTGTTTTACGATGTGGACTGGTACACAGATTTTAGGAACCTCATGTTCCCCCCACCGCTAGTTCTTGGTGTTGACACTGCTGCTCCTAGTCTCATTGTTGTTGGTGACAACCTTCTTGCTGGCGATGATAATTCTCTCTCCACTGATCATAATGCTCCTACTCTAGATAATTAAAGTTTAAAACACTTTTTTCCCTTTTTGTGTAGATATGCTTGAAAAAGGATTTTTCATACATACATATATATATATATATATATATATATATATATATATATATATATAAGTTGCATAGTATATAGTCATACTTTCGAATGTATGGCCTCAGAGCCATTTTGAAATGTATTTACCAAAGGATATATATATAATGAATATACTTTCTTATATAAAACCTCTTGTCTCCTTTTCATGTGTTTCTGCAATATGGATTGAATGAGCTCATTTTCTGTATCATGGGTTGTATTTTCTTTTTCTGCTTATGCAATAATGGGTTTCATGAATTTCTCTATTTCTTGCATTGTGGATTTATTGGAAAGACCAGCTGATAAAATGAAGGAAAATAATTACAATATACACATATTTACACTAGCGAAGTAACTAAAGCTTAATTGAATAATTTTAATGAATTTCGTTAACCAGAATACCTAGTGCTTCTTGTTCCATGTTCTCCAATTCAAATGCATTATGTTGTTTGCACTAAATTATTTTGGAAGGACCCTCCCAAAGACTATCAAATTTTCCATGGTGGCTAGGCTTCGTGGCCCTTTCATTGAATTTGAGTACCAAGTCCCCACACTTCAGACCTTGGTTTGAAGATTTCTTGTCGAACAATCTCTTAACCACCTACTGGTAGTTGGACATGGCTGTTAGGGATTTTTCCCTTTTTTCTTGGACTTCCAACAACTCGGCCAACCGAACCTCCATTGCTTTGTTTTATTCAATTTCCAAGGATTTGAGAAGATGTAGCACAAGAATCTCCATAAAGATGGGCAACAGTGCCTCCTTCTCATACAGTAGCTCGTATGGTGAAGTTTTCAGGGCTTGCTTGGGAGTTATGTGGTTCACCTAGAGTGTTGCCCAGAGGTTCTTGTGTCATTATTTCTCATGATCTGACCCAATTCTTTTAATGAGTTGGACCAAATTTTTGTTAGTCAACTCGGCCAGGCTGTTCCCCTACGGGTAGTAATTCGATGACGATTTTAAGAATATGCCATGCATAAGTGCGAATTGACATACATTGGAGCCTAGGAAAGCCTTGGCATTGTTTGAAATGATAGTCTTTGGCAGGTCAAATCTCGTTACTAGCCCCTCGAGAAAGTCAACAATCTTCGCCTCTGTTGCATTCTTTAGGGGCATGGCTTCAGTCCACCTCGTGAACTATTTTGTGGCAGTGAGAACCCACTTGTAGCCAGAACTGGAGATGGGATTGATCATTCCAATGAAATCTAGTCCCCATTGCATGAATGGATCATCTGCTACTATCAGATTGAGAGGCATTGCAAAAAATTTCCTTCTTGCAAAGAATTAGCATTCTTTGTATACTTTTACCATTCCGTATGAGTCATTGAATAGCCTAGGCCAAAAGTACCTAGTGCACAATATTTTTATGGTGGTGGTCTTCGTAGAGAAGTGTCCACCTTTGGGACAGCTATGAAAGGTGTTGAGAATTTTCTTTTCTTTCTTTGTGGTGATGCATCATAGCAAAATTCTGTTGAAATTCCTCTTGAAGAGGACCCCTTCAATAAGTGAGTATTCGATATTTTGCAATTGATAGAATCTTCTTCTCTAAGAAAGGAGTCCCGACAGATACTTTCCAGTGTGCATAAAATCTTACTCTATCTGCTAGCCAGTACCCTTTTGGCTTAGACTCATTTGTTAGGACCAGCTCTGCTTGCTCCTCTTCAACTTCCATTTCCTCATTGTGCTCCAAATATTCACACAACCTTCTTCCTCAGATGGTATTTGTAGGCTTGAATTCGATGTCGTATTCAAGGATGTTAATGATCCAATTAGCACTTTTTTCGATGATTTCTCTTTCCATGATATATTCATGCAAACTGGAATGTACGACATAAACAATCACCTTATTGCAAGATATAAGATGTCAGAACTTCTTGAGTCCCTTTACAATTGTGAAGACTTTCCTCTCGAAAAAGTTGTAGTTTGTCTCATATTCCTTTAAGGTTCAGGAGTGAAATGCTATCAGATTTTCTCCCTTTCCTTCATCGTCCTTTTGAGTCAAAACAATAGCGATGATTTTCTTGCTACTAAATACATACATTATGAAGTCCTTCGACAGGTCTGGATTTAATAGTACAGGAGCTGAAGAAATAACATACTTAATCTTATCAAAGGCCTCTCTTGCTTCCTTTGTCCATTTGAATAATTGATTCTTTTTTAGCATCAGGGAGATTGGTTTAATTATTCTTGCAAAATCAAAAATAAATTTATTCACAAAGTTAACCTTCCCCCAAAAATACTGTACTCCTTTTTTGTTGACCGGTAGGGGTAGTTCCCTGATTGCTTTTACCCTTTCAAGATCAATTGTGATTCCTTCTTTGGACACTACATGTCCCAATAATTGGCCTTGCAGTACTTCGAACATACATTTTTTTGGGTTCAGGGATACCCCGAACTTCAACATTTTTTGAAAACCACCTCTAGATGATCAAAATGATCATCTTTAGACTTTCATAATATAGTCAAATCATCTAAATAGATAAGGATAATTTTGTTGATTAGTTCGCTGAAAGCGATATCCATTTCCCGTTGGAAAGTGGCTCTCGCATTTGAGAGGCTGAAAGGAATTTTAGCATATGTGAACATTCCCCACTTGGTGGTGAAAATTGTCTTGTGTTGATCTTCTTCTTTAACCCAGATCTAATTGTAGCCCAAAAAACCATCTAACAAAGAAAACATCTCTGAACCTGCCACATTTTACAAGATTAATTCCATGGAAGGTAGTGGGTAATGATCCTTTAGCGATGCTCAGTTTAGGATACGAAAGTCGACACAGAGACAAATGAACCTATTCTTCTTTTGGATTGGAACAAGGTTAGACACCCATGTGTTGTGCTTGATTGGAAATACAATCTTGGACTGGATCAACTTTTTTAACTCTTGTGCCATCAAGGCTTCAATCTTCGGATTTATGGGCCTCTACTTCTGGCGGACGGATTTAGCACCTTCCGTTAGTTCAATAGTGTGCTGGATAATTTCAAGGTCATATAACTTGAGGTCATCATAAGACCAAGCCATGAATCCTTCATATGTTTCACAAAAGTGCATGAGTCTATCCTTGTCATGCTACGAAACTGCTTTTTTGACTTTTAGTTTTCTTCCATCTCCGACCTCAAGATCGAAGTAGTCCTTCTTGTTTGCCACAAATTTTTTCCTATCATTCCTCACATCATCATAGTAAAAAAAATTCTTGAGAGTGACCAACCCCTTCATATGTTTATTGGATCTCAATTGAATGATCTTCCCTTCATATGCTTCTTCAATCTTTAGCTAAAGCTGATCGACAAACTCTCTCAATTGCTGGATGAACGAGGCAATGTGTTCATCACTTTCAAACACTTGCCATCTCTGATCATTATCTAGAATGGAGGGTTGGACAATCACTTGCATAGAGTTTACATTCTCAATTAAGTCGGAGATAGGATTGAATTGAGATCTTATTGTTTCCATGTGATTTGCAGTTGAATTCTACTCCCTAGGCACCACATGGATGTTAAAAGCTTCGAAACCTTTAATGAGGTCCCATAACCTGTGTCTATAAGAACACATATAGACATTCTTTGTAATAGAGATGTTTATGACTTGATTAATTATTAGTTCAGAATCATTGAACACCATTATTTGCTTGACACCCATCTACTCTGCGAGGTTTAGACCTTGCACAAGACCTTCATACTCGGCTTCATTGTTTGAGCAAGCAAACTAGAAATCAAAAGACTTTGGAATCTCTTCATTGACTAGAGATGTTAAGAATATCCTAGAACCAGCACCAACCTTGCATCTTGCACCATCAAAGTGTAGTATCCAAAGCTCTGAGGTTTGTTCAATCGCAGGGTCCTTTACTACCTTTAGGATCTCTTGATCTTCATCATAGATTACATAGGTGCCCAACCCAGTAGCATGATAGGTTCCTAAAGGATCAACATCTATGTATTCACTCAAGAGTTCTTCTTCTTGATCAGTCTGGTCTCCAGTTACCTTCTCATCCTCAAGAAACTTGATACCATAAGTTTCTTCCTTGGTGAAAGAAGTATGAGCGGCTTCAAAGTTTATCATGGCTTCATCCGCTACATGTTTCGAATGTAGAGGCTTTGATATTATCTTAATTTTAGCTCCATGCTTGGTTTTGAGAATTAGTTGTGACCAATCCAAAGAAAGGTATCTGCCTATCTTTGAAGTTAATTCCCTAGATAGGCAGAGAGGCCAAACATGGGAGGAACATCTATGATCACAGTATCTTTTGAAACTGTGATGCTAGGGTAGGAGAATAAATTCAATGGGAGGTCTTTGATAACACCTATAGTTTGGACTTTGTTCCCATCTAGCTACATAACCCCCCT
This sequence comes from Sequoiadendron giganteum, assembly GCA_007115665.2. NCBI lineage: Eukaryota > Viridiplantae > Streptophyta > Pinopsida > Cupressales > Cupressaceae > Sequoiadendron > Sequoiadendron giganteum. Next base: position 298,607,069 of record CM021105.1, on the reverse strand, counting down.
GTTTAAGGGTTCATAGCTAAGTCCTAAGGCTTTCGCTATCTGCTTAGGCATGACTTTGGTGCTAGCACTGGAATCAATCATGGAATTATGTAGTTGTTTCTTTCCCACAATGAGAGTTGAGAAAAATGGCTTAGGTTTCAGCCTCTCTTCTTTGACTTCAGTAGAGGTTTCTTTTGTAGTATTTTCAAGAACTTTGGTTGGAGGTGATGGTTCAGTAGCCTTTTCTTTGAGAAATTGCTCTATCGATTGGACAACCGCATCTTCTCGGAGGACCTTCTGCAGTAATGAATTTTTCTCTGGAATGGCTAAAATATCCCAAATGAATACATTAGTAGAAGATTTCTTCAATTATTTGACTACAGTGAATGGTGGTAGATTTGGAGGCTTCTGTTCTTTGGCCCTGGTTATAACAATTTCTTTGCGCTGCTACGGCTATGGAGCAATTGTGGAAGGACCAAGAGATTGGTCTGGGACACTTCTAGGTTGTGAAGTGACTGGTTCACCCATGAATCTCCTCTTTGATCGAGTGTTGTAGTCAGATTTCACCTATGGGGTCTCTGACATGGATGCCTCGTACGTGAACACCGCTTCTTCTCCAACCATCCATGAGAAAAGAGTGTGATCGAGAGTTATGTCATTTTCTTATTCCAAGGACATTCCTTGCATTTGTGTGGTAAGAACCACATTATCCATTTGGGGAGAGGCATATGTATAACCTCCTGAATTTGGCACCACACCTTGGTTGCACTGTTCTACTACCTTCTACTATAAGTTGCCATGCAGAAATTTTTGAGGCATATATGCATCGTCGCAAGGGAAGCACTAGGGATTGATATCTTTGACGAGGTTATTTTTCCCTATGGTCAACCCTTTGCTTGTACTTGGCTGAGTAGCTCCTAGCGGGGTAGGTATTGGCAATATTTGGTTAGTCATCTGAGCCAATGGATTCGTGCGTGCACCTTCTTGATATTGATTCTATTGGTAGGAAGGTCTTTTTCCTAGATAATTTTGTAGGCTGGTCTTGGAGGACTAACCTAGTTGCGCTTGATAGTAGTTACTTCATTTGCTAGGTTCCGCAACAATTTTTTTATGTTGCTCATCTCGTCCTTTGAAGAGTCGGATGTATAAGCAACATTTTGTGGCACACTTGGATATGTGTATATAGATGGAGGAGGTGCGAGCATGCTAGAAGATGTCATCTCTTGGGTGGGAACTGATACTTTAGGAAATATAGGCATGATGGGTCGAGGAAAAAAATTCTTGATGTCGATCAAATTGTTCTTCGCCTTGACTGCTATGTTGTATGAATTTGGTAGTGTGGTTCTACTGAGAGATTGGATCATCATTGAGATATCGACGTTGATGGATTTTGAGTAGAACATGAATGGCAACTCAGTCGGTGGACAGATAGTTGTCTGGATTCTCTACCAAGTTGTATGGAATCAGGCATTCAAGTTAGTCATGGATTCATATGGGGCCCGCTTTATTATTTCCAACTGATGATATAGTGAAGACATGTCTCCATTGTTCGAGAATTTTCCTAGAAAAGATCTCTGAGTTGATCCCAGGTACTAATAGTGTTAGCTGACAAAGTGTGGCACTAGTCTAATTCTTTCCCTTTGAAGGAGGTTGTGAGCAACCTTAGCACTATGTTTTGATCTGTAACTTCATGCACTAAACACATGTCCTCCACATCTTGCAGATGTTCGGATGCTGTTCTTGAGCCATCTTTGGTAAATTTAGGTATAGCTTTTAGAGCAGAGACCAAGATAGGGGCCCAAATGATAGGTGCAACTAGGGCTACAAGGGGACTTCTAGCATCCCAAGCCACATTATTTATATTTTCAATTTGCAACATGGTTGGTGGAGGGATCAAAAAGTTCACTAGATGTGTTTGGGTTTGTATTGTTACTAGCAGAGGCACTAACAAGCTAGTATTATTAATTGTTTGAGACCTAGTAACAGGCCACTGGCTCATAGACCCTCTTTTGATTTACTTACATTTAAGTTGTCCCACCAGGCATGCTAGAAAAAAGAAACTATTGATGCCAAAAATTGACAAGGTAACAACCTTTATGGGAAACTTAGTTAAAGGGGGGACCTATTGTGCTAAATTGAGTGAATCCAAGTTTTTAAAGAAGCTGACTTCTTTTGTAATTTGGGGGGTTAAAAAAGGGGTAGAAAGAAATGAATATAAAATAAATCTAATCTAAGAAGATGTGCCAAGAAGTAGATATGGGCACAATAAACCTATCTTTGAGATATGATTTAAGGTTTGTTCAACAATCTGTTATGTCTCAAAACAAAAAAAATCAAAATGGAAATCTGAACAACTTATTCAATGACATAAAATAACTTCCACACATCTACTGAAAAGAAGATTCAAAGACATGATCTTAACCAGCTATCTTATATTGAAATTATAGAAGTCTGCGAACAACTTACTCAATACAATAATGGCATAGTATACAACTCTATCAAATAGCTAAGAAAAAAAAATGTCAAATAATGGCACAGCCTACAAATCTTATGTGATAATCTAAAATAATACAAAGGCCTAGTGTCTTTCCAAAATTTTCTTTGTTAATTTTGAACCCTTGCTTCTAGAGAAGAAGCAATATTTATATCTAAAAACCCACCGCCTGGCGATCCAGTAACAAAAAAGATTCCTCGATCATGAGTAATGATGCCTATAGTAATGGATTCCCTCAGTCATTACAATGGAAAAATATTTGAGCCATGAACGTGGTCACCCTCGAGCTAGATGCATCCCCTGTGAATGATGGTAGCGGTCCCAGCAGAACAGAGCACTGGCATGTGTCACTCACTCCTAACATCAGTTAGAAAATGTGGCAGCTATGGTGAGGTTGTTGCTTGCTCAATGGTGACATAATGAAGCCCTTAGAAGATACGTGTGGTGATAGGTCAGGGCCATTGGTTCATTCCTCCCTCCTTGCAGTGAAATTCTATGCAGTGAAGACACGTGGAGATCTTCCTTACAAACGACACCGCTAGTGGGGACCACCAAGGAATGTATGCAAACTGATGCTACGTGTCATGCAGTTGGGGTCTGATAGGGAAGCAAAAGGATGGAGCCTTGAAATGTGTGAACTACTGACACGTGGAGGTGTGGTGGGAGCCGTTGGAAGAGAGAAGGAAGAAAAATCTATGAAGAGTGCCTAGCGTACACGTGGCAGCATTCAAACGAAGCTTTTGTGAAAGGAGCTCAATGATGTTTTCAATAGATGAGGTGCAGTCTGGTACTTAGCAAAAATAAAAATAACCCAAAGGGAGCTTGGGTCACTAACTCATTTGATTGCAAAATCCGACGAAAATTTCCAACGAAAGCTATATAATCAGATGTATCATTAGGCTCTTGTGTGAAATTTTCATTTTTAAAAAATTTTATCCCCGACGCTGGTCAAAATTTTGATGAACCTTATTTTTTGTCTATGTTTCGATGAAGATCTTTCGCCGAAATTTTGACGGACTTGCAAAGTTAAATTGTGTCTGACATAAATAAAAATGAGCTCGACTATTTATTGCGACAATTTTTTGCTCGATGATTTTCTTGGGGAAAATTTAAAAAAACTCAAGAAGATATTGCCAGGTTGAGGCTAGTCATTGTCTTTTTCCAGAATTCATTTGTAAAGTCACATTTGTACATCTAGGTTTGAAAATCATATTTTAAAGCAACATCTCATCAAATTTTATTTTTAGTCTTGTGCATTTCCAAATTTTAGACATGACTTCACAAATTCTTTATAAGGGAATTGTTTATAACTGATGGAAAATTCTTGATGGATTTGGACAAAGATTATATTTGCAAGGTTTCAATTTTCAATAGATTTGGGAGCCATAACTAGATAATATCAAAGGCATAGGGATAGCTACAGATTGAAATAGCTGTCAAGATTCAGGCCTAAAGGGTTGAACAAAGAATTGGGAATGTTTGATAGTGGATAGTTAGAGCCATTTAGCTATGATATTTTTGAAGACTGCTTCATAAATATGTAATTTTCCCTTTACCAAGTTTCAGAAATAGATTTTAGACCTTAGATGCCAGTGTCTTATAAAAGCAGTTATGGTATATCTGTTACTTGAAGTTCTTGAATTCATCTTGACTCTATACAAATGTATCTATTTTTTATTTGAATAAGAAAGAAAGAAAGCAACCAATTTGTAAATATTGTGAGATATTTAGAGCAACAAACTAAAAAATGAAAAAATGAAGGTCAAGGCCTCTCTATTTTTCTCAGTTCACTTAAAAATTTTAGATGCTACCAAACATCTAGCAAGCTATAACTATCATGTAGATTATATGATATCTATTTGTTTTGTACTTTGGAACAATTTAGAAGATGAAATTGTCTTCTCATGTAGAAGTATAAGCTGCCAAATTCCTTCAGAAGTTGGTACAGGAATCAAAAGATGACCTGTCAAATTGGAAACCAAACTTTTTGTAGTAAGAAGAGTTGATTTTGACATGAATGGCATGTTGTAACAACTTTATTAATTAATACAATTTATTTAGTTATTTGACAATTTGGTGATTTGCGTGTAGATATGCCACCATATGAAACATAGTGGAAAAGAGCACTCCTTACCTTATCAAGTAATATCTAGGTAAGATGTTATAAAAAATAACTTGTGATTTTAGTGAAGTTGGTCAACCTACTCATACTTTTCCATGCTTAATTTTTTCCTTTTGGATTGAGTTACTTATGATAAATTTTTAACTTTCCTTGCAACCTGTGTATAACCCTCTGAAGTTTTTAACTGGTTAAAAGAAATTTCTTATAAAGGATATAAAATTACTTAGTACTTTAGATTGTCTTTTATGTTAAGGGAGGCATCTAACTATTGTTTATATAATTCAACTTTATTTGAGAGTAAGCATATTTAATCTCTATGTGGTAGATTTAGACACTAAAAGAAATTATTTGACCTTATTAGAAAAAATAAAGCAAAAAACGTAAAAGTGCATCACATCTCTATTGAAAGTGATCCCATATCCTTTGTGATACCTGCCCTCTAGAAAATTGACTATCCTTTGTCTATTAGGTTATGCATGAGTTTATTCATTTGATTTCAATGGCCTTGCATAACACTTGAAGAAATTAATTGTGGTAGCTGCTTGAGATATTGTCCAGATTTATGATGTTTTAAAAGCCCTCTTGACTGATCAGTTACTTTTCTTTATGTATCTTTTAAAGTTTGTCATACTACCCTATCACTGTTATTATTAATTTCAATGCCCCCTTCGTGGTTATGACATGGAATAATCATTGTTTATTTGAATAGTCATGACTGTGATCTCCTTTTGGGAATCTATAGTAAAGTGTCATGCCTTTCTTTGAAGTCCATTTCCTTAAATCTTTTTTCTTTGCTCGTTGCTCCTTACCTCTATAGTATCCCTATATTGCATAAACATAATAATAAAAATTATGGTGATAACTAGTGGACATGGGTATAACATCAAGAATCATACAAATGTAGTTTATATCTACATATATAATACCCCGAGATACTAATATTGTAGCACTAGTCAAAGAATCATCATCAAACTATATTTGTTGATCAAATACAATGAAAGATAAAATATATTAAAATATAAAACGTTGATCTTTTCTATCTACTCCATTGTAAATAATAAAGACTTCCAACACTCAAATTGGAAGGAAATTTCTACAGTCTTTATTATTTACAGTGGCGTAGATAGAAATTATCACTATTTTATATTTTACTATATTTTATTTTGCAAGTAGCATTGGACAGTAAACTGGCCAATCCACTATCAAACATAATGATTGGACCCTATGAATATATAGGTTATCAATCTTTAATCAATTCACATGAGAAATCATACTGACAAATAGTATCAATGAAACTTTGATACTATATAACAATGACTAGTCTCAGTTTGATGACATTTCAAGACCAATGTATGAATATCATTTGGGCCTCATGGCATTGAATATTGTTTTCATTCAGCCATGATATAATGTTCTTATAGGAAGCACAATACTAGTATGATTGAATGTATAAGAGGAAATAGGAGTTAGAGTAGATAAAAAGAGAACAAAAATATTGTAGTGTAACCTTATTATTATATAAATAAACAAAAAAATAGTAAGAGTAGGAACCCCAAATATCATGTTCATTGTCTATGTGAATATGTGTGGAATAGAGCGACTCCTTATTTATTTAAATTGCTAATAAGGTTACGGTTTATTCTTATTCTCCTTTGCATAGTATAATCTCTAACCAATTTTTAATATTTAGCTTAAAAGTCAAGATAGTATTCCATACTGATTCTATTTCAATAGGAGGGAGGAAGTTGTATATGGATTCTAGAATAAACATTGTAACCAAATACATGAATTACATGGATGGAAGCAAATTCAATACAAATGGCAATAGATTTGACATATAAAACCAGAGGATGACCCTATGATATTTTGAAGCACTATTGTAATGGTGAAGTCAATTTAGATAGATGCTTGCTTCATAAGTAGATGGAAGTGTACGAGACATTTGAAGTTGCTTGTGAGAACAAGATTTATCTTAACCTAAAAAACTAGGCAAATGAAGTGTTGTCCTTACAAAACAATTTTGTCAAGAGTGTGGAAGTGAAGGTCTACACAAGATTGTTTGTATGTATTGGATTCAACATAAATATGTTAGGATTAGTCTCAACAATCATTTTAGTCTTTCAAATGATATCATCCTTATTCAGCCATACACTAGTTTTTTTCAGATGGATGTAATCATTAAGGAAGATGCTTTCATTATTCACTTAATGGATTGAACTTTCAAGGAGGCCATCTAATGGTGTTGCCTATTGATATCCAAAGCAAGGATGTGAATAAGACTTATGACTATGCAGGCTATATTGTAGATAAAATTCATAGATAATTTAACTTTATCAAGGCATATAATAGGGTGGTCCACTTCAAATGAAACTCTTTATTATGCCATACTATTTTATTTCCAAAATTCATTTGTGAAGTCAGATTTGTACTTCCAAGTTTGAAAATCATATTTTAAAGCAACATCTCATCATATTTCATTTTTAGACTTGTGCATTTTCAGAATTTCATTTCCAGATTTTGTTGTGCAAGTTCAATATGCTGATTTTAGGAGTCTAACAGTTGAAAATCATAGTAAAATTAAAATTTAATAATTTCTAGAATTAGCATTTTAAAGTGTTTTTTGGGGTCATTAACTTTAGACTATCTTCTCTTTTGCAGGGGTGGTTGCATGCCAATTTTTTTTGGTGTAAAATATCATAATTATTAGATTTTGTTACCTATCTATGATTAAAAATGATTGGAGTGTGAGTTTGATATTTTTTGAAGATCTAAATATTCAAGCTTGGTAAAGAAAAATCATGTAAGATAATATTAGTCCAGAACAAAATGAAGAGTCATTTGATAGATTGTAGGTTAGATTGAAAAGAAAGGGTGATGGGAAATTCTATTGTCCTTGCAATAATTGCAAGGGCTTAAAGACGATAAGACTTTTAATCACAATAGTAGAGAAACATTGTAGGCAGCATGGTCACGTTGAAGGGGTTTTAACATTATATATATATATATATATATATATATATATATAATCACTTGATCATGATCATGGTTTATTTGTATCTGTCATTATTATAAAGGTGGGGCACCCTAGGGTACATGATATGGATTATCATGGCCCAAAGAATGTGGTTTTGCAAGTGGAGAAATATGGAGTTGTGAATATCGAAGATGAAGTTATGATCCTATGGAAGAAGATGATCATGTGCCAGAAAACATAGTTGAAGATGATGGTATAAATACATTGATCTATGACACATTTAGTGGCACAACTGATCATGTTGATCAAGATGACTTTGATGATGTTCATGATTTACCTATACTTGAGAAGGCATACGAGCCCCTTTATGAAGGCTCCCAAACAACTCTTCTCTCTGCTGTATTTTTGCTGGTGAACTTGAAGGTTATGAATGGTTTATCCAACATAGCAATCTCACGGATGTTAAGGTATGTCATATATGTCATCTTTTTTGATCTATTTTAATTGTTGTTAGTTCATCACTAGTAAATAAAGGATGAAATATGTACCATTAATATTCTTTATATTAACAAAAAATAATAATTTGTAGATTGATTGGTGAATTTTTGTTACCACCATGAAATATTTTACCTCGCTCATACCGAGATTTATCTGGCATTATGAAAGATATTGGAATGGAGTATCAAGCAATAGATGCATGTCCCAATGATCATATTATATATCATAAACAACATGAATTTGCAATAGAATGCCTAGAATGTCATATCAGTAGATATCAAATAGATCAACTAAAAAAAAAGGTGCCTGGCAAGGTTCTTCGTTGTATTCCTATTATTCCACGTATGCAACAATTATTTAGGTGCGAAAGCTTAGTGCAATTTATGGATTACCATGCACATAATAGAAGTGGAGATGACATTCTTCGAATGACTACAAATGGTTCTACATTTAGGGACATGGAGGAAAAATGGCCACACTTTAAAGAAGAACCTCGTAATCTTAGGCTTTCATTGGTAGCGGATGGTGTCAATCCATTTGGAGAGCTGAGATCTATTTACTCAGTGTGGCTTGCTTTTGTTATCAACAATAACATTCCTCCATGGATGTCAATAAAGAGGGAGAACATAATTTTGGCAATGATTGTTCTAGGTATTTGTTTACATCAATTTTCTTTAACATAGTGGCATCTCATTTGTCTTATTTGTTGCATAATGACTTATATTTTTTTCATTTAATAGTCATGTACACTAATTTATATATATTGCAATAAAATGGTTATAATAATTATGTAATGTTTATGTTCATTCAACTAGGTAAGTACCAAGTTAAAGATATGAATGTATATATTGAGCCTCTTATCGACCAGTTAATAAAGTTATGGAATGGCGTCACTATGTATGATGTATCTAGACCAATAGGACAAAGACAATTTCAATTCCATTCAATGCTTCTATGGACAATTCATGATGCCCTAGGGCTAACACATTTTTCTGGTATGTTAATAATGTTCGACTGCATGACTTTAACAATATTTAATTTTATGAAGTATATATCATGCATGTTTTTTAAATAATCTATTCATTATATATAATTATAAAAAATGACATATTTAGTCCAATTATATATGATTCACAGGTCTTCAAACAAAGGGGAAATTTGCATGTCCAATTTGTGGTCCAAAGATGAAATATCGTCGTTCAACAAGTTTAGGAAAGCAAGTGTTTGATGAGTATAGGCACTTCCTCCACATAAATCATAAGTATCAAACTACTGAAAAACATCTTTTTAGTGGGAAAGAAGAGACTACATCAAAACCATGAAGAATGCTAGAAGAATTTGCATTCAATTTTACACTAATTATCTATGTTGCATAGTTATAAATAAAGATAAAAATAAAGATAAAAAATAGTTCAAACAATTATAAATAAAGTTAAAAAAAATATATATGTTGCAATTAAATTCTTTAAAAATGGGTAGATTCAGGGCAAGATCTATATTTCAAAAAGCTGTAATAAAATGTATACTTTCAATAAGAATGGAAATTTAATTTTCTATATGAAAATATGTATATTGTTGTTGCACTATATCACCGTAGGAAAAATTTAGAGGGAAAATTCAGAGGGAGGAATTGGAGGTAAATAAAAATGAGGGAAGGAAATTTGTAAAGCCACATGGCATTTTTCACAATAAGCAGTTGCTACTTATTTTCAGGCCCCCCTATTTTTTGATAGCTTATTTTTATTACCTAAATAGTAGATGTTCCTTTAAAATAGGAAAAGATTCCAAATTATCCTCTCCCAACAATCAAATTTATGCATGGGAACACTCCCGGTACCTAAATTTAAGCAGAAAATAGAGTTAAGCAACTGCATGGGGACATGAGGTTAGTAGACAAGTCTTGCTTTTTCTTTTGTTTATGGTATTATTTTATTGTTTTCTCAAATTTTTTTAGTCCTTTCTCTTCTCCCTCTACCTTTATTAAGACTTGTTTTGCAATCTCATTTCATTTTTCCTCTTCATGATGATGGATCACTGTGTGTAATCCGAAACATTGACAAAAAAACTTACACAGTTAAATCCAAAAGCTATATACTGCAACGATATGGAGCATGGACTTTGGGAAACTCATACCAATTATAGAATAATTATATTTTAAAATTTTATTTTAATTTGTATAATAAAATAAATCTAAAATCTAAATTAGAAGTTAGAGAGAGAGAGAGAGATTCAAAACTAAATTTTGATTAGATAGTTACATAGAAAGAGTGAGAGAGATAAAGAGAAATAGGAGACAAAGACATATATAGAGGTAGAGATATCCAGAGATAAAAGAGGGAGAGGGGAAGATAAATAGGGATGTCAAAAGAGAGTAAGAGAGAGAGAGAGATGGAGGGGTAGAAAGATGGAGAGAGAGGTAGAGGGATATATATGGAGAGAGAGGTAGAGATAGACATATTTATAGAGAGAAAGAGATGATAAGAGAAAGAGAAAGAGAGATATTTATATCTTAGTCTTCCTCTCTATCTCTATGTTTCTCATTATTTCTCAATTTATCTTCCTCTCTCTCCCCTATATCTCTCTATCTTTGTCTATGCTTCTCTCTCTATTTATGCATATTTATCATTGTCTCTATCTCTCTCTCTCACTCATATACACAAGCACTCCCTATTCCCATTCTCTATCTCTCTCCCTCTCTCTCTTTCTCTCACTCTTGACCCCTCTATCCATATCTCTATATTACTCCCTCTCTCCTCTCTATCTATTGAGCTATCTCTTCCTCTCTCCCCATATCTCTCTCTCCATATCCATATCTTTCTCTACCTCTACCTCTACCTCTATCTACCTATCTCACTTTCTCCTTCCCTATCCCTCTCTATCTCTCTATATCACCCTCTATCTATATTTATCCCTTTCCCTTTCTATATATTGAGCTATCTCTCTCCCTCTTCTTCTTCTCTCTCTCCCTCTCCCTCTCTACCTATCTCTCTCCCTCTCTTCCCCCTCTTCTCTATATCCCTCCTCTACCTATCTCTCTCCCTTTCTCTTCCTCCCTCTCTCTATCTCTCCCCATATATCCCTCACTCACTCCCTCCCTACCCCCTATCTATCTATTTGTCTCCCTATATCTCTAGACATGTCTCTCTCTCCTTCTCACTCTTCCTAGAACTCTATATTTATATCTCTTTTCCCCTTTATCTCTATCTCTCCATATTTATTCTTTAATCTTTCTCTCTATCTCTATCTCATTATCTCTCCATCTCTCTACCATATATATCTTCCTCACTCTACTTCTCTTTATATATCACTTTCCATCTCTATATGTATCTTTCTATATATCGCTCTCTCATTCTCTGACTCTCTCTCTCTCTCTCTCTCTCACCCCTCTCTCTCTCCCTCTCTCCTTCTCTCCATATCCCCCTCCTCCATCTCCATCTCCATCTCCATCTACATATCTATCTTCCTCTCTATCTCTATCTCTATCTCATTACCCCTCTCTTGATCTCCCCACTCTTTCTCTCCCTCATTATATCCCTATCTCTCCCTCTTCCTCTCTTCATATTGCAAAATTAATATGATTTGAGTAATGGAGCTTGATTATCTTCCTAATTCATAGGTTTTGTAAGTGGATGCATAGTTGGTTTGAACTTATCATTTCTCCATTGAGACATTTTTTTGCACACCATTTTTGAGATATTTCGGCGTACCCATTGCACACCAATGTGCAATTGCTAGTTATTTGTTACTTTTGAATTTTTTGTTTGTTTTTAATCTCTTTTCAATTTTCTTGTTAATTTATTTTAAATTTATGCATTTTTTATATATTCTTATTTGTAATTTTATATTTTCATCCAATTTATTTTCTGATTAATTATTTATAATTTATAATTTATATGTAAACATATAATTTATAAATTTTATGTTTACTTATAAATTATAATTTATATACTTATGATCTGTTTATAATTTATTCTCTTTTAAATTTGTTATAATTTAAAAACATATTTCTTATTTGGTTATTTTCTCTTTATATATTATATATTTTAATTTATTTTCTTCTAATTTATTTTGTTTATTGTTAAACTTATATGTTTATTTTCTTGTTATTTGTAATAATTTTTGTTTATTTTTAAATTTTATTCGTATTAATTTTTTGGTTTGTTTATGCCTAATTTATTGTTATGTTTTTTATAAAATATTTTTCTTTTAAACTTTGGATTTTTAATATTTTATTTTTTGGTTCACTTAATTTTTACTATAGAGGGGGTTTTAAAATAACTTATGCCCATCAATTCATCTAAGCCAAGCCCCTTTTGATTTAATGTTTTAATTCTTTTGCCTGACTTTATTTTTCCCTATTCTAAGTTGGCCCCGTGCCGCTATGTTTAAAAACAACTTCAGCCATTGTTTGTCGTCGACCTAGGTGATGTCCCCTTATGACTTTAATAAATTTTTTATATTGTGTAGGGAATAACTTTTAATGACTGTTGATCAACCATTGTTTGATCACAGTCGTTCCCCACCATCCCGTGATGACCCTACCACCAAGACTCGACCAATTGCGATATCATGGGCAAGCGCCACGTGTCTCATCTACCAGTGCCAAAGGGATGATGAAAGTGCTTTAATATATCTATTGAGTTTTAATATGTTATATAGCAAGTTACTAAAGTGGTTACAAGATGCACATTCTTCAAATCAACGGTGATGTTATAATCTGGATGGAAAAGGTGCTTGATGGTTAGTGACAAGGCTGGCGACTGTGTTGAGTGAACATGATTTGTGATGGTTGAAATCTATAGTTGCCTGCCATCGTGAGATCAAAAGTTGTGAGGTCTTTATTGTTCACGATATCACGAGTGAGTGCCACGTGGATTTCTTTGGCGATGCATAATATGGTGGGCCCTTGCTGTCATTTTGGAGATCATGTCAACATTTTTTGGCAACCATTCGATGATCTAACAGAAGTGAAAGATCGATGAGTGATATTTGAATTTGCATCTAATGTGATTAGAGCCATTTGTCTAGCGCACGAACAAGCTTTAATGGTGGATGAGACGTTTACTGGATTAATTTATCGACATAAAGATACTATTCTTCTACCCTATTGTTCTCACAAAGCATTCAAACATCTTTGAGAAGTAGTTTCAGAGCCAAGGATGAAGTTACGAGTTGTCACAAAAAGGATTTGGGTTTCTACAAAGTGTAAAGACATAAGTTCATCATAAATCATAAAGGATTTGGATTTGTGTCTTCATCGACAAGACATGGTGTATCGCTAAGACATTCAGTAATTTTGCTGATGTTATAAGTCTCCTCGATGATTATTCCTTCGATCTCAAGTATGTTGCCAAGACTCTTGCCGATGTAATCTTATCGGCGTGACATAGTGGGTCAGGAGGACATTTTGAACTCATTCTGGTAGCGTTTGTCTTGGTGATAGTATGTTTCTTTGTTTTGTTGGAAAGACAAGATGAGTGTTTCGGCGATGATATTTCATCGGTGGGAAAAATGCACTCAGGCTGACTTAGGGATCTTACTCTGATGGCGTTGGTTTGGCTGATACAACTCCCTGTGCTTTGATCGGTGAGACAAGACAGGTTTCTTGACGATGGAACTTCATCAGTGAGACCTAAATGCTCGGTATGACCTTTTCATTTCACCCTGATGGAACTTGTCTTGCCGATGATATGGGTTATTTGAATACTAGATTTTGGAGGCTTTTCATGATATCAAATGGTCAAGAATGATGTGATCATATGTGATTGATGGATTATACTCAAGATAAGGTTTTCTTTAGGGAATCAACAAGTGTAAAATCACTGTAAAGGCTAGTTGATTTGTGATGAATGTTCTACTAAGGAAAAATGAATTGGAGAGTGGTTCAAAACTGGTTACAAGGTTTGAAAGGGACGTTTAAGTTGTACTTTTGAAAGTGATAAGGTTGACATTAAACTTTTGAAAAAAATTTAGTTCATATTTTTAAGATAAAGATTCTCTTAAAGAAAAAAAAATATTTTAAATTTCATACTTGGAAAACAAAAATGAAAATGCAATAAATGAATAATAGAGAATCATGCATGGGAACAAAACACCACCTACAAATGCAAATAAGTTATTGGAATGACATAAAATAGATGATAAAGTCAAATATATTATTTGTCTTTCCCTTTCTAACATTAAATTTTACTATATAGATTTAGATAAATCATCATAGGACATTTGGGATAATTTCAATAAAATATTTGGAGAAAAAATAGTTAATGTGAAGTTTTTCCTAAAACTTCAACTATTTAGATTCAAAATGAGAGATATAGTCACTATGTCTATTCACATAAGAAATTTGAGATCTCTCATTAGACAATTGGTAGAAGTCAAGGCTCTATTAGATGATGAAGATGCTAAGGATATTTTGTTAAAAATTTTGAAAATACAACAATGTTATTTCTATGCTTAGTCCAATAACTTCTCAAACACAAGAAGATGTGATTTTGGCCCTATTAGGAGAAGAAAAAATAACAATGGAAAAGATTTAAAATTTGATTCTCAACATGAGAATGTATTAAACTCATGAGGTAATAATAATTAAAAAATAAAAATGAATGTTATTATTGTAAGAAAAATGATCACATAGTGTGGACTTGTATAACTTGAGCCAATGATGTTCTTGAGGGGGAAATTAAAGAAAAATCAAATGATGTTAGCTTAACCTATATATATTTGTTTGTTTCAATCGACATGTTTTGTTGTGTGGAATGTAAAACTTAAGGTAGGGTGTTGAAATATTAAGATTAACATTAATAAATTCACCTTTCTAACTTGTTTATTTTTGTTATTAAATAATTAGTTATATTTTTATAGGATAGTAGTTCAAATGGGAAGGTATATTTGAAAGGCTTTGTAAAAGCCACATTGTAATATATTCCCAAATGAACTATATGATATAATTATTATTTTGAGAGTTTTTATGTGCAGATATAAGTTCTCTTGACTTTTCCATTATATTTTGTATTCTCT
Organism: Sequoiadendron giganteum; assembly: GCA_007115665.2. NCBI lineage: Eukaryota > Viridiplantae > Streptophyta > Pinopsida > Cupressales > Cupressaceae > Sequoiadendron > Sequoiadendron giganteum. Next base: position 298,591,985 of record CM021105.1, on the reverse strand, counting down.
ATTAGCCATGATTTCATGATTAATTTTCCACTTTTGGCACTACTTCTTACTAACTTTGCCATCCAAATTTGGCTCTTAGACTAAATATTTCATAAAGTTGCATTTTAATTTTCTTACTATCACCTTTGGCTGAATTTTTAAATTGGTTCAACCATGAAAAAAGTGTGGTTACTTTTAATTATTTCCACTTAAATGTTGGTTACAATTTTCTAATTTTCTTTCCATTTAGCTAGTCACAATTTCATACTAGCATTAGTACTTGAAAATGGCAGTTTACTTCTACTTAAAACTTGTGGTAATTTCATTAATCTCTTGCTACCTTTTTGTGTTGAATTGGACTAGTTATGTCATCTAGGATTTGTTCCTCTATTTTTTTTACTTTTTTCAAAAGAAAGTTAAGATGGTTATACTTGTATTACTATGAATGGACATAAATTTGAGGATTTTGGGTGTTTTCATTCAATTTTTCATGTTTTCCCTTTAGCTCCTACTTTATATGTGTTTTTTATGGAAGCCTTTGGATATCTTTTGGCTAATAGTATTTCATGGAACCTTATTAAAGGTGCTACTTTTCCTAACTCTGTAGCCCAACTATTCAATGGTCATTTTTCTAATGACTCCTTTCTCACTCTCTTGGAGGACAAAATCTAAATGGCACCATAATAGGCTTGGCTTGCTTTATATTCACTACTCTAAATGGTGCCATAATTTTAAATTTAATTAACATACTCTAAAACCTAACGAAACCAGGTTGTAGCTCATCAAATTGGAGAAGTGAAAGGTCAATACCAGTGCTGAGGAAGAGTTTGGAGGAGTAAAAACAAGGTCAATACCAGCGTCGAGGATTGAGGAAGAGTTTGGAGTTAAAATAAGGTCAATACTAGCGCCGAGGAAGAGTTTGGAGGAGTGAAAACAAGGTCAATACCAGCGTCGAGGAAGAGTATGGAGGAGTGAAAAAAAGGTCAATACCAGTGTCGAGGAAGAGTATGGAGTGAAAAAAAGGTCAATACCAGCACTGAGGAAGAGGTTGGAGTTAAAACAAGGTCAATACCAGTGCCGACGAAGAGTTTGGAGGAGTGAAAACAAGTTCAATACCAACGTCGAGGAAGAGTATGGAGGAGTGAAAACAAGGTCAATACCAACACTGAGGAAGAGTATGGAGGAGTGAAAACAAGGTCAATACCAGTGCTGAGGACGAGGTTGAGGGCACTCAGGGAAAATTGATGACCAAGGGACAATGAGTACTATAATTTTGGCACCCCCATTCTCTTTAACCTGCAATTTTCATGCCTATTTTCCAAAAATATTCTCGTACATTGGCACCCCCATTCTCATAAAATGGTATATAAGATAAGACAAAAAATAAAATAGCTTAGTCTTTCGCATTTTTATCGACCAGCCTTAGGTCTTGGAAAAACTCCCATAATCTACCCACATCTTGGTTGTTGGTGGGAACATGTTATTCTTTGTTGTATGACCTACCTCAAATCTTATGTCCACAAAGTTGCTAAAAACATAAAACAATAAGAAAGAATTCAAAGGTACAACTAAAAAAGGGTTATTTCCTTTTGGCCTCATCCACCTCTTATATTTCAACATAGCATGGAATTATGCTTACATAAAATAAACTAAAACAAATGGAATTTTATAGGGGCAAAGGAGCCCAAGTATATGCTAGGCTAAGCTAGATCTAATGAATGGAAATAGAGGCATACAGTTCTTCTTTAATACCTCCACCACAAACATATGCAAGGAAAGGTCTCCTCCCTTCTTGGTAGTGATAACCTCCTCCACACACAACCCTTAAAAATTATGAATAGAGGAATATAATATTTGAAGAACTCAAAGTTGATTCTTTCCTACCCGGTGCAATTATTCATTTTATCCTTACAAACATTTATAGTGATTACTAGAGGCACATAGACCAATTCTTCATAATAGAAGAATTTGATCATACTTTTCCAATGATGGCATTATGAGAAAACCTTAGGTTAAATAAATAATTCCTAGGTAAGTTCTTTAAATCATGTCCAACCATATAAGAGAAGACCACTGCTATGTGTACTTGGATACCATGGAGAAAGGCTCTTTGGGCTCTTTCGTCAATCAAGGTATTGTTAAATTTTAACACCTAAAAGTGAGAATGAAGAATCTTTCCTAGGATGGTGGCCAATTATGCTTCTCAACACCTATACTACAAAATCCTTGTCAATATCATTTCCATCACAATAAAACCTATTTCTTGAGATATACTATACAGGTAAACAAATTGGCTTTCTTGATAGTAGATACATTCTAGACAATTCAATCCTTGCATCATAGATTGTTGAATGGGCCCAACAAACTACTCATGATGCCCTTACAATTAAGTTAAAATTTTGACAAGGAATATGATTGCATCAAATGTCCTTTCATTTATAAAAGTCTCAAATGGATTTATTTTTAACCCTAAATTATTATCACACATTCAAAATTACAAAATATTAATTGAATGAAGAGCCTTCATTTGAAGGTGATGTCGTCATAACCTTTGAATGAAGAACCTTTATTCAAAAATGATGCCATGTCAAGACTTTCAAATGAAGGTATTTTTTATTTTAAATATTTTATGTCCAAAATGCTTTATAAAAGAAACCTTTGCATGAAGGACCTTCAAATGCAGACCTTAATTCAAAGGTCCTTCATATGAAGCTTCCTTCATATGAAGGTTCCTTTAATGCCATCCCATTATAGCTCTTAGAGTTGTTAGAGATATTTTTGTTTCAAAGTAGAGATTGGACCATCAAATAGTGTCACCATGACTCTACCAAGATATCCATCAAATTGATAAACCCTGACTTAACAACCACAAATTCACAAGAAAATTGCCCTTGTCAGCCCTAGGGCATCAATTCAATGCCAAGTTTCTTGCTTTAACAGACCCCTAAATGCAATGAACCTCTATCATACCATGATTCACACCAATCCACCGAGTTATAGTTCCAAGATAGTGGGTGGAATGGTGGATGTCATTTCTATTTAGCCCTCAAACCTTTACATAGGCACAACAGGGCAGTCCCTGTATTTGATTTTTTTCTCCCACAAAATAGTGATTGAGCACTTCAAAACAAATGAAAATGAAAGGGAACACATATATTTATCTACACCAATGATCTCAGAGCATTTCAAGCTTGTACGAATCCATACAACATAGAAGAACTTCAGAAAAATAGTAAAAACACAGAAAATTGCTTCAAGAACATGGTATTTGATATGAAATTTTGGTATCAACTCCTCCAACAATCGCAATGGGATGGGAATACAATATGATAGAAGTGGGATAAGAAATGCATCGTTTGAAGCATCAAACCAATATGCAAAGATGAAAGAAAGTGCTAACCCCTTAAACTAAAAAAGTTTCTTTTAACTTTAAGTTTGTTGGGTAGCCAATTCTTTTAAGTTATCAAATCCTACGATCATACATAATTAAAATGTTGTTGTTTCAAATGACTATGAGCACTAACTTTCACTATTTAAAGATGTTGAAACCTTGTCATAGAGAATTAGAACATTGATTCGACCACTCATCCTACCTTAAAACATACCAAAAGTCTCCTAGCAATTAGACATAGGAAGATTTAAGATGACTTAAACAATTTTTATTGCCAAAGCATAAACTTATGATGACTTTACCAGGCCTAGTACACACTCCCTCCTCGTTAACCACTTAGACATATGGAAATTAAATGTAAATTTTCTGCTATTTTTATTCATGTAGGTGTCCAATAAACCACTTGGTGGTGTTTCCCTTCAAGTTTATTTACTTGAATGAGGAGAAAAAGTCTTTGATTACAATTAGAGAATACATTTGAGGCCTTGGTTGTGTAACTGGTGGACCATAGTCACATTTAACACTTGTTACAAAGTTTGGGAGTTAAAAAATTAAGTAGATTTGATTTTTGATGGACACATTTGGACGGTAGTAACAATAACTTGCAATCTATCAAGATTTGATTACCTTATAACCTGTCAAATTCTAGTGATGAAATGATAGATTAATCATAATGTCACCTTGGGATCACATCACCATGAAATAACTTCATCCAAAATCCTTATGAGTGTAGGTACCACCAAATAGGTATTTGTCAGATTTGTCTTCCTCGAACAAGGGAAATTCAGGAAGAGAAGAGGAAAGCGAGACATGTAGTAGGTCTAAAAGAGGGAGATCAACTAGAGGTCAAAAGATTAGAAGAAAATTCCGTAAATGCATGGAATTTTTTCTTGATGAAGGGGGGTCATGTTCATATGATGATGAGAGCATAGGCGACATCAAGGTTCCCTTGAGGTACAAACATCTACGGAAACAATGGTTACCCAAGGAACTTCCTCCAATAAACACTAATCTTTGTAACAATGAGAGGATATATCGCATAACACCATCCTCATTACATGGTTTGGGCCTATTTTTCATGGAAGACATAAAGGTTTGTTACGAAAAAGTTAATGAATTGATGGAGTATGTTGGACCCTGTTACAGTTACAAAGATTGGATGCAACTGGTTCGATATACATGAAGTATGCGTAGGTATGCACTATCAACAAATTATATACAGCTTAAAGATAAGGATCAAAATAAAGGAGTGGCTAGGTACATTGATGGAAGGCCAAAAACATAAGAGAATATTGCAAGGTTTATAAATAGTACACGACCTGGGACAAGAAATAAGCAACCCAATTGCATATTCGAGGCACGAGAGGGAAACCGTGTATTCATATCTGCGATAAAATCAATAACTGCAAGGGAAGAGTTGCTAATCAATTACAATTTGAATTGCTTAGATACAAAAACAATTACTATGTGGGTGGTATGTACTATATACCATTTTACCCAACCTCCAATTAATGACTCCAATATACCATTTTATTATTATGTTTTTTTTCGTAAGTCTATTGGTTTCATTTCGGTAATGGCTTTTATATTTAATTTTTGTCACAATGGGACATTGATCATACGAGGAAGGCTCTAGCCTAGATCATAGATCATGATCCATCTTTAGGTGCTTCCACCTGATAGGTTTACCTCATTGTAATTGTACAAATTATATACGAGCAAAATGTTTTATTATTATTATTTTTTTCATGAGTTTATTGGGTTAATTTTGATAATATTTTTAATATTCTTGTTGCAGTCGGCTGATCAGGGAAAGGCACCAACAGTACCTGGGAGAGCATCCATATGGAGGTGCAGTCACTATTATGCGATGACGACATCACATTTTCCGAAAACCCTGTGGATATGATGAGGAAGGCCCAAAAAAATTGCAATGAAGAAATCCTTCAGTTGGTATTCATAGTACCTCAAACATATGAGATAAGAGAAAGGGTTAAAATATTGTCTGAGAGAGCACAAAACTTGCAAGTAAGTTGTCATGAAATCTTTAATTATAACATAAGTTCATTCATGGTTTTATATCTTGTACTATTTTATGTCATGAACTAAAATATGTGTTGTTTTTACAAGATTATTTGCATCCTCATCATGCTACTGGCCATGATCAGGGTACTACAAGTGTTGCCCGAGAAGTAGGGGTTGGTACAAGTGTCAATCCTAATCTTCCTACACATACATCACATCATCCAACCCCATCATTCATGCCTATATTGTCAACTGAAATTTCGTCAAAACATACCATGTACGCATTCAATAATGTGCCCTCTAGCAGCGAACACATGCCACTACATGTACTTGGAGATGCAGAGGCCACTAGTACTGGTGATGTTTAAGCAGCATTTCCTGGATCTTCCCGTATTACTAGTATGAGAACATTTCCAGTCACATTTGTGGTGACCAGGGATTTTGTTCCCATAAAGATAGAGAAGGTCCCAAGTACTTTAAAATGTCTTAATTAATATTATATATAATCTAATTAAAATTTACTTATTGATCACTCTTTATAGACTAATGATCCCATGATCATTTTGCAGGAAATGATGTTTTTCATAAACATCTAAGTGATATTACATTGGAGCTCTTTGGGCCCACCATATGTACATAGTGGAATGCCCAAAATCAAGATTTAAAAGATGAGCTCATTAACCGTTTAGTTGTGTTGTTCGGTGATAAAACATTCAACCGAACCAAGGTCCTTAAGAAAGCTAGTAACTATCTAAAGTATGTGAGGGACCAATATAGGTCACATTTAGAGAAGAACAAAAAGTATGAGCGTCCCCCATGATTCCGAAGAGGGACTGGAAGGACTTGGTGTTGGATGGAAAGGAGAAGGCTGAAAATAAAAAAGGAAAGACACCACCGGGCCAAGGAAGGTACGTGATACTATGAACAATGTAATTATATACTGATTACTCTTTCTTTTTACATAATCTAACGTATTTCAAATTTTTCATAGGCTGCTCGACACATCAAAGGCAACAAAGGAAATACTAGAAAAACATGGGCAGCACAAACTTGGCTCTAGTGGCTATATGAAATTAGCCGCACAATTTGTAAGTATCAATAAATGAAGTATTGCATCCAAATAATAAATTGCAAACAATTTTGGTTTTATCACACCATAGAAACAAAATTCATGATCTTATGGAAAAATGCATGGCTCTGATTTTAACAGAGTGCCCACAGAAGAGGACCTGAAGATTTCCTTCCAACAAGGCTATGGAGCCTTGGTTGAACACCTAAGAGTCTTGATTGGGCATACATAATCTTGCACTACATCTAACACGAAGGTGTATCCTATCAGTTCAATCTTCTAGTAGTGAGCCACTATCCTTGTAGCTTGGAATTTAGCCATATTTTGTATCTCCGGGTTGTATCCCTATGGATAGTGAGTCCTTATTTTAGGCAACGAGCCTTTTTGTAACCAGTTTTGATTTTCTCTTTAGTGTGACTTAATCCTCACCGTGGTTTTTCCCTCATTGGGTTTTCCACATAAATCTGGTGTTGTTATGTTTATGTGTTGGATTTGAGTTTCTACATTGGCATTTGATGATTAATAATTTAAGAAATTTTAAGTATTAGTTTCGATGATTGAATTAAAGGTTAAAATATATGACAACTGATTCATCCCCCCTCTCAGTTGTCCTATTCAACAATTGGTATTAGAGCTTGGTCCTTTGGAATAAGTTTAATAGATTGAAGGAGATATTGGTAGGTTTAACTAAATGGTGAAATGATCTAACTTGGATGAAGAATTAAGAACAAAGACTTTAGAATCTAAAAATGAAGATCTGAAAGAAAATGTCAAGAAAGCATGTGAATGTATTCATAAACTAAGGAATCAAATCTGGAAGTTCAAGTTGAAACATAAAGAAGTTAACTAGGAAATAAATGAAGCAAAGGAAACCATTGAGAATCTTAGAATGGAACTTAAAGAAATAAAAAGGATGGAAAAAAGTCTAAAATTAGAAATTGAACAAGGAAAAATAGAGGAAAGATGCTTGAAAGAAATTATCAATCAAAAGACAAAAAAATTTGATAAGCTTGAGCAAGAAGTAGTAACCCTAAAACATGATCTAGAAAGAGTGAAGGCTCATGAAGAAAGGTTCAAGAAAAGTTCTACAATGCTCGATGAGTTGATTTCAACTAAGAAACCTGCAAAGGATAAAGGTGGTCTAGGACTTGAAGAAGGACAAAGGTCAAGGACTAAAACAAATTTCAACAAGATGGGCAATCAAATAAAATTTCAAGGCAAGAATTGAAGGAACAATATCAAAATGGTTCTCATTTGACTACCTAATGCTTAAAGGTACCAATATTTTAATGGATTTTATTTCTCATGCAATAAACTTGGACATAGAGCAACAAAATATAGAAGTAGGATGAACTAAAATAGAATGAGTCAGAATGTTGGATTCTTTGCTGGAAAATGTTATGTTTGCAACAAGTTTGGACATAGACTACCGAATGTAGGAGAAAAATGATGTTGAACATACTTGATAAAAATATAAGAATTCAATCCTTTCGAGGCTATTATTACACATGCAATATATTTGGACACAAGGTTAATTAGTGTAGGATAAAGATAAAAGAAAATTAATTTGATCTTGGATATGTTATGTGCTACACCTGTAACAAACTAGGACATATCTCAAAAAATTTCTAGAAAAAAGTTAAGAAGAAAACTAATCTGAAACAAAAGAACAAGCCTATGAACAAGGTAGATCTAGAAGAAGTAAGGAGAGAAATGAAAAAAAATGGAGAAAGAAGGAAGAACATGAGAACAAGGATGAATCAAATAACCCTCTATCTGCATCTAGTGAAAATACCTCTTCTCAGAACTGAACCTAGTGATGGTTTTAGAGGGAGCAGTCACAAAAAGCTTAGAAAACCCCCGATATATGTTTTTTCATGCGAGGACACATGGATATGTGATGTGAATCTCTATTTTGAAGTAATTGAAGAGAATTCTAACAGAAAATATGCAAATCAAGAAATTTGTGGAACACTTCTTGGCTCACAGTGTTTCTCAAAAATAGTTGTCAATTTAAAAGCTAAAAAAGCAATAAATGCAAAATTAGGGCAAAATTGATTTAGTAGCATTGATTGAGAAGGAGGTACTGAAAAAATGAAGTACATATGATGATGTAATAAGCTAACTTTTTATGATGAAACCCTAAAAGTGACAAGTTAAATAAGGATGATTGAGTGGTCACTTTTCACATTATGAATCAAATGAGCTAAGGAGTAAAGTGCAGTTGAGAAATAAGGAGTTAGGGTTGTTGGCAAGCGAAAGTATGGAGAACAAGGTTGAAATACTGGAGTCAAAGGAAATGGTAGTATTTGATCTGCGCAACAATGAATTGTAGAAATTAAGTTACAAATCAATCAATTTAACCATGAAAATATCTAAAATCTCGAAGGTTCCCTTTCATTTGTGCAAATGAAAAAGGTCAAGAATTCAGGACATAAGGGTTTAGATATTTGGAGCGAGTTTCCATACTTTTCGGATGTGGAAATTGTTTGTTTTTTCTTGAGTAGAATTCAAGGTGATCAAATGATCTTTGAAAAACCCTATGAGATCACAAAGGAAGCAATTGCAGCAATAACAAGATTATGCAATAATGGACCCGTTCTAGTAAAGAAGTCATTGAGGAACAAAGAAGTCAAATCCCTAACTGGAGTAACAGTATATCAAAGGGAACTTCTAATTCATATTATAATCAACCCTGTGATAAGGTATGTGGCATATGGCATTTCATATAAGATTTATTTCATAAATAGGGAAGGCTCTACTTTGGCGATTGCCGTCTACGCTATGCATCAAATGGTTGAAAAGTATGAGGATTTCTATTTGTTTGAGTTATTGAGGAACCAATTAATGGAGAATATTACTATGACAAAGAATGAAAATTACCCTTTTCATTTAGGATCTCTGGTTACATGTTTGATGATGTATTTTTTGAAATCGTTACCATTGAAAGAGAATGTTTAGAAGAGAAGGAAAATATTTGTAAAGAATAATTTGCAAAAAAAATAAGTACATGGAGTTTTGGCATGCTTTCCAGTTCGATTGTGATATCTGAGGCAGGATCCTCCTCCAGAAAGAGGAAAGAAAGAAGAATCATCTCAAGTTCTCCTTTGGAAATAAAGAAGTTGAAGATAGAGGAGAAGACAAAAGAAAAGGAAGCAAAAATTACATAAGCACTTGATTTGGTATCAAAATATGATTATGAAGAAGACTTCACTAAAGGGAAGGTGGTGAAGATTCTTGAGCAATCTGATGGACTGAAGAAGATTGGAGATGTTTGGTTGTCATGACCATCATATGAACATGATGAGATCACAAGCACCTTGGATATTGACATAATTCATAATGACATTGATGTAAGTGAATTGGAATTTTTTTTACCGGAAGTATTGATTAAGGAGATTGAAGATAGACTAATGGCATGGTCACCTAGTGAAACAAAATAAAAGGATGAGATTCAATTGGATATGGAAGAAAGATGCAGAAATAAATAGAAGAGATTGACTGAGAGCATAAACAAATTAAAGAAATGCATTAAAAGTGTAAATAGTGTGTATAGGTATTGTCTTTGGTGGCCTAATGCTATTGGAAACTACAAAAAAAAAATCAATGATATTGAGCTTGAGTTGGATTCTATTCGAAAGACATATGATATCCTTAATGACAAGGATGAAGTGCAGAAGAAAAGGATCAATTCCTTATATTTTGAACTTGTATTAATTGTGAATCAAAGGGATGGTATTGTGAAGACTTTTTGGAAAGTTAAAGAGATAATTGAGTTGAGATTGGAACAACTTTTGGGTTTCCTGGTGGAAATTGAGAAAAATGAACAAAATATCACTATCTTAGATACTCTTCTAGAAACAATTGATTTGATAGTAAAGAACAACATTACTTGTTTAAACATTAGGTTGGCAGTGGATTCCTGAAAGACATTTCTTCTGAAACTAAAATAAAAATACAAGGAGATATTTTAAAGGAAAAAGGATTGAGGTAAAGAACCATTTTTGATATCATTTTTGAAGACTTCGTTTGTAAATATTTTGAAGGGAGAGATAGATATTATATATTTTCCATTGATGTCAAAGGGGGAGAGAAAGCATGTGAAAAGAATGAAAATCATCACAGCTCATCAAGGGAATTGCAAAGGTTGTTGTTGTTGGATTTTCAAATCTTGTGTTGCCATCAATGACAAAGGGGGATATTGTTGGAAATTGGATTGCATCAAATGATTGTCATTAATGTCAAATGGTTTTCATTGATGCCAACACAGTATTGAATGTATGAGATGGTTATTGAAAGATATTCCCTATCGAAGATGATCATTATATGTGGTACAGTGTGTTGGTTTTTAGGTATGGTTTCTACCGTAAGACAAGCTATGATTCTAATATTTGAAGATCTTGGCCAACTTAGTATATGTAATATATTGTGTGGGTTAGCTATGTTTTATGGATTTTTTTCTGACATAAGAGATGGAATAAACTTATATGATGCTGACCTAATAAATGATTAAGATATGCTTGTATATATAATATTTTTTGAGGAATGATAAGAGGAGGTGAAGCATATATGAAATGTTGAGTAAGTGTGAATGTGAAAAGGATTAAAGAGGTGTGTGAATATCTAAGCCTAAATGATTTATCAATTGTAGATCAGTACAGTTTTATAGAGTGACTACTGTATGAGATAGTACTTCATAATTTGAGCTTCATTGGAACTAAACCCAACACATTGAAGGTGTATCCTATCAGTTCAATCTTCTAGTAGTGAGCCACTATCCTTGTAGCCTGGTGATTAGCCATCTTTTGTATCTCTAGGATGTAGCCCTATGGAAAATGAGTCTAAATAGTGAGTCCTTATTTCAGGAAGTGAGCCTTTTTGTAATCGGTTTTGATATTCTCTATAGTGTGAGTTAATCCTCACCATGGGTTTCCCTCATTAGGTTTTCCACGTAAATATGGTGTTATTGTGTTTATGTGTTGGTTTTGAGTTTTTGCATTAACATTTGATGATTAATCATTTAAGAAATTTTAGGTATTAGTTTTGGTGATTGAATTAAATGTTAAAATCTATGACCCCCCTCTCAATTTTCCTATTCAACACTGAGATGGATTTCTCATTATAAAATATTCTATCTTCTTTTCTATAATTTGTCAATGAGCCCTTCTTTCTTTTGGGTAGTGAGACCTCTAGCATTGAGCTTACTATATTTAGTACTATAATTACTTTATATTTTGATCTAATCCTCACCATGGGTTTTCCCTTCTTGGGCTTTCCATATAAATCTAATGTTTTGTTGTGTATGGTGTTGATGTGTTTCTTTTTCTATTGTTTATTTTCATAATAAATCAATTTAACAGATTAAGATCTAATAAGAATAATAAGGGTATAAATATTAATTAGGATTTTAATGTTTTAATGTACAAATGATTCAACCCTCCATCTTAGTTTTCTTGTTCATTCAACAAATTCCCTCTCTACCTACCTCTCCCTTTTTCAATCCCATTCTACCTCTCTCTCACAACCTACCTCTATCTCCTTGTTTACCTCCTTCCCTCTCTCCTTCTTTATCACTTTCTCCCCCTCTCCCTCTCTTTGTACCTTTCTCTCACCTTCCCTCTCTAATTCTCTCTATCTCCTCTCAACCTCTACCTCTCTACCTACCTCTCACTCTATTCCACCCAACTTACCTCTATATCCACTTTTGTATCTACTTCTCTCTATCTTCCCTCACCCTCCCTCTCTCTACCCACATCTTCATCTATCCCTCCCACCTTACCTCTTTCTCTTTCTCTACTTCTCTTTATCTCCCATCTCCCTCTCCCTCTCTCTAAACCCAATTATCCCTATATCCCTTCCACCCTACCTCTCTATGTCTACCTCTCCATCCCTCTCTAATTCTCTTTATCTCTCCTATTTTTCTCTCTACATACCTCTCACTCCATCCCTTCCTAATTCCCCTATATCTCCCTTTAGATATATTTATATATTTCTCTTCTCTCTCCTCTCTACCTCTCTCTCACCTTCCCTCTCTACTCTCTATCTCCACTCACCCTCTCTCTCTACCTACCTATCCCTATATCCCTCCAACTCTACCTCTCTATATCTACCTCTTCCTCTCTTTTCATCATTCCATCTCTCTCCCTATCACTCTCTCTTTCCTCTCCACCTCTTCTCTCTATGATAGAATTCTAAGTAGTTATTTTTAATCTTGCATCATATTTGGTTTGACAAAATGTTTAGTTAACTTTGTAGTTCATGTTTCTTATAATCAACAATATTTTGATACTTATATGTAGGTTTCACACAATTTTGAAGCATGGTAGGTTATGATGATAATAAGTCCACCATTTTTTAGTTTAAAATAGGTCTTGAAGATTATTTTTCTTAAAAAATTTATGGTATGGGCTTATTAATTTTGAGTTTTATTGATGACTATGATAGTATGGGATTAAAAAAAATGTGAATGTTTTTTAGAGTATAAATGATTCAAGATCTACCTCATTGAGTGAGGATATAGGTAGAGAGGAATGAAATCAACAACAATAGGGATAGGTATCACCTTAGGGTGGTAGTGATGAGAACATCACGTATACATAGAGATGGATAGATTGAGATGATAGCTATAGAAGATAGATTTCCTAGGGGAGCATTTTTGGATATGTGTGTATTCTTTGAAAATTTGGTTTACTCAAGACTGCATTGATGTATTTGTACATGAGGACATGGAAAATATGATATGGGAATTATTAGTTATATTTGTATGCATGCAAAAATGGTCTGAGCATCATATTAATTAAATACTATTTGATTAATATTCTAAATTCCTCTACTATTATAAATAAATTGTGAAATTTATTTATATGGTTCACATTCTATTTCCTCTTTTCAAAATTCACCTTCTTTCTAAAATTAATTAAAAAGGACGAATTAATCAATTTGTTATTTAATTAATTTTCCCCTCTTCCTTTTAAATTTGAATTTAGAATATTCTTCTAAAATTGGTTGAAATGCACAAAGGAATTTATTTGTCATTTTACTAATTTACCTTCTCTTATTAAATTGAATTTTTAATCCAATTTAAGCACATTTCTACAACTTTCTTCTAACCACCTCCAACTCACCTACCACCTCATCATGTGTCTCACAAATGAATTTTTATAAATTACAAAATATGAAATATCTCCAAAAAATTTGCAACCAATTTTGAACAACCTGAGACACATGGATTCTCTTGCTTTGTGATTCCTTCCTACACTTGGAAATTTGTCTTGTGGAAGGGAACCATCTCCCTGATTCCCTCTAACCTTTCGATTCTCTGTCGTTGATGCCACAGGATCACAATCTGGACCGTCCGTTGTTTCCACATCACCTTGAGGCTTGAAAAATCTATAAATAGAGCCCTTGCTACAAAATTTGAAAAGAGGAAGATTTAGGCAAGTTTACATTGCTGAATTTTAGTGCAATTTGTGAGAATTGGAGAGAATTTTAGTTTAGCTTGCATTTTTAGTTCATTTTTAATGTTGTAATGGTATTTTAATTTTGATAGTTTAGTTCTTTCCACTTTCCATTTAGCATTTGCATTTCATCTTCATCATCATCTCAGCACTCGGATTTTAACATCATTTACATCCTAGGATCATTTAGCTTCTATGCATCAAGTCATTGGAAAATCCAAAAAGACATAGGCATGTAGATTCATTTTAAGCATCTCGTTTCTTGAGTTGTCAATCTTTGTAGGTTATTGTGCAGTAATAACAAGATCTAAGAGCATAATTTGTAGGATTCCTTGAGATTAGAGAGCCATGGGATGAGTTAGAAGGATAGGTTGTAGTTTCATTTATTGTTGCTTTTGATTTCATTTTAAGTAATGCATTCCATGAAGGTGTGTTATACTAACCTTGCAGGACATACTTTATGACACACATAAATTGGCACCCACCGTGGGGCGTAGCCTTGTGCTTTAATCAATTTTATGTTGAGTTTCATTTTGCGGGTTCCATCAAAATATCTAAAATAGTGCATACAAATTCTTCCGCAACGTGTTTGGCTCTTGTTTTGGTGCATTCAGTTACTTGTTTCGACGCATCTGGCAGTTCTTTCAATGGATCTGGTCCTTGTTCCAGCGCATCTCGTCTTCTCTGCAGTGCATGCAAACTCTGTTTCGATGCATCAGGGGGTTTAAAATTTTAATTCTATCATTTCTAGTTTTAGCACATTCAGTTTGTATGTTAGTGCATTCATTTGTTCTTTCGATGCATTCAGTAGTTTAGCACGTTCGGTCTGTGTTTTAGCACATTTGGTCTCTATAATGATGCATTTAGTTTTAACTATTATTTTTCTAGATTCTTGAAATTGATTAAAATTTATCTATGTTGCAAGACCTCAATACGTAATCAGAGACTTTGCAGAAACATTTACAAGAACACTGTCAAAGATAAACATTGAAACTACTAATAGTTGGCTGCAAGGTTAGATCTAGTTGTTACTTTTCCTTTGGTTTAGATAGGAATGTAGTATAACTAGGAAGGTTAAATTTACACCATGCTTGTTGTGTTTGGAATGGTAGGTGAGTATGCTCTCCCCTTAACTGGGTGATTAGAAAGCTAGACCAGTTCACTTTATTTTCATTTTTAACCTTAGAGGGCCTACCTCCCTGCTTTGAAAGGAGAGAACAACCCAAATTGGTAATAGGATAATGCCAAGCCCTTCCAACTAGCATATAAAACTAGGACTTGAGGAAAGTTTAAGGATCATGAATGGTTATGCCGACAAGTGATTCCCTCAGTACCCATGAGGTATGTAAAAACCTATAGAGCTTAACCTCTATAGGTTGGGAGTCCTCCTTAATGGAGCTAATCTTGCCGTATGTATATCTCACCCATAATAGAATGTCCTTACTAAAAACCACTTTGTTGTAGTAAGCCCAGTTACCTTATCTATTATTTGGTGCAGCAACGGCTATTGTGAAGGCACCCACATTTTTGCAATTTTTAGTAGAAATGATCAACTTTCCATGGGAGATTCATGGGATTTCGAAGCTTGGTTGGCCTGAGAAGTGAGTGCACTATAAGGGGGAGCCTGTGTAGCCAAGCTTCTGAATTCATTCACTAAGAACATGTGGTTGGAGTAAAATCTACATGGGATCTAAAAGAATAAAGTCTTACACAGCCTAGGGAATGTGCTTCTCTGATGTGTTTACTAATGGGGTTTTGAACCAAAATTTTAAACAAATATTACACCAAAACATTCAACCATTGATTCAAAAGAAAACCCAACTCAAACGATCCAGATTCACTGTAAAAAATCAAGAAATTTTTGTCAAACTGTCAAAAACCAGAAAACACTTTCCAGTTTGGCACATCTGGTGCCTATTTCAGCGCATTCATACCATTCTCTAGCGCATTCATTTACTGTGCATCCCACTCATACATTCCTATCATATGCTCTTTTAGTTCATCCATACCTTGTTTCAACACATTTAGACCATTCCTCAGCACATCCCTAGCCTGTTCTAGCACATCCAAAACTTTATGCAGTGCATTTGAGCCATTCTGCAACACATTTGAGTTTTAGTGCATCCATACCCTATTTCAGCGCATTTGGTAATTTTTCAAGCAGAAACCCGAATTTGACCTCTTTTCTGTTAGTCAACTTTTAGTTTAGATTTTCCCCCATAAACAATATATTTTCATCATCCTAAAGTTTATGTTGAGGGACTGGAAATCAACCAAATTTGTCAAGAAATCCATTGCCAAGAGGATCAAGAAACCCAAGAAACATCTTAGTTTTAAGAAACTATTGAAAAAGAGATGCTTCTTGTACCAAAGTAGGGAAGTCTTGCTCGATTATTGAACCTTCCTCCATCCGTATCATGATTTTGATAGAGGGTATACTGACGATTTTTCTTTAGAGAATTTATCTTCACAAGCTTATTATCAATGAAGAGCTCTATCCTAAAGGCATAATCATAGTTAGCCAATTCACCATTCTTCCATTCCTCAACTAGCCATTCAATATTCTAATCGTCCCAACCAATTTTTGCAATAGATCCTAATCTTGTCAAAACAAGCATTGTCAAGTGAAAATCCTTTGTCTAAATTTTGATCAAACATATCAAAGTGTCTTCTTTATCACATCAAATTTCTGGTTTAGTAGCTGCATTTCACCATCAGGATTAGTCATCCTTCCTCCCGAAATAAAGCTTGCTTAACCAGATCTTTAAATCAACCCCTTTGGCACTCTCAAACTTTGGTCAAATATTTAGAGCATCATTATCACTTGTATGCCCATTCAAACAAGATCTCAAAAGTAGAAACTTCAAGAAAAAGGAATTGAAACCCAAGAGAACATGGTTGAACCCGAAGTAAACCCGTTTCATGAACACCATCAAAATGAAACTAATGAGCTAAATGAAGAAGATGTCCAACATGCCCAACAAGACCCAAACTTCCACAAATTTTTAGAAAAGGTTTTTGAAAAGGATGAAGAAAGATACCTTTTTATGATGGCAAAAAAAGGAGTCAAATTACCCAATGATTTTGATGTCACAAAATTACAAAATACTTCCAAGAAAATATAAACCGAAATACCAACTGAAACAAGAAAAGAAACAAAGACCAATGATCCCATGGATTCTTTGACACAACAAATACAAGACCTTCAACAACAAATGCAGAACATGCAAATGGGGGCCACTAAGAGGTATTCCATATAATACATATGTTCCTACCCATTCGATCAAAATGTTAATATGATACCATTCCCTAAACATTGTGAATTTCCCAAATATGACAAGTACAATGGGAAAACTGATCTGATAGACCACGTAAGGGAATTTCGAACGATGAGTCTAGAATTTTCTCATGAGGACACTTATCTAATGAGGCTATTCCTACACAATTACCTCTAGGAATTAAAACTTTTGAAGAATTGGTTAACAAGTTTATCATGCAGTATTCATCTAATATCCAATATGAAATTACAATGAAAGATCTTTGCAACATGAAACAAAATAAATGGGAATCATTCCTCATATTATTACAAAGGTGGAGAAGGTTATTCACAAGGTATCCTCGACCCATACTAGAAAAGAGAAAATAGAGGTGTTCATTGATAACTTGAATGATGACATGAGCTATAGGCTTGAATTACAATGTCCCCCAACTTTTGAAAAATTGATCGAAAAAAAAATCAAGATTGAGGAGGCTTTGGTAAAATGAGGGATTCTAAAAATCTATAACAAAAATAACTCATCAAATTCCCCCAACAATGATAAACCAAAGTTTTGGCAAAAGTATAGAAATAATGACAATGATACCCCTACTGAAACGTGTAATGCCAAGCCGATTTTTAATTTGTTAGGAATTTCTTCAAATATAGATCAAAAGAACACCCAAATTTCTAATCAAACCAATAGTCAAAATGCTAACCAGGGGAATAATCAAAACAATCAAACATCATCATCTAGGAATCTCCCTTATCAAACATCAAATAATCGCAGGAAGTTAACGCTCCTAGGTCAATCACATGAATCATATTGAGGGAACTTATTGTGGAAAATATCATCACTTTACCTAACACCTGAGGTTTTTAGCCCAAAGTAAAATCATCCTGGTGGAATGAAGCTCATTATTGTGAATTTCATCGATGTAAAGGTCACCTCACCAACATTTGGATGCAACTGAAACATAAAATACAATATTTGATAGACAACAAAATCATAAGGATTGAGGAGCCTCTAAATAACACTGATCATGGGGTATTCAAGAACCCTCTACCAAATTATGAAAAAGGAGAATCTTCTAACAATAATGGCAAAGGAAAGAACGTAAACTATGTTCAAGATACCATCATCATTAATATTTCAGTTGTTGAAGATCAGGCAAGTGACATTGAAATCCATAACCCACCAAGCCCTATTGCAACTAATCATCCAATCAATGACACCAATATTCTTTTTGATCAAACCCTCAATATCCCACAAGGAATAGTTGTAATGGATAATCAAATAAATGTCATCAAAATCAATGGAAAACAAGATAGTGTGCCAGTAAATGTAACCACACAGGCTCAAAAAAAATATGTTTTTAAGGGAAATACTTCCAAACCACCTACTGATACATCTCATCAATACAACATTGCCGATCAACTCCAAAAAATCCCCGCACAAATATCAATATTGGAGCTTCTAAAAATATCTCCTGCTCACAAAGAGATTCTGGAAAAAGCCCTAGTCGACATGATAGTGCCAAATGATCTAGAAGTCTATGCTTTCCAAGCCATGGTGAAACACCTAGTTGCACGTCACTGCTGTCCTTTTCAGAGAATGATGATGTATTCTTCACTCATCCCCACAACACGACCTTTCATATAGAAGTTTTAATCCATAAAAGCTATGTCAACCGTGTTCTTATAGATGGAGGAGCAAGACTTAATATATGTACTTTAAAACTTGTCCGAGCACTAGGGTTCTCTGAAAATGCAATAGATCCAAGAAAGAAGATTACAATCAAATCATATGATGATGAAGAGAGAGCTTCAAAAGGTCTAATTATATTGCCCATTCAGGTGGGGCCCATCCAAAAAAATGTGGTTTTCCAAGTCTTGGACAAGCATTTAACATATAACATACTCTTGGGTCATCCATGGATCCATGAAATGCAAGCTATACCCTCAACATATCATCAGTGTCTAAATTTTCCTTGTAATGGCTAGGAAATCACTATTCCTATTGATTCAAATAATCCTCAACAATGCAATGCTCTGAAGGCTGTCCAAGATGTGTTTGTGCCTCATAATCGTGAAGCTCCTAATTCCATTCCTGATACTCACAATAGTTCTAGTCAAGCTAGTCCTTTATCCACATCCTCCTCTGAAAGAAGTCAATCAAGTCCATCTTCCAAACAACTGGTGAAAAAGGAAGAGTCTAGCCATTTTGCATCCCCCAATTCTAAAGCCCAGCTAAATACCTTGGCCAAACAATTTGAAGAGAAAGTCCAAATCAAAGATAAAGGTGTCGATGAGTATTCCATTCAACAATCCCTCTGTCTTTCACAGTTAATGTCACCAAAATCCTTTGGTAAACCATCGACCTCATCATCCTCCCAACTAGTCACACTGTTCGATGGTCGATTCATAAAATGGAGCACTCATGAGGAAGAATCGGATGACAGAGATTTCTTGAATTGGCTTTACAAAGATGAAACTGATTCTCAAGCTGCAACAAAAAATCTCCAAACCACTCAGTATCCATCAGAAAAATATGGATAAGATGGGATACGACGGACAAGGACCCATTAGAAAAAAGAAAAGAGGGTATAACAGAACCTATCCAACCTGTTATAACCAATCCCAAAGATAAAACAGGGTTAGGATACAAAGAACATTAGAAAGAAGAGGAAAAAAAGGAAGACCCAAAACATAAATTTGTTGAATAGATTTTACAACTACAAGCAAGTGAGGTCTTTGAGTTTGATTCCAATAAATATGAATGGGATTCATTATTAGAAGAATCATGTCATGACAAGGATTTTGATGTAATACATAAGTATACTCCCACACTTGAGGAGGGACAAGGCTCAAGACTTAGACCACTTGAAGTAGGATCACAAAATATTGATGACTCGAGTGAAGATGATCAGACTCTTAGCGATACAAATCATTTGGAAGAAGGTAACATCATAGACCTCAATTTTTCTCTAGTCTTGTATGATAATGATATAGCCATTAGGACACTTACGAAATCTGACTTGAATCCATTTGATGACACCTTACCTTTACTGCACCCTGAACTGATAGATTGGGATCAAACCAAGCCAATTGACATACCCACCTTTTCAAATGATGAAGCCATTGTGAATTTCCTCTATGTTGTTAATCTTGAAACAGTGTCCACCATTGAACATCCTAGTGGAACTTCTCAACAAGAGAGTTTCAAGTTTCCCAACTGCAAAATAAACAAAACAAAAGGAAGATTTGATGGTGAAAACCATTCTATGGCAATATCAGATCTAGAAACAGTAAAAATAAAGAGCACATCTGATGGTGAAAACCTCTTTGAGGTGCCAAAGGATGGAAAATTTGACACTCTCCCTGAGCACTTTCAGGAGAGATCAAATTTTTTGATTGAACCAACATAGTCTATCAATGTTGGCAGTACAGAAACAACAAGAATTCTTCATTTGGCAGAGTCATTGACATAAATAGAAAAGAGTAGCTTTATCAAGTTCTTCAAAGAGAGGCAAATCAACTTTTCCTGGTCGTATGCAGATATGCCAAGGATAGATCTAGACCTCATAATGCATCACTTGTCCCTTCCTTCAAGAATCAAACCAGTCAAACAAAATTTGAGGAAAATGCATCCGAACATTTCCCTATTGGTGAAAGTTGAACTAAAGAAGTTGTTGGATGTCGGATTCATCAGACCCATTGACTATGCAGAGTGGATATCAAATATTGTACCTATCTCAAAACTTGATAACAACATAAGGATTTGCATTGACTTTAGAGATCTCAACAAGCCTTTCCCGAAAGATGA
The DNA here is from genome assembly GCA_007115665.2 of Sequoiadendron giganteum. Taxonomy (NCBI): domain Eukaryota; kingdom Viridiplantae; phylum Streptophyta; class Pinopsida; order Cupressales; family Cupressaceae; genus Sequoiadendron; species Sequoiadendron giganteum. The sequence continues at coordinate 298,570,982 of CM021105.1, read as the reverse complement.
TTTCCCCTTACCTAACATAGATATCATTATGGACTTGACAGCAGGACATGACATGTTATCACTAATGGATGGATTTTTTGGATAAATCAAATCAAGATAGCTCCTGAAGATCAGGATAAGACAAATTTCACTTGCCCTTGGGGAAATTTCTGTTGGAATTTTATGCCCTTCGGGTTGAAAAATGTAGGGGCCACTTATCAGAGAGCTATGACAACTATTTTCCATGACATGATGCATACTTTCATGGAGGACTATGTAGATGATTTGTTGGAAAAATCTCACACCAGAGAAGGAAATTTTGAGATATTAGACAAACTATTCACTCACTTGGAGAAATTTAATGTTCACCTCAATCCAAAGAAGTGTGTATTTGGGGTAACGTCAGCAAAGCTACTAGGGTATATAGTGTCAGTGAAAGGTATTGAAGTATACCCTGCAAAGGTAAAATCTATAATGGAGATACATCCCCCAAAAAACATCAGTCAGCTAAGATCCCTCTAGGGTAGATTCCAATCAATCAAGAGATTCATCTCACAATTAGTTGATAAGACCCATCCTTTCACACACCTACTACACAAGAATGTTTTCTTTCAATGGGATGAGAAATGGGAGGTAACTTTCAATCAAATAAAACAACATCTCATGATTCCACCAATTCTAGCACCTCCAATAGAAGGGAATCCTTTTTTATTATACATCGCCACTACTAATCGATCATTGGGAGCCTTGTTGGCACAAGAAGATTCAACGAGGAAGGAAAGAGATATTTATTATATCAATAGAACCTTGAATGGATATGAGATCAATTACACCTCCATTGAGAAAGCCTATCTAGCCGTAGTGTTTGCTACCCAACAATTGCAATACTATATGCTGACTCATATAGTTAAGCTCATAGCCAAGATTGATCCACTAAAGTATCTCCTAAGCAAATAAAATCTGACAGGAAGACTAGCCAAGTGGGTAATGGTACTCAGTGAATTTGACATCAAATATGTTGACAGAAAAGCTATCAAAAGGAAAGCCATTGTTGATCAACTAGCTAAGGCACCACTTCATGATGATCATCCAATCCACATTGAATTTCCAACTGTAGATGTCCTGATAGTAGCAAAAAAATAATGGGTCTTATATTTTGATGGTTCCTTCACTCAGCATGGATCAGGAGCAAGAATCCTATTCATTAATCCCCTAGGGCACACCATTCTGAAATCATATCGCCTGATGTTTCCTTGCACTAACAATATAACAGAATATGAAGCACTCATTATTGGGATAAAGATAGCCGTGGAATGGAAAACTACAGAGCTCTAAGATTATGGGGATTCTTAACTAGTCATTAATCAGGTCAACAATGATTATCAAACCAAAGATGAAAAGCTAATGCCTTATAAGAGAATGATTGATGGCTTCAAAAAGTATTTTATTGACATCAAATTTGGTCAAATTCCAAGGAGCGATAATAAGGTTGTCGATGCTATGGCTAATATTGCTTCTTTGTTGCAGATTCTAGAAAAATGTGGTCACTATGAATTCATGGTGGAGCAACTATATACCATTGCCTATGATAACTCTGAGTCTCAACTTATTTTTCACCTTGACAATGCCAATACCTCCCTCTACAGGAAGATCTATGCTTACCTAAAAGATAATATCCTTCCTCCTGATCTTTTCTGCAATCAAAAATGAAATTTCATCTGCCAATCTTCCCATCATACCATAATAGAAGATGTCCTTTACCATCGAGGTCTAGATGGAAATATTTTGCAATGTATAGAAAATGATGAGTTTGAAAAAGATTTACGCATTGTAGATGAAGGTATTTGTGGAACTCATTCAAGTGGTTTAACCCTTGCCAAGAAACTCCTCTGTCTGGGATATTACTAGCCGACTATGGAGAAAGAAGCCTTGATAGAACCGAAATTTTCAGAAAAATTCCAAAGGGCTTTATCCATTAGAGTCCAAATTTATGTTAGCCTTTTCATAAAAAATCATCTTTTGTCATCCACAAGGCCAGAAAATATTTTACCACCATACTGCTACCTTAACATTTGAGGATGCAAAGGTGAAGGAGGACACTGTGATACTGCAAGGAGGCAAAAGATAGACCGTGATAGGGTGGTAAGATAAAAAAGGAGTCAAAAGAACACCATGCCACCACAGTAGAGGAAAAGGAGGTGTGAGATAGCACGGTAAAGCGGTTGTTACTGTTGCATCAATTATTTTTGCTATCTTTCAGTTATGTTCAAATGGCGCGACCTTTGGTCTGAAGCTTGTTGCCTCTCATGAGAATGCGAGGAGACCAAGACCAAAAGGCATGGATGATTTTCTAGGAAGATATAAAAGAAAGAGATAGATAAAGAATTGGAGGAGTTAGTTAGGAGTTAGTTAGGAGTTAGAAGATAGGAGGAAATAAAATAGGGGATGCATATAATGTACATAATTTCGTGAAGCACAACAATGGAGATAATGTTTTTAATTGGTGAAATACTTTCTTGGTGTTCAATTGTTGTGATGTAATGATTCATATTTTTATCTGGTTGTCTCCAACTTGAGTTCTTTTATCATTTAAATTAGTATATCAAGTATATTTCTGATTTGTCAAAATGTATTCTCATTTTGTGTGATTTAATTAATTGGTGTCTACAAGTCAGATTTAATTTTTTTTTATTAAATCATAATGATTTAAGGATTTCTTTTGGATAATTAAAGAAGAATCTGGTAAGGAAATATTCTAGTACAATTTATGCAAGTCATAAATTTAGTGAAGTTTTATGCTAGTCATAGAACATCATTCCCAAAGTACCTAGAAACTAGAGTTAAGCCAAAAGAGGGAAACAAATATCATTCTTGATTTTTGACTCCATTTCCCATGTGGATAGAAGGCACTGATCTGTCACAACCCGAAAAATAAATTTCATAAAAAAAAAGTATATATACACTTTTATCTTTTCATGTAGTAGGAGTAAAAGTAACTAGCAAAGCTATCATCTATTATGTTTGTTCCATCATAATAGATCCATCAATTCAATCAAGTCATACAACTTTAAGTCTGCTTCATTCATATAGGTATACCCACCTAGGTTTGGTAGCACTTGAAGAGAAGAAGGTTCAAGCCATTTGGCCTTATACATTAGCCAAAAATGTTGTGAGAGATTGGAAACCTCTCATGGTTTAAACCTGCATTTTTGAGACCTAACAGTTTGGCTAATCTGCTATGGAGAACTTGAAGATATCTAGTAGAAAATTGTCTTGCCTTATAGAGTCATAAAAATTTCACATTTGCATTCCTTTGAGTTCATAGGGGATTCCGCTAGGGCAAACCAAAAACAATATCAAAATCCATTTCATTTTCCTACTTTTGGGAAAAGTAGGTGGTGACTTTGTTTAAAATTGATAGATAATGCATAGACATTGTGGAATTTTCCAATTTTCTTGTCAAGATGTCAAAAGAAGTAAGAAGTCAACAGTCAATAAGAGAGTTAGCATAATTGAAACAAAAAACACTACAATGGAAACAAAAAATAGTACAATTGAACCAACAATTGCTGAAATTGGGAGTCAAATGTGTTCCAAATGCATCACAAAATAGGCCATACTATAGTGAGAATAAATACACAAATGCTAGCAGACCTTGGACACCACAAGTGCCACATGATGCAACTAGGAAATTTGGAAATGGAGGTAATATATATTATGCACAACAAAAAATTCATTCACTACAACCATCAAAACAAATGAATGCTTATCTTGAATACCAAGCCCCTCATCAAAATGTGCAAAGCAATGTCATCCTCCATGGGAATGTAAATCAAAACTTGAAGCAAAATGAATATCAGAATCAAGAGTTTGAGGAAGAAGAGGAAATATGTGCAAGTAAGGAATCCAATGATGATATTTCAGATTTAAATGAAGATAAATTTTCTAAGGACCAATCTTTCACCTTGGGGGATGATTGCAGAATTAATGATGTTGTTGGGGACACACCATCTGGGGAATACATCAACAATGATTTGGATGATATGGAGGGGAAGCCATGTATACACTCTCATAACATTGACAATCATGCATTAGAAGCTGAAACAGTAGAGGATATCATGCCTTCCAATAATGAAGATATATAGAGTCTCTCTTGCATAACAGATTGTGACAATGCATGTTATGAGGGATCCATTGAATATTCAGATTGTGAAGATGAACCTGTGGATTTTGATCTACAACAAGGTGATTCTTGTAGCTCTTATGGAGATCAAGAAGTGAGAGAAATAGTAGAAGATCTGGAAGAAACATGTTCACTCAGCAGTGAGTAGGTTTTAGATTTTTTTAACTCTTGAATACTAGAGATGTCCACAGAAGGATGATTCTAAAGTTTTATGTCTAGCCTACATTTTCTTTGACAGTGAAATTATTATGTGCAATAATTCATATGAATCCATGTGCATTTCTCAAAGTGATGAAGAAACCTTTGAAGCTGATCAAGAATTTGTATCTATCCAAGAAGAGGTATGTGACTTGAATATTTTTTTCCTATGAGAGAAAGATATCGGTTTGCATATCATTGATGATGCGTGTTCAACATTGATTGATTCAAATATGTATAAGGATGACTGTATGGATCAAAAATATGTGTCACTACCAACTGGTGGTAGGGAAGAGATGGAAAGTATTTCTGATCTGATTGTCTCAGAAGATGTAAATGAGATATAATTTTTAGACTTCCAAGAGAAGAATTCAGATTTTCAAGTCCCAGTACAGTTGCAAGAGCATTTAGCAATACATAATAATGAGAAAAATAATGAATGTTCCATTGAATGTGGATACACTTTGTATGATGAAGGTAACAAAGATTTATCATATGATAATAGGAATTATGAACTGTAGAGTGGTGAAAGGAACATGAGTCAAGTTGAACACAATGATTTTCTGAAAGTTTTCAATGATAGTACATGTAGTAGGACAGATGGCATGAACATTTTCAAGAGGAATCTGATGAACTCAAATCAAAATAAAGTTTATGAGAGAGGAAAGTATAGGCCTTTCTTTTGGGTGGCCTTGGGCCATCATTTATGGTTTGAATTTCAGACCATAATAGTTCAAGGTAGAGATGAAGTTTGATTTTTTTGCCAAAGAGGATTAAGGATTGCCAGTGCATGGACAATTCTTAACAAACCTCTTAAAACATTATTTTCCATGCACAATAGTTTAGGAATTTAAAAGGGGCTAGGACTTGCTAGTACATGGACAATCCCAGAACTCCCTCATTGAAAACCAAGTTTTCTTTCCATGTACAGTAGTATAGGGTCATTTCCATCTCCCCCATTTTCCACCTCCTCCATTTTCCGCCTCCTCCATTTTCATATCCTTTGATGTCTTGGTCTGCTCTCCCAGAAGTATTCTAGATTCTTACAGTGATTGGAAAATCACTCATCCCCAATAGGAGCCGCTGTTAGAACCATAATTTTCAAAAAAATTCCAAAGGGTTTTATCCATTAGAGTCCAAATTTATGCTAGCCTTTTCATTAAAAAGTCATCTTTTGTCATCCACAAGGCCAGAAATTTTTTTACTGCCATACTACTCCCTTAACATTCACCCTTTATAGTTTCCACCTCTTACTTCCTTATCATAGCCCCTTACAAAGCAGCTTGCGGTATCACGGTTAGCAATAGTTATGATAGCTTTTACCACCACACCGCTGGACGAAAGGACATAGCCTACGGTGGAGTGGTGAAGGAAGCAGAGCCGATGACAGGTTGATACCACCATA
>CM021105.1:298273031-298565117 GCA_007115665.2 Sequoiadendron giganteum | reverse complement strand
TGTATAGGTATTGTCTTTGGTGGCCTAATGCTATTGGAAACTACAAAAAAAAAATCAATGATATTGAGCTTGAGTTGGATTCTATTCGAAAGACATATGATATCCTTAATGACAAGGATGAAGTGCAGAAGAAAAGGATCAATTCCTTATATTTTGAACTTGTATTAATTGTGAATCAAAGGGATGGTATTGTGAAGACTTTTTGGAAAGTTAAAGAGATAATTGAGTTGAGATTGGAACAACTTTTGGGTTTCCTGGTGGAAATTGAGAAAAATGAACAAAATATCACTATCTTAGATACTCTTCTAGAAACAATTGATTTGATAGTAAAGAACAACATTACTTGTTTAAACATTAGGTTGGCAGTGGATTCCTGAAAGACATTTCTTCTGAAACTAAAATAAAAATACAAGGAGATATTTTAAAGGAAAAAGGATTGAGGTAAAGAACCATTTTTGATATCATTTTTGAAGACTTCGTTTGTAAATATTTTGAAGGGAGAGATAGATATTATATATTTTCCATTGATGTCAAAGGGGGAGAGAAAGCATGTGAAAAGAATGAAAATCATCACAGCTCATCAAGGGAATTGCAAAGGTTGTTGTTGTTGGATTTTCAAATCTTGTGTTGCCATCAATGACAAAGGGGGATATTGTTGGAAATTGGATTGCATCAAATGATTGTCATTAATGTCAAATGGTTTTCATTGATGCCAACACAGTATTGAATGTATGAGATGGTTATTGAAAGATATTCCCTATCGAAGATGATCATTATATGTGGTACAGTGTGTTGGTTTTTAGGTATGGTTTCTACCGTAAGACAAGCTATGATTCTAATATTTGAAGATCTTGGCCAACTTAGTATATGTAATATATTGTGTGGGTTAGCTATGTTTTATGGATTTTTTTCTGACATAAGAGATGGAATAAACTTATATGATGCTGACCTAATAAATGATTAAGATATGCTTGTATATATAATATTTTTTGAGGAATGATAAGAGGAGGTGAAGCATATATGAAATGTTGAGTAAGTGTGAATGTGAAAAGGATTAAAGAGGTGTGTGAATATCTAAGCCTAAATGATTTATCAATTGTAGATCAGTACAGTTTTATAGAGTGACTACTGTATGAGATAGTACTTCATAATTTGAGCTTCATTGGAACTAAACCCAACACATTGAAGGTGTATCCTATCAGTTCAATCTTCTAGTAGTGAGCCACTATCCTTGTAGCCTGGTGATTAGCCATCTTTTGTATCTCTAGGATGTAGCCCTATGGAAAATGAGTCTAAATAGTGAGTCCTTATTTCAGGAAGTGAGCCTTTTTGTAATCGGTTTTGATATTCTCTATAGTGTGAGTTAATCCTCACCATGGGTTTCCCTCATTAGGTTTTCCACGTAAATATGGTGTTATTGTGTTTATGTGTTGGTTTTGAGTTTTTGCATTAACATTTGATGATTAATCATTTAAGAAATTTTAGGTATTAGTTTTGGTGATTGAATTAAATGTTAAAATCTATGACCCCCCTCTCAATTTTCCTATTCAACACTGAGATGGATTTCTCATTATAAAATATTCTATCTTCTTTTCTATAATTTGTCAATGAGCCCTTCTTTCTTTTGGGTAGTGAGACCTCTAGCATTGAGCTTACTATATTTAGTACTATAATTACTTTATATTTTGATCTAATCCTCACCATGGGTTTTCCCTTCTTGGGCTTTCCATATAAATCTAATGTTTTGTTGTGTATGGTGTTGATGTGTTTCTTTTTCTATTGTTTATTTTCATAATAAATCAATTTAACAGATTAAGATCTAATAAGAATAATAAGGGTATAAATATTAATTAGGATTTTAATGTTTTAATGTACAAATGATTCAACCCTCCATCTTAGTTTTCTTGTTCATTCAACAAATTCCCTCTCTACCTACCTCTCCCTTTTTCAATCCCATTCTACCTCTCTCTCACAACCTACCTCTATCTCCTTGTTTACCTCCTTCCCTCTCTCCTTCTTTATCACTTTCTCCCCCTCTCCCTCTCTTTGTACCTTTCTCTCACCTTCCCTCTCTAATTCTCTCTATCTCCTCTCAACCTCTACCTCTCTACCTACCTCTCACTCTATTCCACCCAACTTACCTCTATATCCACTTTTGTATCTACTTCTCTCTATCTTCCCTCACCCTCCCTCTCTCTACCCACATCTTCATCTATCCCTCCCACCTTACCTCTTTCTCTTTCTCTACTTCTCTTTATCTCCCATCTCCCTCTCCCTCTCTCTAAACCCAATTATCCCTATATCCCTTCCACCCTACCTCTCTATGTCTACCTCTCCATCCCTCTCTAATTCTCTTTATCTCTCCTATTTTTCTCTCTACATACCTCTCACTCCATCCCTTCCTAATTCCCCTATATCTCCCTTTAGATATATTTATATATTTCTCTTCTCTCTCCTCTCTACCTCTCTCTCACCTTCCCTCTCTACTCTCTATCTCCACTCACCCTCTCTCTCTACCTACCTATCCCTATATCCCTCCAACTCTACCTCTCTATATCTACCTCTTCCTCTCTTTTCATCATTCCATCTCTCTCCCTATCACTCTCTCTTTCCTCTCCACCTCTTCTCTCTATGATAGAATTCTAAGTAGTTATTTTTAATCTTGCATCATATTTGGTTTGACAAAATGTTTAGTTAACTTTGTAGTTCATGTTTCTTATAATCAACAATATTTTGATACTTATATGTAGGTTTCACACAATTTTGAAGCATGGTAGGTTATGATGATAATAAGTCCACCATTTTTTAGTTTAAAATAGGTCTTGAAGATTATTTTTCTTAAAAAATTTATGGTATGGGCTTATTAATTTTGAGTTTTATTGATGACTATGATAGTATGGGATTAAAAAAAATGTGAATGTTTTTTAGAGTATAAATGATTCAAGATCTACCTCATTGAGTGAGGATATAGGTAGAGAGGAATGAAATCAACAACAATAGGGATAGGTATCACCTTAGGGTGGTAGTGATGAGAACATCACGTATACATAGAGATGGATAGATTGAGATGATAGCTATAGAAGATAGATTTCCTAGGGGAGCATTTTTGGATATGTGTGTATTCTTTGAAAATTTGGTTTACTCAAGACTGCATTGATGTATTTGTACATGAGGACATGGAAAATATGATATGGGAATTATTAGTTATATTTGTATGCATGCAAAAATGGTCTGAGCATCATATTAATTAAATACTATTTGATTAATATTCTAAATTCCTCTACTATTATAAATAAATTGTGAAATTTATTTATATGGTTCACATTCTATTTCCTCTTTTCAAAATTCACCTTCTTTCTAAAATTAATTAAAAAGGACGAATTAATCAATTTGTTATTTAATTAATTTTCCCCTCTTCCTTTTAAATTTGAATTTAGAATATTCTTCTAAAATTGGTTGAAATGCACAAAGGAATTTATTTGTCATTTTACTAATTTACCTTCTCTTATTAAATTGAATTTTTAATCCAATTTAAGCACATTTCTACAACTTTCTTCTAACCACCTCCAACTCACCTACCACCTCATCATGTGTCTCACAAATGAATTTTTATAAATTACAAAATATGAAATATCTCCAAAAAATTTGCAACCAATTTTGAACAACCTGAGACACATGGATTCTCTTGCTTTGTGATTCCTTCCTACACTTGGAAATTTGTCTTGTGGAAGGGAACCATCTCCCTGATTCCCTCTAACCTTTCGATTCTCTGTCGTTGATGCCACAGGATCACAATCTGGACCGTCCGTTGTTTCCACATCACCTTGAGGCTTGAAAAATCTATAAATAGAGCCCTTGCTACAAAATTTGAAAAGAGGAAGATTTAGGCAAGTTTACATTGCTGAATTTTAGTGCAATTTGTGAGAATTGGAGAGAATTTTAGTTTAGCTTGCATTTTTAGTTCATTTTTAATGTTGTAATGGTATTTTAATTTTGATAGTTTAGTTCTTTCCACTTTCCATTTAGCATTTGCATTTCATCTTCATCATCATCTCAGCACTCGGATTTTAACATCATTTACATCCTAGGATCATTTAGCTTCTATGCATCAAGTCATTGGAAAATCCAAAAAGACATAGGCATGTAGATTCATTTTAAGCATCTCGTTTCTTGAGTTGTCAATCTTTGTAGGTTATTGTGCAGTAATAACAAGATCTAAGAGCATAATTTGTAGGATTCCTTGAGATTAGAGAGCCATGGGATGAGTTAGAAGGATAGGTTGTAGTTTCATTTATTGTTGCTTTTGATTTCATTTTAAGTAATGCATTCCATGAAGGTGTGTTATACTAACCTTGCAGGACATACTTTATGACACACATAAATTGGCACCCACCGTGGGGCGTAGCCTTGTGCTTTAATCAATTTTATGTTGAGTTTCATTTTGCGGGTTCCATCAAAATATCTAAAATAGTGCATACAAATTCTTCCGCAACGTGTTTGGCTCTTGTTTTGGTGCATTCAGTTACTTGTTTCGACGCATCTGGCAGTTCTTTCAATGGATCTGGTCCTTGTTCCAGCGCATCTCGTCTTCTCTGCAGTGCATGCAAACTCTGTTTCGATGCATCAGGGGGTTTAAAATTTTAATTCTATCATTTCTAGTTTTAGCACATTCAGTTTGTATGTTAGTGCATTCATTTGTTCTTTCGATGCATTCAGTAGTTTAGCACGTTCGGTCTGTGTTTTAGCACATTTGGTCTCTATAATGATGCATTTAGTTTTAACTATTATTTTTCTAGATTCTTGAAATTGATTAAAATTTATCTATGTTGCAAGACCTCAATACGTAATCAGAGACTTTGCAGAAACATTTACAAGAACACTGTCAAAGATAAACATTGAAACTACTAATAGTTGGCTGCAAGGTTAGATCTAGTTGTTACTTTTCCTTTGGTTTAGATAGGAATGTAGTATAACTAGGAAGGTTAAATTTACACCATGCTTGTTGTGTTTGGAATGGTAGGTGAGTATGCTCTCCCCTTAACTGGGTGATTAGAAAGCTAGACCAGTTCACTTTATTTTCATTTTTAACCTTAGAGGGCCTACCTCCCTGCTTTGAAAGGAGAGAACAACCCAAATTGGTAATAGGATAATGCCAAGCCCTTCCAACTAGCATATAAAACTAGGACTTGAGGAAAGTTTAAGGATCATGAATGGTTATGCCGACAAGTGATTCCCTCAGTACCCATGAGGTATGTAAAAACCTATAGAGCTTAACCTCTATAGGTTGGGAGTCCTCCTTAATGGAGCTAATCTTGCCGTATGTATATCTCACCCATAATAGAATGTCCTTACTAAAAACCACTTTGTTGTAGTAAGCCCAGTTACCTTATCTATTATTTGGTGCAGCAACGGCTATTGTGAAGGCACCCACATTTTTGCAATTTTTAGTAGAAATGATCAACTTTCCATGGGAGATTCATGGGATTTCGAAGCTTGGTTGGCCTGAGAAGTGAGTGCACTATAAGGGGGAGCCTGTGTAGCCAAGCTTCTGAATTCATTCACTAAGAACATGTGGTTGGAGTAAAATCTACATGGGATCTAAAAGAATAAAGTCTTACACAGCCTAGGGAATGTGCTTCTCTGATGTGTTTACTAATGGGGTTTTGAACCAAAATTTTAAACAAATATTACACCAAAACATTCAACCATTGATTCAAAAGAAAACCCAACTCAAACGATCCAGATTCACTGTAAAAAATCAAGAAATTTTTGTCAAACTGTCAAAAACCAGAAAACACTTTCCAGTTTGGCACATCTGGTGCCTATTTCAGCGCATTCATACCATTCTCTAGCGCATTCATTTACTGTGCATCCCACTCATACATTCCTATCATATGCTCTTTTAGTTCATCCATACCTTGTTTCAACACATTTAGACCATTCCTCAGCACATCCCTAGCCTGTTCTAGCACATCCAAAACTTTATGCAGTGCATTTGAGCCATTCTGCAACACATTTGAGTTTTAGTGCATCCATACCCTATTTCAGCGCATTTGGTAATTTTTCAAGCAGAAACCCGAATTTGACCTCTTTTCTGTTAGTCAACTTTTAGTTTAGATTTTCCCCCATAAACAATATATTTTCATCATCCTAAAGTTTATGTTGAGGGACTGGAAATCAACCAAATTTGTCAAGAAATCCATTGCCAAGAGGATCAAGAAACCCAAGAAACATCTTAGTTTTAAGAAACTATTGAAAAAGAGATGCTTCTTGTACCAAAGTAGGGAAGTCTTGCTCGATTATTGAACCTTCCTCCATCCGTATCATGATTTTGATAGAGGGTATACTGACGATTTTTCTTTAGAGAATTTATCTTCACAAGCTTATTATCAATGAAGAGCTCTATCCTAAAGGCATAATCATAGTTAGCCAATTCACCATTCTTCCATTCCTCAACTAGCCATTCAATATTCTAATCGTCCCAACCAATTTTTGCAATAGATCCTAATCTTGTCAAAACAAGCATTGTCAAGTGAAAATCCTTTGTCTAAATTTTGATCAAACATATCAAAGTGTCTTCTTTATCACATCAAATTTCTGGTTTAGTAGCTGCATTTCACCATCAGGATTAGTCATCCTTCCTCCCGAAATAAAGCTTGCTTAACCAGATCTTTAAATCAACCCCTTTGGCACTCTCAAACTTTGGTCAAATATTTAGAGCATCATTATCACTTGTATGCCCATTCAAACAAGATCTCAAAAGTAGAAACTTCAAGAAAAAGGAATTGAAACCCAAGAGAACATGGTTGAACCCGAAGTAAACCCGTTTCATGAACACCATCAAAATGAAACTAATGAGCTAAATGAAGAAGATGTCCAACATGCCCAACAAGACCCAAACTTCCACAAATTTTTAGAAAAGGTTTTTGAAAAGGATGAAGAAAGATACCTTTTTATGATGGCAAAAAAAGGAGTCAAATTACCCAATGATTTTGATGTCACAAAATTACAAAATACTTCCAAGAAAATATAAACCGAAATACCAACTGAAACAAGAAAAGAAACAAAGACCAATGATCCCATGGATTCTTTGACACAACAAATACAAGACCTTCAACAACAAATGCAGAACATGCAAATGGGGGCCACTAAGAGGTATTCCATATAATACATATGTTCCTACCCATTCGATCAAAATGTTAATATGATACCATTCCCTAAACATTGTGAATTTCCCAAATATGACAAGTACAATGGGAAAACTGATCTGATAGACCACGTAAGGGAATTTCGAACGATGAGTCTAGAATTTTCTCATGAGGACACTTATCTAATGAGGCTATTCCTACACAATTACCTCTAGGAATTAAAACTTTTGAAGAATTGGTTAACAAGTTTATCATGCAGTATTCATCTAATATCCAATATGAAATTACAATGAAAGATCTTTGCAACATGAAACAAAATAAATGGGAATCATTCCTCATATTATTACAAAGGTGGAGAAGGTTATTCACAAGGTATCCTCGACCCATACTAGAAAAGAGAAAATAGAGGTGTTCATTGATAACTTGAATGATGACATGAGCTATAGGCTTGAATTACAATGTCCCCCAACTTTTGAAAAATTGATCGAAAAAAAAATCAAGATTGAGGAGGCTTTGGTAAAATGAGGGATTCTAAAAATCTATAACAAAAATAACTCATCAAATTCCCCCAACAATGATAAACCAAAGTTTTGGCAAAAGTATAGAAATAATGACAATGATACCCCTACTGAAACGTGTAATGCCAAGCCGATTTTTAATTTGTTAGGAATTTCTTCAAATATAGATCAAAAGAACACCCAAATTTCTAATCAAACCAATAGTCAAAATGCTAACCAGGGGAATAATCAAAACAATCAAACATCATCATCTAGGAATCTCCCTTATCAAACATCAAATAATCGCAGGAAGTTAACGCTCCTAGGTCAATCACATGAATCATATTGAGGGAACTTATTGTGGAAAATATCATCACTTTACCTAACACCTGAGGTTTTTAGCCCAAAGTAAAATCATCCTGGTGGAATGAAGCTCATTATTGTGAATTTCATCGATGTAAAGGTCACCTCACCAACATTTGGATGCAACTGAAACATAAAATACAATATTTGATAGACAACAAAATCATAAGGATTGAGGAGCCTCTAAATAACACTGATCATGGGGTATTCAAGAACCCTCTACCAAATTATGAAAAAGGAGAATCTTCTAACAATAATGGCAAAGGAAAGAACGTAAACTATGTTCAAGATACCATCATCATTAATATTTCAGTTGTTGAAGATCAGGCAAGTGACATTGAAATCCATAACCCACCAAGCCCTATTGCAACTAATCATCCAATCAATGACACCAATATTCTTTTTGATCAAACCCTCAATATCCCACAAGGAATAGTTGTAATGGATAATCAAATAAATGTCATCAAAATCAATGGAAAACAAGATAGTGTGCCAGTAAATGTAACCACACAGGCTCAAAAAAAATATGTTTTTAAGGGAAATACTTCCAAACCACCTACTGATACATCTCATCAATACAACATTGCCGATCAACTCCAAAAAATCCCCGCACAAATATCAATATTGGAGCTTCTAAAAATATCTCCTGCTCACAAAGAGATTCTGGAAAAAGCCCTAGTCGACATGATAGTGCCAAATGATCTAGAAGTCTATGCTTTCCAAGCCATGGTGAAACACCTAGTTGCACGTCACTGCTGTCCTTTTCAGAGAATGATGATGTATTCTTCACTCATCCCCACAACACGACCTTTCATATAGAAGTTTTAATCCATAAAAGCTATGTCAACCGTGTTCTTATAGATGGAGGAGCAAGACTTAATATATGTACTTTAAAACTTGTCCGAGCACTAGGGTTCTCTGAAAATGCAATAGATCCAAGAAAGAAGATTACAATCAAATCATATGATGATGAAGAGAGAGCTTCAAAAGGTCTAATTATATTGCCCATTCAGGTGGGGCCCATCCAAAAAAATGTGGTTTTCCAAGTCTTGGACAAGCATTTAACATATAACATACTCTTGGGTCATCCATGGATCCATGAAATGCAAGCTATACCCTCAACATATCATCAGTGTCTAAATTTTCCTTGTAATGGCTAGGAAATCACTATTCCTATTGATTCAAATAATCCTCAACAATGCAATGCTCTGAAGGCTGTCCAAGATGTGTTTGTGCCTCATAATCGTGAAGCTCCTAATTCCATTCCTGATACTCACAATAGTTCTAGTCAAGCTAGTCCTTTATCCACATCCTCCTCTGAAAGAAGTCAATCAAGTCCATCTTCCAAACAACTGGTGAAAAAGGAAGAGTCTAGCCATTTTGCATCCCCCAATTCTAAAGCCCAGCTAAATACCTTGGCCAAACAATTTGAAGAGAAAGTCCAAATCAAAGATAAAGGTGTCGATGAGTATTCCATTCAACAATCCCTCTGTCTTTCACAGTTAATGTCACCAAAATCCTTTGGTAAACCATCGACCTCATCATCCTCCCAACTAGTCACACTGTTCGATGGTCGATTCATAAAATGGAGCACTCATGAGGAAGAATCGGATGACAGAGATTTCTTGAATTGGCTTTACAAAGATGAAACTGATTCTCAAGCTGCAACAAAAAATCTCCAAACCACTCAGTATCCATCAGAAAAATATGGATAAGATGGGATACGACGGACAAGGACCCATTAGAAAAAAGAAAAGAGGGTATAACAGAACCTATCCAACCTGTTATAACCAATCCCAAAGATAAAACAGGGTTAGGATACAAAGAACATTAGAAAGAAGAGGAAAAAAAGGAAGACCCAAAACATAAATTTGTTGAATAGATTTTACAACTACAAGCAAGTGAGGTCTTTGAGTTTGATTCCAATAAATATGAATGGGATTCATTATTAGAAGAATCATGTCATGACAAGGATTTTGATGTAATACATAAGTATACTCCCACACTTGAGGAGGGACAAGGCTCAAGACTTAGACCACTTGAAGTAGGATCACAAAATATTGATGACTCGAGTGAAGATGATCAGACTCTTAGCGATACAAATCATTTGGAAGAAGGTAACATCATAGACCTCAATTTTTCTCTAGTCTTGTATGATAATGATATAGCCATTAGGACACTTACGAAATCTGACTTGAATCCATTTGATGACACCTTACCTTTACTGCACCCTGAACTGATAGATTGGGATCAAACCAAGCCAATTGACATACCCACCTTTTCAAATGATGAAGCCATTGTGAATTTCCTCTATGTTGTTAATCTTGAAACAGTGTCCACCATTGAACATCCTAGTGGAACTTCTCAACAAGAGAGTTTCAAGTTTCCCAACTGCAAAATAAACAAAACAAAAGGAAGATTTGATGGTGAAAACCATTCTATGGCAATATCAGATCTAGAAACAGTAAAAATAAAGAGCACATCTGATGGTGAAAACCTCTTTGAGGTGCCAAAGGATGGAAAATTTGACACTCTCCCTGAGCACTTTCAGGAGAGATCAAATTTTTTGATTGAACCAACATAGTCTATCAATGTTGGCAGTACAGAAACAACAAGAATTCTTCATTTGGCAGAGTCATTGACATAAATAGAAAAGAGTAGCTTTATCAAGTTCTTCAAAGAGAGGCAAATCAACTTTTCCTGGTCGTATGCAGATATGCCAAGGATAGATCTAGACCTCATAATGCATCACTTGTCCCTTCCTTCAAGAATCAAACCAGTCAAACAAAATTTGAGGAAAATGCATCCGAACATTTCCCTATTGGTGAAAGTTGAACTAAAGAAGTTGTTGGATGTCGGATTCATCAGACCCATTGACTATGCAGAGTGGATATCAAATATTGTACCTATCTCAAAACTTGATAACAACATAAGGATTTGCATTGACTTTAGAGATCTCAACAAGCCTTTCCCGAAAGATGATTTCCCCTTACCTAACATAGATATCATTATGGACTTGACAGCAGGACATGACATGTTATCACTAATGGATGGATTTTTTGGATAAATCAAATCAAGATAGCTCCTGAAGATCAGGATAAGACAAATTTCACTTGCCCTTGGGGAAATTTCTGTTGGAATTTTATGCCCTTCGGGTTGAAAAATGTAGGGGCCACTTATCAGAGAGCTATGACAACTATTTTCCATGACATGATGCATACTTTCATGGAGGACTATGTAGATGATTTGTTGGAAAAATCTCACACCAGAGAAGGAAATTTTGAGATATTAGACAAACTATTCACTCACTTGGAGAAATTTAATGTTCACCTCAATCCAAAGAAGTGTGTATTTGGGGTAACGTCAGCAAAGCTACTAGGGTATATAGTGTCAGTGAAAGGTATTGAAGTATACCCTGCAAAGGTAAAATCTATAATGGAGATACATCCCCCAAAAAACATCAGTCAGCTAAGATCCCTCTAGGGTAGATTCCAATCAATCAAGAGATTCATCTCACAATTAGTTGATAAGACCCATCCTTTCACACACCTACTACACAAGAATGTTTTCTTTCAATGGGATGAGAAATGGGAGGTAACTTTCAATCAAATAAAACAACATCTCATGATTCCACCAATTCTAGCACCTCCAATAGAAGGGAATCCTTTTTTATTATACATCGCCACTACTAATCGATCATTGGGAGCCTTGTTGGCACAAGAAGATTCAACGAGGAAGGAAAGAGATATTTATTATATCAATAGAACCTTGAATGGATATGAGATCAATTACACCTCCATTGAGAAAGCCTATCTAGCCGTAGTGTTTGCTACCCAACAATTGCAATACTATATGCTGACTCATATAGTTAAGCTCATAGCCAAGATTGATCCACTAAAGTATCTCCTAAGCAAATAAAATCTGACAGGAAGACTAGCCAAGTGGGTAATGGTACTCAGTGAATTTGACATCAAATATGTTGACAGAAAAGCTATCAAAAGGAAAGCCATTGTTGATCAACTAGCTAAGGCACCACTTCATGATGATCATCCAATCCACATTGAATTTCCAACTGTAGATGTCCTGATAGTAGCAAAAAAATAATGGGTCTTATATTTTGATGGTTCCTTCACTCAGCATGGATCAGGAGCAAGAATCCTATTCATTAATCCCCTAGGGCACACCATTCTGAAATCATATCGCCTGATGTTTCCTTGCACTAACAATATAACAGAATATGAAGCACTCATTATTGGGATAAAGATAGCCGTGGAATGGAAAACTACAGAGCTCTAAGATTATGGGGATTCTTAACTAGTCATTAATCAGGTCAACAATGATTATCAAACCAAAGATGAAAAGCTAATGCCTTATAAGAGAATGATTGATGGCTTCAAAAAGTATTTTATTGACATCAAATTTGGTCAAATTCCAAGGAGCGATAATAAGGTTGTCGATGCTATGGCTAATATTGCTTCTTTGTTGCAGATTCTAGAAAAATGTGGTCACTATGAATTCATGGTGGAGCAACTATATACCATTGCCTATGATAACTCTGAGTCTCAACTTATTTTTCACCTTGACAATGCCAATACCTCCCTCTACAGGAAGATCTATGCTTACCTAAAAGATAATATCCTTCCTCCTGATCTTTTCTGCAATCAAAAATGAAATTTCATCTGCCAATCTTCCCATCATACCATAATAGAAGATGTCCTTTACCATCGAGGTCTAGATGGAAATATTTTGCAATGTATAGAAAATGATGAGTTTGAAAAAGATTTACGCATTGTAGATGAAGGTATTTGTGGAACTCATTCAAGTGGTTTAACCCTTGCCAAGAAACTCCTCTGTCTGGGATATTACTAGCCGACTATGGAGAAAGAAGCCTTGATAGAACCGAAATTTTCAGAAAAATTCCAAAGGGCTTTATCCATTAGAGTCCAAATTTATGTTAGCCTTTTCATAAAAAATCATCTTTTGTCATCCACAAGGCCAGAAAATATTTTACCACCATACTGCTACCTTAACATTCACCCTCTTTAGTTTCCACCTCTTACCCCCTTACCGTAGCCCCTTACAAAGTAGCTCACAGTATCCTAGTTAGCAACAGTTATGATAGCTTTTACTGCCACACCGCTAGAGGGAAGGACATAGCTTGTGGTGGAGCGGTGAAGGAAGTGGAGATGGTGATGGATCAAAACCACCATACCGCGTGGAGATAAATGTTAGCCCGCGGTAGAGTGGTATATGGAGAAGACAATAAAAGGCTACTATAGTACCTCTGGAGGAAGAAATAGAGCCCGTGGTAAAGTAGTAGAGGATGCAAAGGTGAAGGAGGACACTGTGATACTGCAAGGAGGCAAAAGATAGACCGTGATAGGGTGGTAAGATAAAAAAGGAGTCAAAAGAACACCATGCCACCACAGTAGAGGAAAAGGAGGTGTGAGATAGCACGGTAAAGCGGTTGTTACTGTTGCATCAATTATTTTTGCTATCTTTCAGTTATGTTCAAATGGCGCGACCTTTGGTCTGAAGCTTGTTGCCTCTCATGAGAATGCGAGGAGACCAAGACCAAAAGGCATGGATGATTTTCTAGGAAGATATAAAAGAAAGAGATAGATAAAGAATTGGAGGAGTTAGTTAGGAGTTAGTTAGGAGTTAGAAGATAGGAGGAAATAAAATAGGGGATGCATATAATGTACATAATTTCGTGAAGCACAACAATGGAGATAATGTTTTTAATTGGTGAAATACTTTCTTGGTGTTCAATTGTTGTGATGTAATGATTCATATTTTTATCTGGTTGTCTCCAACTTGAGTTCTTTTATCATTTAAATTAGTATATCAAGTATATTTCTGATTTGTCAAAATGTATTCTCATTTTGTGTGATTTAATTAATTGGTGTCTACAAGTCAGATTTAATTTTTTTTTATTAAATCATAATGATTTAAGGATTTCTTTTGGATAATTAAAGAAGAATCTGGTAAGGAAATATTCTAGTACAATTTATGCAAGTCATAAATTTAGTGAAGTTTTATGCTAGTCATAGAACATCATTCCCAAAGTACCTAGAAACTAGAGTTAAGCCAAAAGAGGGAAACAAATATCATTCTTGATTTTTGACTCCATTTCCCATGTGGATAGAAGGCACTGATCTGTCACAACCCGAAAAATAAATTTCATAAAAAAAAAGTATATATACACTTTTATCTTTTCATGTAGTAGGAGTAAAAGTAACTAGCAAAGCTATCATCTATTATGTTTGTTCCATCATAATAGATCCATCAATTCAATCAAGTCATACAACTTTAAGTCTGCTTCATTCATATAGGTATACCCACCTAGGTTTGGTAGCACTTGAAGAGAAGAAGGTTCAAGCCATTTGGCCTTATACATTAGCCAAAAATGTTGTGAGAGATTGGAAACCTCTCATGGTTTAAACCTGCATTTTTGAGACCTAACAGTTTGGCTAATCTGCTATGGAGAACTTGAAGATATCTAGTAGAAAATTGTCTTGCCTTATAGAGTCATAAAAATTTCACATTTGCATTCCTTTGAGTTCATAGGGGATTCCGCTAGGGCAAACCAAAAACAATATCAAAATCCATTTCATTTTCCTACTTTTGGGAAAAGTAGGTGGTGACTTTGTTTAAAATTGATAGATAATGCATAGACATTGTGGAATTTTCCAATTTTCTTGTCAAGATGTCAAAAGAAGTAAGAAGTCAACAGTCAATAAGAGAGTTAGCATAATTGAAACAAAAAACACTACAATGGAAACAAAAAATAGTACAATTGAACCAACAATTGCTGAAATTGGGAGTCAAATGTGTTCCAAATGCATCACAAAATAGGCCATACTATAGTGAGAATAAATACACAAATGCTAGCAGACCTTGGACACCACAAGTGCCACATGATGCAACTAGGAAATTTGGAAATGGAGGTAATATATATTATGCACAACAAAAAATTCATTCACTACAACCATCAAAACAAATGAATGCTTATCTTGAATACCAAGCCCCTCATCAAAATGTGCAAAGCAATGTCATCCTCCATGGGAATGTAAATCAAAACTTGAAGCAAAATGAATATCAGAATCAAGAGTTTGAGGAAGAAGAGGAAATATGTGCAAGTAAGGAATCCAATGATGATATTTCAGATTTAAATGAAGATAAATTTTCTAAGGACCAATCTTTCACCTTGGGGGATGATTGCAGAATTAATGATGTTGTTGGGGACACACCATCTGGGGAATACATCAACAATGATTTGGATGATATGGAGGGGAAGCCATGTATACACTCTCATAACATTGACAATCATGCATTAGAAGCTGAAACAGTAGAGGATATCATGCCTTCCAATAATGAAGATATATAGAGTCTCTCTTGCATAACAGATTGTGACAATGCATGTTATGAGGGATCCATTGAATATTCAGATTGTGAAGATGAACCTGTGGATTTTGATCTACAACAAGGTGATTCTTGTAGCTCTTATGGAGATCAAGAAGTGAGAGAAATAGTAGAAGATCTGGAAGAAACATGTTCACTCAGCAGTGAGTAGGTTTTAGATTTTTTTAACTCTTGAATACTAGAGATGTCCACAGAAGGATGATTCTAAAGTTTTATGTCTAGCCTACATTTTCTTTGACAGTGAAATTATTATGTGCAATAATTCATATGAATCCATGTGCATTTCTCAAAGTGATGAAGAAACCTTTGAAGCTGATCAAGAATTTGTATCTATCCAAGAAGAGGTATGTGACTTGAATATTTTTTTCCTATGAGAGAAAGATATCGGTTTGCATATCATTGATGATGCGTGTTCAACATTGATTGATTCAAATATGTATAAGGATGACTGTATGGATCAAAAATATGTGTCACTACCAACTGGTGGTAGGGAAGAGATGGAAAGTATTTCTGATCTGATTGTCTCAGAAGATGTAAATGAGATATAATTTTTAGACTTCCAAGAGAAGAATTCAGATTTTCAAGTCCCAGTACAGTTGCAAGAGCATTTAGCAATACATAATAATGAGAAAAATAATGAATGTTCCATTGAATGTGGATACACTTTGTATGATGAAGGTAACAAAGATTTATCATATGATAATAGGAATTATGAACTGTAGAGTGGTGAAAGGAACATGAGTCAAGTTGAACACAATGATTTTCTGAAAGTTTTCAATGATAGTACATGTAGTAGGACAGATGGCATGAACATTTTCAAGAGGAATCTGATGAACTCAAATCAAAATAAAGTTTATGAGAGAGGAAAGTATAGGCCTTTCTTTTGGGTGGCCTTGGGCCATCATTTATGGTTTGAATTTCAGACCATAATAGTTCAAGGTAGAGATGAAGTTTGATTTTTTTGCCAAAGAGGATTAAGGATTGCCAGTGCATGGACAATTCTTAACAAACCTCTTAAAACATTATTTTCCATGCACAATAGTTTAGGAATTTAAAAGGGGCTAGGACTTGCTAGTACATGGACAATCCCAGAACTCCCTCATTGAAAACCAAGTTTTCTTTCCATGTACAGTAGTATAGGGTCATTTCCATCTCCCCCATTTTCCACCTCCTCCATTTTCCGCCTCCTCCATTTTCATATCCTTTGATGTCTTGGTCTGCTCTCCCAGAAGTATTCTAGATTCTTACAGTGATTGGAAAATCACTCATCCCCAATAGGAGCCGCTGTTAGAACCATAATTTTCAAAAAAATTCCAAAGGGTTTTATCCATTAGAGTCCAAATTTATGCTAGCCTTTTCATTAAAAAGTCATCTTTTGTCATCCACAAGGCCAGAAATTTTTTTACTGCCATACTACTCCCTTAACATTCACCCTTTATAGTTTCCACCTCTTACTTCCTTATCATAGCCCCTTACAAAGCAGCTTGCGGTATCACGGTTAGCAATAGTTATGATAGCTTTTACCACCACACCGCTGGACGAAAGGACATAGCCTACGGTGGAGTGGTGAAGGAAGCAGAGCCGATGACAGGTTGATACCACCATACTGCATGGAGAGAAATTTTAGCCTATGGTAGAGTGGTATATGGAGAAGACAATAAAAGGCCACCGCAGTACCACTGGAGGAAGAAATAGAGACCGCAGTAAAGCGGTAGAGGATGCAAAGGCAAAAGAGGACACCACAAGGAAGTGAAAGATAGACCACGATAGGGAGGTAAGCTAACAAAGGAGTCAGAAGAACACCATGCCATCATAGCAGAGGAAAAGGAGGCATGAGGTAATGTGGTAAAGCAGTCGTTACTATTGCATCAGTTATTTTTGTTATCTTTCAGTTATGCTCAAACAACACGACCTTTGGTCTGAAGCTTGTTGCCTCTCGTGAGAATACGAGGAGACCAAGACCAAAAGGCACAGTGATTTTCTAGGAAGATATAAAATCAGGAGATAGATAAAGAATTGGAGGCGTTAGTTAGGAGTTAGAAGATAGGAGGAAATAAAATAGGGGATGCATATAATGTACAGACTTTCTTGAAGCACAATAATGGAGATAATGTTTTTAACTGGCGAAATCCTTTCTTGGTGTTCATTTGTTGTGATGTAATGATTCACATTTTTATCTAGTTTTCTCCAACTTGAGGTATTTTTATCATTTAAATTAGTATATCAAGTATATTTCTGATTTGTCAAAATGTATTCTCATTTTGTGTGATTTAATTAATTGGTGTTTGCAAGTCAGATTTAATTTTTTTTGAATAAATCATAGTGATTTAGGGATTTATTTTGGATAATTAAAGAAGAATCTAGTAAGGAAATATTTCGGTACAGTTTATGCAAGTCATAAATTTAGTGAATTTTTTTGCCAGTCATAGAACATCATTCCCAAAGTACCTAGCAACTAGAGTTAAGCCAAAAGAGGGAAACAAATATCATTCTTTATTTTTGACTCCATTGCCCATGTGGATAGAAGGCATTGATCTATCATAGCCCAGAAAATAAATTTCATAAAAACAAAGTATATATACACTTTTATCTTTTCATGTAGTAGGAGTAAAAGTAACTAGCAAATCTATCATCTATTACATTTGTGCCATCATAATAGATCCATCAATTCAATCAAGTCATACAAATTTAAGTCTGCTTCATTTATGTAGTTATACCTGCCTAGGTTTGGCAGCACCTGAAGAGAAGAAGGTTCAAACCATTTGGTCTTGTACGTTAGCCAAAAATGTTGTGAGAGCTTGGCAACTTCTCATGGTTTAAACCTGCATTTTTGAGACCTAATAAGCCTTCTGATTTGTCAAAACATGTAGAAAATTCTAGATCCATGGTAGTCTCATTCATGCACTTGCACAAGAGTTACAACCCTTGCATCAACATGGTCATTCTGTCGGTGGGGGTTGGATCTTGTAGGAAAAATTCATCCATATTCATCAAATGGACACTAGTTCATTATCATAGCCACAAATTACTTCACAAAATGGGTTGAAGTAGTACCTCTAATTACCATCACAGGGAAGCAGATCTCCTCGTTCATCCTAAAGTACATCATTTGCAAGTATGGTATCCCTTAGTCCATTATCATTGACAATGGTAGACCTTTTAAGAATCAGGATGTCCAAGAACTCTATGAGAAGTTTCATATCCAGCATCAGTTTTTTACACCCTATTATCCTCAAGGAAATGGCCAAGCAGAGGCCTCTAACAAATCCATCGTGAAGATCCTAAAGAAAATTGTCAACGATGTTGGGCGTGACTGGCATACTCAATTGAATCCCGCTTTGTGGGACTATCGTACAAGTATCTGTACCCCCACAAGGGCCACACCATATGCCCTCATCTATGGATTTGAGGTCATCCTACCCATTGAGGTGGAGATACCATCACTTCATGTATCCTTGAAAGGTCTCATTACAGATGAAGATTACCAGGTGTCTAGACTATAGGAGCTAGATTTGTTGGATGAATGTCGTCAACTAGCAGTAGATGACCTAAAATTATATCAGTAGAGAATGTCCAGAAGTTACAATCACAAAGTGAAACCTAGGAAATTTCAAGTGGGAGATCTGGTTCTGAAATAAAATCCACGTAATCATCAACACCGGGAAAAGAAGGGGATGTTTGAGCCAAATTGGTTGGGTCCTTTTGTTGTTGTTTCAATCTTCAGATTGGGGGCATATCGGCTATCTACACACGAGGGGATATGTTTGAAGAACTGATGAACAACCTTCACCTAAAGAAGTTCAATACCTGATGCATCCAGTGCATGTTAAAAGTCTTGAAAAAATTCTAAAAAACAGAAAAGTGTCCTGAAAATTCCTAAAAAGCGAAAAAAGTGTCCTGAAAAAAATCCTAAAAAGCAGAAAATGTCTTGGAAAAATCATTTCCTTGATGAAAACCTGGCAAACAGGTGTCTTGGTGATAGCACAAAAAAAAAGAGAAAAAAGAGAAAAAAGAGAAAAATATAAAAAAAAGGTGAAAAATCAAAAAAATGGTTGCCTTGATGAAAACTTGGCAAATAGGCGTCTTGGTAACAACAAAAAAATTTGAAAATACGAAAAGTGCAATAAAAAATTAAATTGTGAAAACTCGATAAACAGACACTATTTGTGATAGGTCAACTTCTCCATCTTTTCGAGTGTGTGTTGACCATCAGCTTCTGCCATCCCTACGCATTCATGTATATCTCACAACAAGCTTCATGTCCATATCTAGCTAATGTGGTTGTTCCACTCTGGCTTGGTTCTCATTGTACATATCCATAATAAATTTTGGTTTGTTATCACTGGGGGAAAAATTTTGATCTCACTAGGGGAAAATCACCATTGAGTATAAATAAGTAAGCAAACAATTAGCAAACCGTAAAATCAAAACAACAACTGCAACAACCATTTCAAAATCCAAGCATCGAAAATCAATCCAGTCCAATCAATCAAACCAAATCAAACATCAACATCAAACTAGATCATCTCATCACTGAAGGATCATCTTCTGAATCATGGTTGGATGACCTTAACAAAAATATTCAAATAATGTATTGTGATTGTTGTTATCATTTCTTGGGAGTACCTCGATGATGTCACAAATTAGAGGCACTGCGATAAGAATGATATTTTTCTTTGTCTGTTGCTTGTGAGTTAATTATTACTACTGTGCAAATTTTCATGGGACATGCTCTACAAAGTATCATTGATGACATTCCAAATTTGCATAGGAACATGACTAACTCTTGTCTGTTTACACAAGTGATACTCAGGTCATCTTAGGTCTCATTATACTGAGATGCTTGTGTTATCTTACATTATCAAATCTCAATGGAAGTTGTATGGAAGTTGTACTCAAGTCATCATGGTATATTTTATGCCATCGATGTTTGTACTAACTTTCAACATAATAAAATTTTCAATGATGACAATATGCATAGAGAATAAGATTGACAACATTGCATGGATAGGATTGCATTTCATATTGGTTTGCATCTGCACTATAGATTCTCTATGCTTGTCATCCTCAAGGTTGATTATTTATTTCTACAAGATTTGAGTATACTTGACATAACAAAAATATCATTCAGTTGCATTTCCATTTACATTTCCATATCATACATTCATTTGCATTTGAAAATTTATAAAAATAAAGCATAATACCACCACATCAAGATCATAATAAATGCATCTCATCACATTTGAATTCATAACATCAATATACATCTAATCACATTTGCATTCATAATAACATATTTCATATATTTGCATAGAAAATACCAGAAACACAAAAAATTTGCATCACATATTCGCATGATAACATCCATTTCATAGCATCATAGCATAAAAATCATACATCTATACATCTACATGTATCACACACCATCCATAATAAAATCACATTTCACATCATTTGCATACATATCAGCATCCATAATTATCCATTTGCAATTCATAATAAAACCATTTGCATCCATACATCAATACACATGAAAAATAAAAAAAGATCATAGTTCATGTCATTACATTCATCTCATAAATGCATCCATCCATAATAAAAGCATCATCATCCATACATGCGTCCATAACATAATCATAACAAAACATAGCATAATCATATAGAACATAAATTAAATGCATCCATCCATAATAAAAAATCAATACATAAGATCATCAACCATTATTGCATATCATATAAACTCATGGAAATGTGTCAAGTATACAATGATAATCTGAGAATGAGATACATCAAAAATGTGGCACAATGGTCGAGTCTATAAAATCACGATATAAAATCATGACTTCTTAGGAGATCCTATGGTACTGCCACCTGATGTGGCCAATCTTTGTCCTATCCTTGAAGGCCTTGTCCCTAACATTCCTACTCTTGATGGTCCCGTACTTGGTGGTGGAAGTCCGCTTGGCGAAAGTGGCTGGGTAACCCCTCTATTGGTAGTATATGAATCTGTATGCCCTGATCTGGACCTAGCATAGCTGACCCGCTGCTCGACTGGTACAACATTGTAGTAGCTACTCCTATATTATTTCACCTCCTTGGCAGATGCTCTAAGCTCTTTGACCAAATTGGTCGTACCTGTACATTGGGCTGTAGTCTATATCCTGTCGGCCACAACCATGACCTGCTCAGTCTACCTCCTAGAGGAATCTTGCTTTGTAGTAAGTGTGGCTACTTGAGCCTGTAATTGTACCATCTGAACCTAAGTCAGAGCCTATGCCTGTATCTATGCCTGGGCAAGCTGACCCTGCAGTGCCTATATCTAATCCTGTAAACTCTGCACCTGCCCCTGTAGACCAACAATTTGAGCCTACTATCACTGTGACGACATCCGTACAATCAATGGCCACTGCCCAGCTGGTCCCGACCATCGCCTCTTAGGGATAACCCCAAAGACTGACACACCCACTCCTCTTCCACCACCACCATTATCTCCTCCATCATCTCCACCACCACCACCACCATCATCTCCTCCCCCATCTCCACCCCTGGGATGTGCAGTTGGCCCCGCTCCCCTCCCTGCATCCAAAATCAACACTGGCTCATCAAGACTAGATATCTGTAGAAACAAATGAGTGTGGAAGTACTCCACGTAGTTTGTTTTCATCTGAATGTCTATAACTTGAGGGAGGTACTACCAGAAAATGGGTTGTAGGTCATAAAACTCAGCGCAGGCTGCATCATAATCAATGGTCGGCCCCCACTCTGGTATATCCTGTCGCCGCCACGCGTAATGTGCTATTCCCTGTGGCATCCCTTGGATGAGACCATACTGCCTATGGACTCTCCCAAACATAAATCTCTCCAAAATATAGGGTGTCCTCCCTATCAGGTATCTGTTGCAAAACATAAATGAAAGCTCTACACCATCTGAGGGCCATGCCTCACAATCCAAGTATGCTCGAAAAATCATTGTATCTAGGTCATCCAAGACCCACCTCCAGTACTCTAACTTGCCTAGCTTATGCTGGACAAGTGGCCCTGAATATCCAAAAACATATAGGCGTCTTGCTTCTCGTACCCTATCACCAATTGGTCCTGTGATCGCTATGTGCTCCCAGGCCTAGAGCTAAAGAAGTGTGCACCCCGCTGATAAACTTCCTGCTCATAGGTACACTACCTGGTGTAGATCATGGTATAAGTGTGCTAGCATGCACGTACCCCAAGCATACATTGTCTCGTGAGAAATCATGCTCTCCAGCAATCAACCCCAACCAATTGAGAAGCCCTTCGACCTACGGTCGGGGTAGAAAAATCCTCCAATGAATCTAGCTATCATGTAGGGTAAAGCCTGCCCGAAGGTAATCAACGCCCACCATGAAACCTCATACCAAAAATCTGATCATCATGAAATATCTAACAAATGGCATATGTGCCTCCCTACTCCTCAACATCGTACATCACCAAGGTCCCAATAACCGATATCCACAAAATCTGATAGACATCCTCCAGGGTCACTATCATCTTGCCCGTTGGTAAGTGAAATGTGTTGTGGTCACTAAGCCACCTCTCCACAAGTGCTGTCAGTAGCCCCCAATTAATTTGGTACTATGGAATATCTATCAAGGAGCTCAAACCACACTGGTCTATGATGGAAAGATCTGCCGGAGTTAGTTGTGGGATCATGTCCCACATCCATGGAAAGCACTCACGAACCTAAAGGTTCCCTAAGCCACCCTCCTAGAATCAAATCAAAATATCAAGTCAAAAAATCATTCAATTAGCCTATCAATCAAACACATCATTTAATCAAATCAGCTCACATGAGATTCCAATCAAATCTTGAGGAGCACCTAACCTATCATTCGATTCTCATTTTTCATGAGATTGATCAATCAACCTAACTTATCTTTTCATCATTCCTTGCCTATCATGAGGATGATAATCAATCAAATCAATCAACATCAATCTATCTTCAATGTTCCTCGCCTATCATGAGGATGATAATCAATCAATCAATCAATCACCCTATCCTAATTCATCGTTCCTCACCTATCATGAGGATGATCATCAACCTATCAATCAACATCATCCTATCATTAGCTGACATGATAGAAAATCATCAAAATCTAGGAGGAATTCATCACAATCATCATTTTTGGCTGGATGTGCTAAAACAAGCTTTCTATGCACTGGTTTATCGGATGCACTAGAAGATTTGCCGGATGTGCTGGAACAGAGTCTGGATGTGCTATTTTACCGATGCACCGGAAAACTTAACCTATGCACCAGAAGAGGGTACCGATGTGTCATTTCTCGGATGCACCACTTAATCAACTCTATGCACAACTTTATCATTCCTATGCGCTATTTGTCGGATGTGCTAAAATTTTGACCCTATGCGCTGAAGCGGAAGTTGGCTGCGCCAAACTAATTTTTGGGTTCTAACCTAGTGGGATGCACTACTATAGGCTCCCTATGTGCTAAAATTCCTATTCTATGCGCTAAAACATGAGAAAAATTCAAATTTTGAAATGCATTTTAAGGCACAAAATTTGAAATTTGAAATTCAAAAAAAGCAGTTTCGAGGTACATACCGGAGGTCCATATGTGGCTGGACGTTGGTGATGGCGAACACGCTCAAATCGGTGTGTGTGGTGAGGAATTTTTTCCATCTTTGTTCTACAAGCTCTCAAGTTCTCAAAATGCTAAGGTTACAAATGACTTTAACTTTTAACCTTTTACCCCTTTTAAAGGTTAATTAAGGAGTAATAATGGTGGCATTTTATTTTATTTTTCAAAGGGCTCGTTTATCAACTATTTAGTAGTGTGGTGAATCTCTTCAAATTTTTGAGAGATAAATCAGGTCACCCTTATTAAATTTATCGATCATCAACACATTATTGAAAAATCATTTAAATCATCAAAAAATTCATAAATCAACAAAAAATAAAAAAAATCCATGATTCATCTCCCGAGGGGGCATCTTTTCATCATCGTTGTAAAATTGAAGTCTAGCACATGTCAAAAAAATTTATCATCATGGTTGGAAATCTATTCTTTGAAGCAATGCAGTTGTGCACATCACTTCAAAGAGGGGAAAAATGTATGCACGCAAAAATGGTCTGAGCATCACATTGATTAAATACTGGCTATTTAATTAATATTCTGAATTCCTCTACTATTATAGATAAATTGTGAAATTTATTTATATGGTTCACATTCTATTTCCTCTTTTCAAAATTCACCTTCTTTTTAAAATTAATTAAAAAGGACGAATTAATCAATTTGTTTTTTAATTAATTTTCCCCTCTTCCTTTTAAATTTGAATTTAGAATATTCTTCTAAAATTGGTTGAAATGCACAAAGGAATTTATTTGTCATTTTACTAATTTACCTTATCTTATTAAATTGAATTTTTAATCCAATTTAAGCACATTTCTACAACTTTCTTCTAACCACCTCCAACTCACTTGCCACGTCATCATGTGTCTCACAAATGAATTTTAATAAATTGCAAAATATGAAATATCTCCAACAAATTTGTAACCAATTTTGAACAACATGAGACACATGACTTCTCTTGCTCTGTGATTCCTTCCTACACTTGTGGAAGGGAACCATCTCCCTAATTCCCTCTAACTTCCTGATGCTCTGTCGTTGATGTCGCGGGATCATAATCTGGACCGTCTGTTGTTGCCACATCACCTTGAGGCTTGAAAAATCTATAAATAGAACCCTTGCTACAACATTTGAAAAGAGGAAGATTTAGGAAAGTTTACGCTACTGAATTTTAGTGCAATTTGTGAGAATTGGAGAGCATTTTAAGTTCATTTTTAATGTTGTAATGGCATTTTCATTTTGATAGTTTAGTTCTTTCCACTTTCCATTTAGCATTTGCATTTCATCTTCATCATCATCTCAACATTCATATTTTAACATAATTTCCATCCTAGGATCATTTAGCTTCTATGCATCAAGTCATTAGAAAATCCAAAAAAACATAGGCATGTAGATTCATTTTAAGCATCTCGTTTCTTGAGTTGTCAACCTTTGCAGGTTATTGTGCAGTAATAACAAGATCTGAGAGCATAATTTGTAGGATTCCTTGGGATTAGAGAGCCATGGGATGAGTTAGAAGGATAGACTTTAGTTTCATTTATTGTTGCTTTTGATTTCCTTTTAAGTAATACATTCCATGAAGTTGTGTTATACTAACCTTGCATGACATACTTTACAACACACAATATTGATGATGGATGTGATGTTTTATGTGTATGCTGACAATGCACATGGTATATAGCTAGATTACTTAGGCTTGAATGTTTATAGGTATGAATATTCATGAATCTCATGTGTATGTCTAATTTGGTGATTATGTTAATGGTATGTATGCCTTAATTAAGGAAAAATAACTTTTGTGTCCTTTTACTTGCTAATTTTATTGAATTTATTGTTTCCTTATCTTTTAAATTAGTGGTGTCATCAAGTCTTAGGATTTCACTACCTCTAGTTCAAATATCGATATGAGTACAATAATCTTGATAAGTAGGAGGTTTCTTCCACAGTGTGTCAAATTATGATATTGCTATCAGGATTCAATCATGTAGTTTTCGAGTCAAACTCATTGACCCATGATTCATGAGTCAAATTATGATATGAGAGATGGGTTCTTGTGAACCACTACTCATGAATCATGGGTCAATGAGTTTCACTTGAAAACTACATGGTTGAATCCTGATAGCAATATCATAATACAATAATCTTTTCAACTAAGCTAAAAGGGAAAAGGAACTAGTTGAAAACTAATAGCTTTTCTTCATTCAAATTTAAAATTGAAAGCATCTCAATGTTGAATTTAGTCTTTACATCATCATTGGGTTAAAGACTTGTAGAGGATCTCCATATGTTACATTAACAAGATATTTGACAAAGGTTGTTTGCATGGGTTCAGAGACTATCTTGACATAATGTAGCTTATATTTATTGAGACACCCTCTAAATGAGATAGGCATGCTAATAGTATTCATTGGCCCACCCCAAGATATTTTAAATATTGGTTTGGCTTGAATAGGTCTAGAAGGAAAATATGACTAATAATAAATATCCTATATTTTTTTCTCTCAAATAACACTCTAAGAACATTCCCTAGAATTCTCTAGTGCTTACCCACTCACCTTGATGTGTTGGTGAAGCCCAATTTTTCCCGCGATGCATAAAATGAGAAATATGCTTCTTTCCATATTTTCACCGCTCTCCACTAACAATTTTTGAAAATTATTCGTTATTGATATGGTTAAATGGTGTTGAGTTGAAAAAATAAAGAGATATTAATGTGGAGGGATGCCATTTCCACTGTTAGGTCCAAAATAAATATTCCCAAGTGCCACAAGCTCCTAGAACTACTTCATCATAGTTTGGCAATTTTTTGCTCATAGGGCTCTTAAGAGACTACATTGGAATATATAATTCTAGAATGATCAAGTGACTTGGGGAATGAACATAGGCCTTCCCTAGTGTTTACCCACCCACCTCAATGTGTTAGCCAATTCAATTTCTCTCCACGTTGCATGAAAAAAAAAAATATTTTGGGCATATTTTCACTACTCTCCACTAACATTTTTTGTAGGAATACATTCATTGTTGGCATGGTCAAACAATAATAAGTTAAAAAAACAAGAGATTTTATTGTGAATGGATTACATTTCCACTTGTAATTCTAAACAAAATATTCCTAAGTTTCATAAGATCCAAGAACTAATCCATCATAGTTTGGAAATTTTTTACTCATAGGACTCTTAAGATACAACATTGGAATACAACACTCTAAAATGAACGAGTGAATTTGGGAAAAAAACATAGGCCTTTCCTATTATTTACCTACCCAACTCAATGTGCTGGAAAATCCTTTTTTTCTCCACAACTCATCAAACAAAAATATGCTTCTTTCCATATTTGCATTGCTCTCCACTGACACTTTTTTTAAAAATTCATTCATTGTTTGCATGGCCAAATAATTTCAAGTAGAAAAAAGAATGGTTATTATGGAGGGATTCCATATCCACTTGTAGGTCTAGATGAAACAACCCTAAGTTTCAGGAGGTTTGAGAACTACTCTATCATAGTTTGACATTTTTTTCCCATAGGGATTTTTGGAAAGAGACACTACACATGCCATCTAGTGTTGTCATTGATGGAAACCCTAGTCAGTGATTTGATCCACATTTCAGTAGTTGCTTATACTAAAAGCCAGACCGAAGAAATGTATAATCTTTCAAAGCTAGAATAGGGTATTTGACAAAGTTGTATTTTTTGATCCATATGCAATTCTCTATTATCATTTTGAGTTGTGGATCTCAAGGAAGGTTTTTTGATGTATGAACTATGTTATCCTTGAATCATAGAGCCTCGTATTGATTCCTGTGCAAATTAAAAGATCCGGTTGATTGATTTTTTGTCTAATAGTGCAAGAAGGTCAACTAAGTGAACATAGAATGTTGTGGATATTTGTGAGGTAATTGTTAAAGTGTTTTGTGCTCGAGACATGTTGTTTTGGGTCCTCACTATGTTGTGACCGACTTTGGTTGGTGTGCATTGAAAATTATCTATAGATTGAGTTGACGGTTTGTAAATATTTTATGTTTTATTGAAGCCAACATGTGGTTGATTAAATCTTTAGTTGCAGAGATATAGATGTGTGTTGCAAAAGTTAGAAGGATTGTAGAGTGATTATGCACAGTTTCACTTGTGCATAAAAGGATTTGTGATGTGAGTTAAAGCAAACAGAGAAAAAGAGTAGAATCAGACAGAAGGTCAAGAATGTGATTGATGTACTTAACCGAAACTGTAATAAGGAATTAGTAGATTCTATTCTTTTAGTTCAAATATTTTGGATGTAATCCAAATGTGTTGTAATATAGTGAGTCTTCATTTTGTATTTGAGCAATGAGCTCTAGGCAGTGTGCCTAAATGCATGTGCATTCCCATTTGTAAACACTTATATTTGAGTATACTCTTATTATGGATTGGCCTTCCACCATGGTTTTTCTCCTAACATTGTTTCTACGTAAAAATCCTTGTGTTATGGTGTTGTGGTTGATTGCTTTGTGTTCTTCCATCTTTCTTTTTTTAAAATGCTAAGTGGTTGAAAGATCAGGTTAATAAAGTTAGATTTTGTAGAACACTGATCACCCCCCCTCTCAGCGTTCCTTGATTCCAATGATTGGTATCAAAGCTTAGTTCCTCAAAAGAAGTTTAAAAGCTTGGGGAAGATCCAAGAAAGTGAATCAATGGATTCTGGCAGTCTTCAGCAACAACTTATGGTGGCACTAGATGATCTTGATCAGTCTAAATCTGAAGTCCGAGAATTGCAAGCAAGCCTCTCAAATGTTGAGAAATGCATTCAGTCATTGAAAGATCAAATCAATAAGTTCAGGGAAAAGAGAAAGGAACACTATGATCAGATCAAGTAGAAAGATAATAAAAGCATGGAAGATGAACACCTGAGTGGTGCAGTCACGGTAGGAGGGTTCTCAAAGACAACAATCCAGACCGTGCAACAAGAGTCACACAACATAAGAAACACAAAACATGGAAGAAAATGTAGATTAAAACATTCTTATTATCATGAAATTAAATTACATATAGTCGACCACATTCGAGCTTATAGATTCGGCTCACATGCCTACTTACAACATGTTCAAAATACAATGCTTATACATGCGAGTGAAAATCCTATAGATCAAACTCTATATTCTTCTAATATACTTGAACTTGATTGATTGCTATCCTAATGATCTATTACAAGCTTTATATCATATCCGTGGGTCTAGAAACATCCGTTTCGTCCAAAGATCATTACAATCTCCAATGAAGGAAACGTAACATGTGCAAGAACAGGTTGGCCTCAAATTTGAATTTCTTCCCTAGTAGATGCATATGATGAAATGTGAACCTAAAATTAAGGTTAGGGCCACTCCATGGAACAACTAGAAACACACCGTGATGATTTGCAAGTTACAGGAAGGATCCACAATCGATCAAACTAGCCGTTAGGTTTTGAAATTATTCTAGGGCCAGTTCCAAAAAAATTCACGCAATCCAGAAGTGATAAATTGCTAGAAAAAGATCCAATCAAGCTGGAAACTTGGAATAAGGAAAATTAATATGTCCTCGATGAAACCATAGGTATGCGAGATTTGGTGAGAAAACATGAAGAAATAATGGATCTTCCAACTTGAACAAGAACAAGACTAAATGCAAGTATTTTTTTTGGGTTAATGTAAGATTGCCAAGAACCAAGGATGCTCCTGCATCATACATCCAAGGTTATTTGAAAAGTGAGTCCCTCACTTTGTTGGGGCTAAAGGAAAACCAATACGATCTACCTCAACCTGAGAAATCCAAGAAGAATCCTCCACTAGTCTACCCTTCCATTTCACAACATATTCTTTGTACTATCTTCCACGAGTTGTCCTTCTATCTCTGACATCCAAAATCTCTTCTATCTCACCTGATTGTTGTTTAGTAAGTTGTTCTCCCAATTTTTCTTTACTGTCTTCACTAAATTCTAATTCATGGTATTGATGTAGTTCTGTAATATTGAATATAGGTGATATACCCATGTCATCCAGTAGCTCTACCTCATATGCATTTCCTAAATCAAATTTCTTCAAAATCTTAGAGGGTCCAAACTTCCTCATTTTTAGCTTATTGTATGTGCCAACTAGGAATCTTTGCTTCCTCAAATACACCATCACTTCATCTCCAACTTTGAACTCTTTATGTCTCCTCTTTTCATTTGCTCGCTCCTTATACTTCCGGTTCATATCTTCCAATTGCTGGTTCACATGAGTATGTAATTTCTTCATATGTCCTGAAAACTACTTTTCTTATGCACTCCTTGTATCTTCTTTACTGATGTCTCACAGCTCTGATCTACCTCTAGGATGAATTCCAATAACAATCTCAAAAGGTGTCTTCCCAATACTCCTATTCACTGAATTATTGTAGGAAAAATCTTCTTGAGCGAGGACTAAATCCCAACTTTCGGTCTTCTCTCCAACCAAATATCTCAGCAAATTAACCAAACTCCTATTTACTACCTCTATCTTTCCATCAGTCTATGGGTGAAAATTAGAACTGAACTTCAAATCTATCTTCAGCTTCTTCCAAAGTGCCCTCCAAAAGTAACCAACAAAATTTGTATCTCTTTTTGAAACAATACTCCTAGGTAATCCATGCAATCTAACCACTTCCCTCAAAAAAAATTCTACTACATGTACTACATCTGTTGTCTTGTTACAGGGTATGAAATGTGCCATCTTAGAAAATATTTCTACCACCACAAATACATAATCATTACCTCTCTGTGTCTCAGGCAAACCAAGTATGAAATCCATGCTGATATCCTCCCAAGGTCTTTCTGGTATTGTCACAGGTTTATACAATCCAACATTTTGACTACTCCCTTTTGCAACTTGACAAATTCTGCAACTCTACACAAATTTCCTAACATCCACATGAATCTATGGCCAAAATTAGTTCTCAATTACCAATGCTACTATCTTATCAATTCCAAAGTGTCCTGACAATCCTCCACTATGGTTCTCTTTTACCAAATTGTCCCTCATTGAACTTTGGGGTATACACAATTGATTTCCTTTGAACAAATTTTCCTCTTGAATGAAATAATCCAACCACTAACTCTTATCCCCCAAAACTGGTTTTGTACACACTCTCTAAGGTTCTACAAAATGCAGGTCTTCCTCATACAAGTTCTTCAATTCATCAAAGCCTAATACCTCCATTTTCATCTATGTTAATAAATTCCTTCTCCTACTCAAAGAATCAATGACTATTTTAATTTCCACTCTTATGTTTCAAAACAAAAGTATAACTCTACAAGAATTCCACCCATCTCATGTGTTTCTAATTTAACTTACCTTAACTGTTCAAGTATTGCAAATCTTGATGATTGGTATATAACACAAACTCCTTAGACAACAAGTAATGTCTCCACTTCTTCAAGGCTTGAAATATGGCATAAAACTCCTAGTCATACAATGAATACCTCCTTCTAGCATCATTCAATTTCTCACTAAAATAAGCTACTGGTCTTCCTTTTTGATTTAACACTGCTCCAATTGCATTTCCACTTGAATCACAATCTACCTGAAATACCTTATTAAAGTCTGGTAAAGCCAACACAAGATGCTCAAGCACCTTCTATTTTAACAACTCAAAAATTTGGTCTGCTCTAGATGTCCATCTAAAATCTTTCTTATCTCCCACTATTGTTTTGGTCATAGGACTACAAATAGAATTGAAATTCCTAATGAACTTTCAGTAGAAACTAGCCAATCCATGAAATGATCTTACTTCTCCAATGCTTTCTAGTGTACGCCATTCAACAATTTCTCTTACCTTCTCAGGATCCATCTCCAATCCATTAGCAGATATACCAATTCTTTCTTCATGAAACTACACTTCTTAATATTTATTAGCAACTTCTCTTCTCTTAACCTCTACAAAACTTATCTTATATGCAACAAATGTTCTTCTCTAGTTTTATTGAAAATCAAGATGTCATCCAAATAGACAATCACATACTTACCCAATAATTTCTTCAATACCTCATTCATCAACCTCATGAAAGTACTCGGTGCATTTGTTAGTCCAAAGGAATCACCAACAACTCATACAATCCTTCAATTTCATTGAATATTGTTTTCCACTCATCCCCCTCTCTGATTCTGATATGATGCTATCCACTCTTCAAATCTATCTTTGTAAAGTATTTAGCACCACTCAAACAATAAATAATATCATCCATCAAGGGAAAAGGAAATCTATACTTGACTATGATCTTGTTTATGGCTCTAGAGTTTGTACACATCCTCCATTCTCCATCCTTCTTAGGTGCCAACATATCAGGTACTGCACAAGAACTTAAGCTTTCTTTGATCAAAACTTTTCTCAACAACTCTTGCACTTTTATATTCAACTCTTCATTCTCTGTTGGTGTCATCTGATGTGTTTCTTTATTAGGTAAACTGGCTTTAGGAATCAGATCCATCTAATAACTAATGCTCCTTACCGGTGGCAATCCATCAGGTACATTATCTGAAATAATAGCTTCATATTCTGCCAACAATTCCTTTATCTCATTGGGTTGTTCTTCTATATTCTTCAAGTCTTCATCCTTTTTGGTAATTAAGGCATAACACATATTCTCATGTCTCATTCCATTCAGGAATCTCCTTTCATCAACAAAATAAATCTAGCATTCATAAAAAAATCAACTTTAGGAACATCCTCCAACGGTAACAAATTATGCTTCATCCCATTTGCAAGCATCGTATATATGTTCTTCTTTCCATCATGAATACCCTATATATCATACTGCCAAGGCCTTCCCAACAAAACATGGCATAAATCCATAGGAATGATATCACACAAAACTTCATCATGATAATTTCCTATCTTAACCTTCACCAAACATTGTTCACTTACTAATATCTTATGCTCATCTTGAATCCAAGCTATTTGATAGGGCTTCAGATGTTTCAATCTTTCCAACTTCAATTTGGTCACCATTTCTTAAGAAACTAGGTTCTTTGAGCTTCCACCACCAATAATCACTCTACAACATTTACCAGCTACCTTGCATTTGGTTCAAAACAAATTCTTTCTCGGCAATGGTTCTTGCTCCATTTCACTTTAACACAATACTCTTTTTTTCACCAACACTTATCCCTCTTCCGGTTTATTAGATGATCCGATATGACCCTCCTCAACAAAGGTTTTTCCTGTATTATTCTCTGTCTTTTTGCTTGTCTTTCCCTGATTATACTTAGAGGCTCTATGAGCTTCTCCACCACATTTGAAACAAGTTCCCTTGAATACTCATTTCTCTAGTCCTCTATCATCTTTTCTATATCCTTCATTTCGGTAACCACCATATCGTCCTCTCTGGTAAGAGTTTCCATCATCTCTATGATATGAATTATCATTCTTACTGGCTTTGTTATCCTTATTTTGATCTACAAAAGATCCTCTTCCTCCTCTAGTAAAGATTCTTTTCTCTGAAACCTTCCACCTCTTTCTCTCTATCTTTGCTCATGTCTTTTATTCAACTTCTCTTCTACTTTTAGGGCACATTGATATGCCTCTTCCACACTCATGAACTTTTTCTTTAACTTATTCACCATCTGATCCCATGATTTTATCTTCTCCTTTCCTCTTCTCTACCTATCTATTTGCTAATTTCTCACCAAAGGGATGCGTGTCCTTTCAATTTTGTACAAGAAAATTTAACCTTCTTGTCTTTTGTGGTACCTTCAAAATCAAATTACTTCTCCAACTTCTTTATCCAATCAAGAAATTCATCTGCATCTAACTTGCCACTATAATCCAATGGATTGAAATGTGGTTTAGTGTTTACTCTAGTTAGGCCTCTTATGAACCTCTCTTCTCCCTGATCAAGGCTAGGTTGATCTTCTCTTTCCCTTTCTTCTTGTTCTTCCACCTCTTCATCACTCACATCATCAACTGGTCGAACTTTCCTCTGGGCCATTTTGACTACTTCTAATCTGGAAGAAATTCCTCTCAACATCTCGATTATAGTCGGGTCTTCATTTCCACACGCTCCATTTCCTCTACCATTTCTTCTTCCTTCCATCTTTAGACAATTCCTCTGCAGCTGCAAGTCGGATCCTCAGTCCGCCACCCCACAACAAATGTTCAACAGGACTTCACAAACTCTTATGATCTATCACACAATGAATCTCACTTTGATACCAATCTGGTGCAGTCATGGTAGGAGGGTTCTCAAAGAGAAAAATCTAGACCATGCAACAAGAGTCACACAATAGAAGCAACACATAACATGTAGGAAAATGTAGATTAAAACATTCTTATTATCATGAAATTCAATTACATATAGTTGACGAAATCTGGGCTTATAGATTCGGCTCATAGGCCTGCTTACAACATGTTCAAAATACAACGCTCATACATGTGAGTGAAAATCCTACAGATCAAAGTCTATATTCTTCTAATCTAATTGAACTTGATTGATTGTTATCCTAATGATCTATTACAATCTTTATATCATATCCACGGGTCTAGAAACATCCACGTTGGCAAAAGATCACTACAATCTCCAATGAAGGAAATGTAACATGTGCAAAAATAGGTCAGCCTCAAATTTGAATTTATTCCACGATAGATGCATATGATGAAGTGTGGACCTAAAATCAAAGTTAGGGAAACTCCAAGAAAAAAATAGAAACACAACTTGAGGATCTACAAGTTACGGGAAGGATCCACGATTGATCAAACTAGCTATTAGGTTTTGATATTATTCTGGGGCTAGTTCAAAAAACTTTCACGCAATCCAGAAGCGATAACTTACCAGAAAAAGATCCAATCAAGTAGGAAACTTGGAATAAGAAAAATGAACATGTCCTCAATAAAACCATAGGTACACAAGATCTAGTGAGCAAACATGAAGAAATACTAGATTTGCTAACTTGAACAAGAACAAAACTGAATGAAAGTATTTTTTTTGGGTTAATGCAAGATTGCCAAGAACCAAGGATGCTCTTGCATCAGACATCCAAGTTTATTTGAAAATTGAGTCTCTCATTTTTTTTGGGGCTAAAGGAAAACCAATACGGTCTACCTCAACCTAAGAAATCCAAGAAGAATCCTCCATTGGTCTACCCTTCCATTTCACAAGATATTCTTTGTACTATCTTCCATGAGTTGCCCTTCTATCTTTGACATCCAAAATCTCTTCTCTCTCACTTGATTGTTGTTTAGGAAATTTTTGTCCCAAATTTTTTTTAGTGTTTTCACTGAATTCTACTTCATGGTACTGATGTAGGTCTTCAATATTGAATATAGGTGATACACCCATGCCATCCAGTAGCTCTACTTCATATGCATTTCCTAAATCAAATTTCTTCAAAATCGTACAAGATCCAAACTTCCTCATTTTTAGCTTATTGTGTGTGCCAACTGGGAATATTTCTTTCCTCAAATACACCATCACTTCATCTCCAACTTCGAACTCTTTATGTCTCCTCTTTTCATCTACTCGCTCCTTATACTTCTGGTTCATATCTTCCAATTGTTGCTTCACTCGAGTATGTACTATCTTCATATGTTCTACAAATTCCTCTGCTTCTACACTCCTTGTATCTTCTTTACTAATGTCTCGCAGCTATGATATACCTCTAGGATGAATTCCAGTAACAATCTCAAAAGGTGTCTTCCCAATACTTTTGTTCACTAAATTATTGTAGGCAAACTCTTCTTGAGTGAGGACTGAATCCCAACTTTCGGTCTTCTCTCCAACCAAACATCTCAGAAAATTTCCCAAACTCCTATTTACTACCTTTTTTTTTCCATCAATTTGTGGATGGAAAGTAGAACTGAACTTCAAATTTGTCTTCAACTTCTTCCAAAGTGTCCTCCAAAAGTAACCAACAAACTTTATATCTCTGTCTGAAACAATAATCCTTGGTAATCCATGCAATCTGGCCACTTCCCTAAAAAACAAGTTTGCTACATGTATTGCATATGTTGTCTTGTTACAAGGTATGAAATGTGTCATCTTAGAAAATATTTCTACTACCACAAATACAAAATCATTACCTCTATGTGTCTTAGGTAGACCAAGTATGAAATCCATGTTGATATCTTCCCAAGTTCTTTCTGGTACTATCAAAGGTTTATACAATCCAACATTCTGACTACTCCCTTTTGCAACTTGACAAATTCTGCAACTCTACACAAATTTCCTAACATCTTTATGAATCTGTGGCCAAAATTAGTTCTCACTTACCAATGCTACTATCTTATCAATTCCAAAGTGTCTTACAAATCCTCCACTATGTTTCTCTTTTACCAAATTGTCCCTCATTGAACTCTGAGGAATACACAACTGATTTCCTCTAAACAAATTTTCCTCTTGAATGAAATAATCCAACCACTAACTCCTATCCCCCAAAATCGGTTCTTTACATGCTCTCGAAGGTTCTTAAAAGTCTGGGACTTCCTCATACAAGTTCTTCAATTCATTAAAGCCTAATACCTCCATTTTCATCTATGTCAATAAATTCCTTCTCCTACTCAAAGCATCAATGACTCTATTTGACTTTACACTCCTATGTTTCAAAACAAAAGTATAACTCTACAAAAAGTCCACCCATCTCATGTGTTTCTAATTTAACTTACCTTAACTGTTTAAGTATTGCAAAGCTTGATGATTGGTATAAAACAAAAACTCCTTAGACAACAAGTAATGTCTCCACTTCTTCAAGGCTTGAACTATGGCATAAAAATCTTGGTCATGCACAGAATACCTCCTCCTAGCATCATTCAATTTCTCACTTAAATAATCTATTGGTCTTCCTTCTTGACTTAACACTACTCCAAGTGTATTTTCACTTGCATCATAGTCTACCTCAAATACCTTATTAAAGTTCGGTAAATCCAACACAGGTTGCTCAGTCACCTTCTATTTTAACAGTTCAAAACTTTGGTCTACTCCAAATGTCCATCTAAAATCCTTCTTATTTCCCCTCATTGTTTCAGCCATAGGACTGCAAATAGAACTAAAATTCCTAATGAATTTTCAGTAGAAACTAGCTAATCCATGAAATGATCTTACTTATCCAATGCTTTTCGATGTAGGACATTCAAGAATTGATCTTACCTTCTCAGGATCCATCTCCAATCCATTAGAAAATATCATAAATCATAGATATACCAATTCTTTCTTCATGAAACTACACTTCTTAATATTTATTAGCAACTACTCTTCTCTTAACCTTTGTAAAACTTGTCTTATATGCAAAAAATGTTCTTCTCTAGTCTTACTAAAAATCAAGATGTCATCCAAATAGACAATCACAAACCTACCCAAGAATTTCTTCAATACCTCATTCATCAACCTCATGAAAGTAATTGGTGCATTTTTTAGTCCAAAAGGCATCACCAACCACTCATACAATCCTTCATTTGCCTTGAATGTTGTTTTCCACTCATCCCCTTCTTTGATTCTAATATGATGATATCCACTCTTCAAATCTATATTTGTAAAGTATTTAGCTCCACTCAAACAATCCATAATGTCATCCATCAGGGGCAAAGGAAATCTATACTTCATAGTGATCTTGTTTATGGCTCTAGAGTCTGTACACATCCTCCATTCTCCATCCTTCTTAGTTGCCAACACATCAGGTACTACACAAGGACTTAAGCTTTCTATGACCAAACCTTTTCTCAACAACTCTTGCA
Source organism: Sequoiadendron giganteum (assembly GCA_007115665.2). Classification (NCBI taxonomy): domain Eukaryota; kingdom Viridiplantae; phylum Streptophyta; class Pinopsida; order Cupressales; family Cupressaceae; genus Sequoiadendron; species Sequoiadendron giganteum. The sequence goes on along the minus strand of CM021105.1, from coordinate 298,527,376 downwards.
CTTGTCTATTCAACTCTTCATTCTCTATTGGCGTCATCTGGTGTGATTCTTTATTAGGAAAACTATCTCTAGGAATCAGATCCATGCAATGACCAATGCTCCTTACAGGTGGAAATCCATCAAGTACATTATCTAAAATGATAGCTTCATATTTTTCCAGCAATTCCTTTATCTCCTCAGGTTGTTCTTCTACATGCTTCAAGTCTTCAACCTTTTTGGGAATTAAGGCATTGCACATGTTCTCATGTCTCAGTCCATCCAGGAATATCCTTCCATCAACCAAACAAATTATAACATTCGTACAAACTTCAACTTTAGGAACATCCTCCAATGGTAACAACGTCTACTTCATCCCATTTGCAACAATGGTATAAATGTTCTTCTTTCCATCATGAATAGCCTGTTTATCATAATGCAAAGGCCTTCCCAACAAAACATGGTATACATCCATAGGCATGATATCACACAAAACTTCATCATGATAATTTCCTATCTTCAACTTCACCAAACATTGTTCAGTTACTAGTATCTTATGATCATCTTGAATCCAAGCTATCTGATAGGGCTTTGGGTGTTTCAATCTTTCTAGATTCAATTTGGTCATTATTTCTTCAGAAACTAGGTTCTCAGAGCTTCCACTGTCAATAATCACTCTGCAACATTTACCAACTACCTTGCATCTGGTTGGGAATAGATTCTTTCTCTGCAACGGTTCTTGCTCTATTTCACTTTGACACAATACTCTTTTATTCACCAACACTTCTAGTTTATTAGATGATTGGACATGATCCTCCTCAACAAAGGTTGTTCTTCCACTATTCTCTATATTTATGCTTGTCTCTCCCTGATTACACTCAAAGGTTCTATGTCTTTCTCCACCACATTTGAAATAAGTTTCCTTGAATACTCTTTTCTCTTGTCCTCTATCATCTTTTCTATATCCTTCATTTCGGTAACCACCATATCCTCCTCTCTGGTAAGAGTTTCCATCATCTCTATGGTATGAATTATCATTCTTACTAAATCCTTATCCTTATTCTAATCTTCAAAAGATCCTCTTCGTCCTCTGGTAAAAATTATTCCTCTCTGAAACCTTCCACCTCTTCCTCTCTGTCTCTACTCATTTCTTTTATTCAACTTCTCTCTTGCGAATAGGGCACATTGATATTCCTCCTCCACACTCAACAACTTGATCAACTGATCTCATCCTGTACAGATGACCTCAAACCATTCACATACCTGGCTACTTGCTTAATCTCATCCTACGAATTTCCGGATCTGATATTCAACTTGTTGAACTCCACAATATACTCTTTCACACTTGACTCTTTCTACTTCGAATTTATCAAATTTTAGAACAAATTGATCTAATAGTTTATAGGCATGAACTTTGTCTTTAACTTATTCACCATCTGATCCCATGATTTTATCTTCTGCTTTCCTCTTCTTTGCCTATCTGTCTGCAAATTTTCCCACCAAAGGGATGCATGTCCTTTCAATTTTCTACAAGTAAATTTTACCTTCTTTTCATTTGTGGTACCTTCAAAATCAAATTACTTCTCCATCTCCATTATCCAATCAAGCAATTCATCTAAATCCAACTTGCCACTATAATCCGATGGATTGAAATGTGGTTTAGTATTTACTCTGGTTAGGGCTCTTATGAACCTCTCTTCTCCTTGATCAAGGCTAGGTTGAGCTTCTCTTCCCCTTTATTTTTATTCTTCTACCTCTTCATCACTCACATCATCAACTGGTCGACCTCTCCTCTGGGACATTTCAACTGCTTCTAATCTGGTAGTAATTCCTTTCAACGTCTTGATTATAGTTGGGTCTGCATTTCCAAGCGCTCCATTTCCTCTACCATTTCTTCTTCCTGGCATATTTACACAAGTCCTCTATAGCTGCAGGTTAGATCCTTAGTTTGCCACCCCACAATAAATAGTCAAAAAGACTTCACAAACTTTGATGATCTCTCTAAGAATGAATCTCACTCTTATACCAATCTAGTGCAGTCACGGTAGGAGGGTTCTCAAAGAGAACAATCAAGACTGTGCATCAAGAGTCACACAATAGAAGAAACACATAACATGGAGGAAAATGCAGATTAAAACATTATTATTATCATGAAATTCAATTACATATAGTCGGCCACATCTGGACTTACAGATTCGGCTCACAGGCCTACTTACAACATGTTCAAAATACAATGCTTATTCATGTGAGCAAAAATCCTATAGATCAAACTCTATATTATTCTAATCTACTTGAACTTGATTGATTGCTATCCTAATGATCTATTACAAGCTTTATATCATAGTCATGGTTCTAGAAACATCCGCGTTAGCCAAAGATCACTACAATATCCAATGAAGGAAACGTAATGTGTGCAAGAACAAATCGGCCTCAAATTTGAATTTATTCCATGGTAGATGCATCTGATGAAGTGTGGACCAAAAATTAAGGTCAGGGCCACTCCAAGGAACAACTAAAAACACACCGTGAGGATCCGCAAGTTATGGGAAGGATCCATGATCGATCAAACTAGCCGTTAGGTTTTGAAATTGATCTAGGGCCAGTTCCAAAAATTGTCATGCAATCCTGAAGTGATAACTTGCCGAAAAAAGATCCAATCTAGCTAGAAACTTCGAATAAGGAAAATGAACATGTCCTTGATGAAACTATAGGTACACGAGATTTGGTGAGAAAACATGAATAAATATCGGCTCTGCCAACTTGAACAAGAACAAGAACTGAACAAGAACAAAACTGAATGAAAGTATTTTTTTTGGGTTAGTGCAAGATTGCCAAGAACCAAGGATGCTCTTGCATCAGAAATCTGAGGTTGTTTAAAAAGTGAGTCCCTCACTTTGCTAGGGATAAAGGAAAACCAATATGGTCTACCTCAACCTAAGAAATCCAAGAAGAATCCTCCATTGGACTACCCTTCCATTTCACAACATATTCTTTGTACTATATTTCACGAGTTGTCCTTCTATCTCTGACATCCAAAATATATTCTATCTCACATGATTGCTGTTTAGGAAGTTGTTCTCTAAATTTTTCTTTATTGTCTTCACTGAATTATGCTTCATAGTACTAATGTAGGTCTGCAATATTGAATATATTTAATATACCCATGTCATCTGGTAGCTCTACTTCATATGCATTTCCTGAATCAAATTTCACCAAAATCTTACAAGGTCCAAACTTCCTCATTTTTAGCTTATTTTATGTTCCAACTAGGAATCTTTTCTTCCTCAAATACACCATCACTTCATCTCCAATTTTGAACTCTTTATTTCTCCTCTTTTCATCTGTTCACTCCTTTTACTTCTGGTTCATATCTTCCAATTGGAATTTCACTTGAGTATGTACTTTATTCATATGTTCTACAAATTCCTCTTCTTCTACACTTCTTGTATCTTATTTACTGATGTCTCATAGCTTTGATATACCTCTAGGATGAATTCTAGTAACAATCTCAAAAGGTATCTTCCCAGTACTCATGTTCACTAAATTATTGTAGGAAAACTTTGCTTGAGTGAGGATTGAATCCAAACTTCCAGTCTTCTCTCTAACCAAACATCTCAGAAAATTCCCCAAAATCCTATTGACTACCTCTATTTCTCCATTAGTCTGTGGGTGAAAATAGAATTGAACTTCAAATCTTTCTTCAAATTCTTCCAAAGTGTCCTCCAAAAGTAACCAAAAAACTTTGTATCTCTATTTGAAATAATACTCCTAGGTAATCCATCCAATCTGACCACTTCCCTGAGAAATAAGTCTGGTACATGTACTACATCTATTGTCATGTTACAAGGTATGAAATGTGCCATATTATAAAATATTTCTACCACCACAAATAAAAAATCATTACCTCTATGTGTCTTAGGTAGACCAAGTATGAAATCCATGCTGATATCCTCCCAAGGTCTTTCTGGTACTGTCAAAGGTTTATACAATCCAACATTCTGACTAATCCCTTTTGCAACTTGACAAATTCTACAAATCTGTACAAATTTCCTAACATCCTTATGAATCTATGGCCAAAAGTAGTTCTCACTTACCAATGCTACTGTCTTATCAATTCCAAAGTGTCTTGTCAATCCTCCACTATGTTTCTCTTTTACCAAATTATCCCTCATTGAACTCTGAGGTATACACAATTGATTTCCTCTGAAAAAAATTTCCTCCTGAATGAAATAATCCAACCACTGATTCCTATCCCCCAAAACTAGTTCTTTACATACTCTCCAAGGTTCTACAAAATCCAGGTCTTCCTCATACAAGTTCTTCAATTCATCAAAGCCTAATACCTCCATTTTCATTCATGTCAATAAATTCTTTCTCCTACTCAAAGCATCAATCACTGTATTTGAATTTCCACTCCTATGTTTCAAAACAAAAGTATAACTCTGCAAGAATTCCACCCATCTCATGTGTTTTTGATTTAACTTACCTTGACTGTTCGAATATTACAAAGCCTGATGATTGGTATACAACAAAAAATCCTTCGACAACAAGTAATCTCTCCACTTCTTCAAGGATTGAACTATGGCATAAAACTCATGGTCACACACTAAATACCTCCTCCTAGCATCATTCAATTTCTCATAAAATAAGCTACTGGTCTTCCTTCTTGACTTAACACTACTCCAATTGCATTTCCACTTGCATCACAGTCAACTTGAAATAACTTATTAAAGTTTGGTAAAGCCAAAATAGGATTCTCAGTCACCTTCTATTTTAACAACTCAAAACTTTGGTCTCCTCCAGATTTCCATATAAAAATCCTTCTTATGTCCCTTCATTGTTTTGGTCATAGGACTGCAAATAGAACTGAAATTCCTAATGAAATTTTTGTAGAAACTAGCCAATCCATGAAACGACCTTACTTATCCAATTATTTCCAGTGTAGGCCATTCAAAAATTTCTCTTATCTTCTCAAGATCCATCTCCAATCCATTAGCAGATATCACAAATCATAGATATACCAATTCTTTCTTCATGAAACTACACTTCTTAATATTTATTAACAACTACTCTTTTATTAAGCTCTGTAAAACTTGTCTTATATGAAACAAATGTTCTTCTCTAGTCTTACTGAAAATCAAGATGTCATCCAAGTAGACAATCACAAACTTACCCAATAATTTCTTTAATACCTCATGAAAGTACTCGGTGCATTTGTTAGTCCAAAAGGCATCACTAACCACTCAAACAATTATTCATTTGTCTTGAATGTTGTTTTCCACTCACCCCCTTCTCTAATTATGATTTGATGATATCCACTCTTCAAATCTATCTTTGTAAAGTATTTAGTTCCACTCAAAAAATCCATAATGTCATCCATCACTTGGGGGCAAAGGAAATCTATACTTCATTATGATCTTGTTTATGGCTCTAGAGTCTATACACATCCTCCATTCTCCATCCTTAGGTGCCAACACAATAGGTACTGCACAACCACTTAAGCTTTCTCTGATCAAACCTTTTCTCAACAACTCTTGCACTTGTCTATTCAACTCTTCATTCTCTACTATTGTCATTCGGTGTGCTGATTTATTAGGAAAACTAGCTCCAGGAATCGGATCCATGCAATGAATAATGCTCCTTACAGGTGGAAATCCATTAGGTACATTATCTAAAATGATAGCTTCATATAATACCACCAATTCCTTTATCTCCTTGAGTTGTTCTTCTACATGCTTCAAGTCTTTAGCCTTTTTGGGAATTAAGGCATAGCACATGTTCTCATGTCTTAGTCCATCCAAGAATATCCTTCCATCAACCAAACAAATTATAGCATTCGTACAAACTTCAACTTTAGGAACATCCTCTAATGGTAAAAAAGTCTACTTCATCCCATTTGCAACAATGGTATATATTTTCTTATTTCCATCATGAATAGTTTGTCTATCATACTGCCAAGGCCTTCCCAGCAAAAAATGGCATACATCCATAGGCATGATATCACACAAAAAATCATCATGATAATTTCCTATCTTCAACTTCACCAAAAATTGTTCACTTACTAGTATCTTATGCTCATCTTGAATCCAAGCTATCTGATAGGGCTTCAGGTGTTTCAATATTTATAGCTTCAATTTGGTAATCATTTCTTCAGAAACTAGGTTCTCGGAGCATCCACTATCAATAATAACTCTGCAACATTTACCAACTACCTTGCATCTGGTTCAGAACAAATTCTTTCTCTGCAACATTTCTTGCTCCATTTCACTTTGACACAATACTCTTTTGTTCACCAACACTTCTCCCTCTTTTGGTTTATTAGATGATCCAACATGATCCTCATCAATAAAGGCTATTCTTGTACTATTCTTTTTCTTTCATCTTGTCTCTCCCTGATTACACTCAAAGGCTCTATGTCCTTCTCCACTACATCTAAAACAAGTTCCCCTGAATACTCTTTTCTCCTGTCCTCTATCATCTTTTCTATATCCTTCATTTTGGTAACCACCATATCCCCCTCTCTGGTATGAGTTTCCATCATCTCTATGGTATGAATTATCATTCTTACTAACTTGCTTATCCTTATTCTAATCTCTAAAAGATCCTCTTCCTCCTCTAGTAAAAATTGTTCGTCTCTGAAACCTTCCACCTCTTCCTCTCTATCTTTTCTCATGTCTCTTTTTTTCAACTTCTCTTCTTCTTTTAGGGCACATTGATATGCCTCCTCCACACTCAACAACTTGATCAAACTGATCTCATCATATACATATGACCTCAAACCATTCACATATCTGGTTTCTTTCTCAATCTCATCCTTTGAATGTCTGGATTTGATGTTCGACTTGTAGAACTCCTCGGTATACTCTATCACACTTGACTCTTTCTGCTTCAAATTCTGCAACTTTGAGAACAAACTGATCTGATAGTCTACAGACATGAACTTTGTCTTTATCTTATTCACCATCTGATCCCATGATTTTATCTTCTCCTTTCCTCTTCTCTGCCTATCTGTCTACAAATGTTCCCACCAAAGGGATGCATGTCCTTTCAATTTTTTACATGAAAATCTTACCTTCTTGTCTTTTTTGGTACCTTCAAAATCAAAGTACTTCTCCATATCCATTATCCAATCATGCAATTCATCAGAATCCAACTTGCCACTATAATCTGGTGGAGTGAAATGTGGTTTAGTATTACTCTGGTTAGGGCTCTTACAAACCTCTCTTCTCCCTGATCAAGGCCAGGTTGATCTTCTCTTTCCCTTTCTTCCTTTTCTTCTACCTCTTCATCACTCATATCATCAACTGGTCGACCTCTCCTTTGGGCCATTTCAACTACTTCTAAACTGGCAGTGATCCCTCTCAACATTTGCATTATAGTTTGTTCTTCATTTCCATGCGCTCCATTTACTCTACCATTTATTCTTCCTACCATCTTTACACAAGTCCTCTATAACTGCAAGTTGGATCCTCTGTCTGCCACCCCACAAAAAATCTTCAACAAGACTTCATAAACTCTAACGATCTCTCATGGAATGAATCTTTCTCTAATACCAATTTGGTGTAGTCATGGAAGGAGGGTTATCAAAGAGAACAATCTAGACCATGCAAAAAGAGTCACAAAACAAAAGCAACATAGAACATGGAGGAAAATGCAAAAACATTCTTATTATCATGAAATTCAATTACATATAGTCAGCCACATCTGGGCTTACAAATTTGGCTCATAGGCCTGCTTACATGTTCAAAATACAACACTCATACATGCAAGCAAACATCCTACAGATTGAACTCTATATTCTTCTAATCTACTTGAACTTGATTGATTTCTATCCTAATGATCTATTACAAGATTTATATCATATCTATGGGACTAGAAACATTTGTGTCAGCCAAAGATCACTACAATCTCCAATGAAGGAAACGTAATGTGTGCAAGAATAGGTCAGCCTAAAATTTGAATTTCTTCCATGGTAGATGCATATGATGGAGTGTGGACCTAAAATGAAGGTCAGGTCCACTCCATGAAATAAATAGAAACACACCATGAGGATCCGCAAGTTACGAGAAGGATCCACGATCGATCAAACTAGCCATTAGGTTTTGAAATTATTTTGGGGCCAGTTCCAAAAATTATCACACAATCCAGAAGTGATAACTTGCCGGAAAAAGATCCAATTGAGTTGGAAACTTGGAATAAGGAAAATAAAAATGTCCTCGATGAAACCATAGGTATGCAAGATCTGGTGAGAAAACATGAAGAAATACTAGATTTTCCAACTTGAACAAGAACAAGAGCTGAACAAGAACAAAACTAAATGAAAGTATTTTTTTTGGGTTAATGCAAGATTGCCAAGAACCAAGGATTCTCTTGCATCACTGAGTCAAGCCTTGAAGGAAAAGATAGAAGAATGTGAAAAGCTCACCAGAGAAAATGTTGTCATGAAACATGAGATGGAATCTATTGTGATGAGGATGACCAAGGAGATTGAAGATAGAAACAAGAATGAAGAGAACCTTGCACAATCCTTGAAAGAAAGATCTGATGAATGCAACAAATTCAATTAGCTAGAGCTTGAATTGCATCAATCCAAAAACAATGAAAAAGAGCTTTAAAGACAAGTTGTTATTCTCAGAGATGAACTTGCCACTACAAATGAATACAAGGAGAAGTTCAAGATTAGCTCAACCAAGCTTAATGAACTGATTAAAAGTCAGAGGACTAGAAGTGACAAGCGAGGTCTTGGATATGAGGAAGGAGAAAGCTCCGGATCATGACAAAGGGTATTTAGGCAAGGAAATTAGATGAACAAAGCTAGAAGGTATCTGATAAGACAACCTAATGCTCAAAGGTTCAATGGTTATTTTTTTGTTTGCAATAAATTTGGTCATATGACTACTCAATGTAGAAGTAGAATCAATTCAAGTGGCCCATCATTCTCCGATTAGTGTTTCAATTGCAATAAGTATGGTAATAAGTTAGTTGAATATAGAAATATGTTAAACAACTTTTTCAATAAAGATGTCAGATGTTATGCGTGCAATAGATTTGGCCATATTGCTAACCAGTGCATATCAAGAGAAAATCAATGGAACAACTGATCTGGACAAAGAAATGTGATATGCTTCAACTATTAAAAATTTGGTCACATTGCTAGATTCTGTAGAAGTAGAAAGGATCTGGTAAATCAAAGAAAAAACACGTAGAAGGATGAAAAGGGAAAAGGAAAAGTTACTACAAATGAGATGAGGAAGAAAATGAAGAATAAATGGGTGAAGAAGAGACCTTCTATTGCAGAAAATGAGCTAGCACCAAAATATGGTACTGGAAATTCATTCAGGAATTAGTTTAAAGGCTCTGGCCTAGGGGGAGTTCTCAAGAAAATATTTTAACCCCCTTATCAGTAGTTGATACTGGAATGTGATAGATAGAATTGATTGCATTAGTGATGTGTAGATGTTTTGGGATCTCTTGTGGAGGAGATTTGTACAAAATTGAAGGTCTGCAGAAGAATTTTCTTTCATAGTCTATGAAAACAGGGTGTCCAAATGACCTAGGTAAAAATCATTCATTGTGAATAAAAATTTAGGTGCGCAAATGATAAAAAGTCATTTCCATCTCTCATTTGTCACATTGCATTTTGAGAAGAAGTTTGGAGAGCTCTAAAGTGAACTTTGGCGAAGATTCAAGTCTGGAGGCGATTTGGAAACCAAACCCTAATTTGACGAAAGGTATTTATCTGTGAACTCATGAACTTGAAAATTTTGGAAATGGATACTCCATTAATTGTTGATATTAAGGATAGGCCCCATCCGAAATCCAAATGGCACCCGTTCAAATCCATTGAGACAGAACCATTAGGTGCATTTTCTTCCATTCTATATGGTGTTTTGCACATCGAAGATATTAGGGCATACATTCATGCAAATGTTGAAGAATTAGGAAGCTCCTAGTTGTTGAATTTGTACACCAATCACATTATGAGAGAAGATTTCTATGTAAAACCTAAATTCAAGTCTTTGGAGAAGAAATTCACACAAATTGTGAAGTTTCCCATGTTCGACAAAATTGAATGGGTTTGGTATATATTGAATTGAGTGCATGCCAAGTTTATGTGGTTAAGTCAACCTTTCAAGATTACAAAGGAAGCTATAAAGATTGTTACTGGTTTGAATTCCTCTCGTGGGTTTCTGACATTGAAATCTATGAAATACTAAACAGTCACAGATGCAACTAGTTCCAGTTTTGATAGAAGAGCCATGACAATCAATGATATCATCGAAGTGGATGTTAGATTTTCTTCTATGGTTACTAGATACAAAATCTATCACTCTAGCTGAGATAATTCTATATCCGGTACTACAATTTATGTAGCATATGAGATGGTCAAAGAAAATACATAGTATGATCTAAGTGAGCTACTCAGAAGCCAGCTAATTGAAAACCTTGGGAAAATGAAGAAGGATAAGAAGAACATCTTCAAATATGGAAATCTACTTCTATGTCTATTCTTCTACTTCATGAATGAAGTTCCAAGAATTGGTAGAGTATAATGGGAAAGTGACAGACCTTTAGCAGTTTAAATCAGGGATATGTTGTATAGAATTGGAGATATCAAAACAAGGAAAATTGCTATCTGGGGCTACTTCAAAAACTTTCAGAGTGTAATGCAAGCTAGGGAAAGGATTCCCACATCTATTTTCAAAAAGTATAAGGATACTATTTTCTTCATGGTTGATATTGATCATTGCTTAATGGAATAAATAGAACCTAGAATAGTTTCGATAATACCTATGGGATATGAGGTTGAAGAACACATTTTGGAAATTTATGTTGAACATTTGTTGAGTAAACCTTGGGATCCAACAAAAGAAAGGTTTGGTACCTTTTCAGAGAAAGATATAAAAGTGCATAATCAACTAAGGAAGCATGTGATAGTCTGAAGAGTGAGAAGGGAAGTTGAAGCTGTGAGGGAAGCTAGGAAGGAAAGAGAAGAAGTTGAAAAAGGAGAGCCTGTTAGAACTGAGTCAGCTAGTTCAGTAGCATCCTCTACCCAATCTAGAACTACAAGGAGCTCTGCATCCTCAGCCAGTCCTGCAAAGAAGTCAAGTCCTGTAATAGCTCAAGTCAAGACATTCAATAGAGAAGGAAAGAGGAAAAAGGATAAAAGGATAAGAGTATATGTTGTTGTTTCAAAGGATGAAGAAACTAAATTTGATGAAGAGGTAAGAGAAATTAAACAAAAGGGTTCTAAAGCATCAAAAGTCTCTAAGGAAAATCCCTCTAGTGAAGAGAAAGCAAAGAAAAAGATAAAAAATAACAAATCAGGCATGTCTATAGAAGAAGTTGAAAAAGCCTTGATTGAGGATGGTAATCTTAGGCCACTTTGTGAATGGTTTGACACCTTTGATAGTGTTAGTCAAAGAATTCTTGAGGAAGCCACAATAAAGTATTTGAATAATTTCAATATGACTCTCATTGAAATAATTTTTGGGTTACCTAAAGGTCTGTATGAAGTTTTAGAAATGAGGAGAGTGAATACAACAACTCAAGAAGAGAAGATGAGAGAACATATACTTGTTGATCTTTGTCTAGTGATGTCAATGGTTGAAATGAAGAAGATCCTAAGTGATGAAAAAAGGGATTTCAGGAGCAAACAAATGGTGAACAAGCTGATGATTGGACAAAATGAAGAAGTTGCAAAAGACACTAAAAAAATCCTTAAAGCAATGTTGTTGAAAAACAAATATAATGTTGTTTTTGAAGAACCTCATAGTGAAGATGCTCCATCTGGTCTGGTAAATGAAGAAGGAGAAGAAGATACATTTGAGGATAGTCTAAATCCTCTTGACATGCAAGATGCTGAAATTCATTTGGAGACTGAAGCTCCTAAAGTTGTGTTAGCTGATGAAATTGAGATTCTTGAAGCTAAGGAAGAATCAATGATTGAAGAAAAGAAGGCTGAAGTGAAGGAGATTCCTATGGAAGAAAGAGACACTGCTAAAGCAGTAAAGGAGTTTGATTCTAAACTAGTTAAAGGTCCTATCAACTTGGCCACTCTATATCCTATTGAGAAACTGAAGGTAGCATCTTTTGCTCAGGCCAAGGCAAGGGAGGAGATTCTGAAATATCACATTGAAGACAGTGAGCTATTAAATATTGCATCCGGTATTCTAGAGAAGATCATGCCTACATATGTCAAGGATTCATCTGATTCTCCATCTGGTCAACTAAAGAAACTTGTCAATTCTGTAATACTCCCTTTGAGTCTCTTGAAAAGTCAACTATGGATAAGGTTCAAAAGGAATTTGATGCAAACAGGTTCAGTAGATTGAAGGGAATGATTGCAAATGATAAATCTTTGTTAGCTACCTATGTAAATAATATTCAAGGTTCTTTTTTTGAAGGTGGAAACATTTATAAGTCATGCTTATCATTATCTAAGTTCACTGAGGACACTCAAAAGAAATTGAAGGAATATGAGAAACAATTAGTAGATATTTCTCAAGTATTTGATCCTCTAACAGTTTCTATGAGCAAGCATGAAGGTCAAGTCATATCCCTTCTTGACAAAATCAAAATTTTGAAGCATGAAGAAGGTAGAATTGTTGAAAAATTACGCGAGCTTAGAGGACTAATTGGTCCTAAGATGGAGATAATGCTTAGTGCATTGAAGGAAGTGCAAAATGCTAAGGCTATTAGTGATCCGAAAAACCTTGACTCAACAAAGATGCAATCTTACTTATTATGTGGTCACATGACTATTTTGGAGAGTCTCAAAAAGAGTTGGGACACAAGTTTGAGCTTGTTGAAGAGTAATTTTGTAGACATATTCAAGTTTATGTAAGTTGTAGAAGCATGTTTGTACATATGCAATTTGTTCATAGAAATTTTGTTTGATTTTTGGTATGCGGATTCCCATCTTTGCCATTGATGTCAAAGGGGGAGAGTGGGATAGTGAAAAATTTCCTATTCATCTTAGGGGAAGTTGTGTTTTAACGTTTTGAAGGTTGGCAGTGTATTCATGTTGGTACAAATCCGACACTTAGTCATTTTTCACCAAGTTTCCATCAATTCCAAAGGGGGAGATTGTTGGAAAGAGACACTGCACATGTCATCTGGTGTTGTCATTGATGGAAATCCTAGTTAGTGATTTGATCCGCATTTTAGTAGTTGCTTATACTGAAAGATAGATTGATGAAATGTATAATCTATCAAAGCTAGAACATGGTATCTGATAGATGTTGTGGTTTTCGATCCATATGCAATTCTCTGTTATCATTTTGAGTTGTGGATATCAGGGAAGTTTTTTTGATTTATGAACTATGTTATCCTTGAATCATAGAGCCTCGTATTGATTCGTGTGCAAATTAGAAGATCCGGTTGATTGATTTTCTGTCTAACAATGCAAGAAGGCCGACTGAGTGAACATAGCGTGTTGTGGATATTCGTGGGGTAATTGTTAAAGTGTTTTGTGCTTGAGACATGTTTTGGGTCCTCACTATTTTGTGACCAACTTTGGTTGGTGTGCATTGAAAATTATCTATAGATTGAGTTGATAGTTTGAAAATATTTTATGTTTTATTGAAGCTGACATGTGGTTGATTAAATATTTAGTTGCGGATATATATAAGCAATCATTTATATCATTTGGATGTGTGCATGATGTGTGTTGCAAAATTTAGAAGGATTGTAGAGAGATTATGCACAATTTCACTTGTGCATAAAAGGATTTGTGATGCGAGTTAAAGTAGATAGAGAAGAAGAGCAGAATCAAACAGAAGGTCAAGAATGTGATTGATGTGCTAAACCAGAACTGTAATAAGGCATTAGTAGATTCTATTATTTTAGTTCAAAACTTTTGGATGTAATCCAAATTTTTTGTAAGACAATGAGTCTTCATTTTGTATCTGAGTAGTGAGCTCTAGGAAGTGTGCCTGAATGCATGTGCATTCCCATTTGTAAACACCTATATTTGAGTATACTCTTATTAAGGATTGGCCTTCCACCGTGGTTTTTACCCTAACAGGGTTTCCACGTAAAAATCCTTGTGTTATGGTGTTGTGGTTGATTGCTTTATGTTCTTGCATCTTTCTTTTTGTTCAATGCTAAGTGGTTGAAAGATCAGGTTAATAAAGCTAGATTTTGCAGAACACTGATTCACCCCCCCCCCCCCTTCTCAGTGTTCCTTGATTCCAACAGGGCTCTTAAGAGGCTATGTTAGAATATAACACTCCAAAATGATCAAGTTACTTGGAGAATAAGTAGAGGTGTTCCTTAGAATTTACCCACCTACCTCAACATTTTGGTGAATTTATTTTTCTCCATGATGCATGAAACAAAAAATATGTTTCTTGTCATATTTGCACTACTCTCCATTAACACTTTTTTCAAGAATATATTCATTCTTGGCATAGTCAAATGGTGTTGAGATGACAAAAACTAAGAGAGATTAATGTGGATGAATTCCATATCCCCTTGTTGGTCTAGAAAAAACATTCCTAAGTTATAAAAGCTCTGAGAATGACTCCATCATAGTTTGGATTTTTTTCTTATAGGGCTCTTAAGAGACTATGGTAAAATATAAAACTCTGGAATGATCAAGTGACTTGGGGAATGAAAAGAGGAATTCTCTAGTGTTTACCCACCCACCTTAACATGTTGTCTGAAATAAAAAATATGCTTCGTGTCATATTTACATTACTCTCCACTAACACTTTTTACAAGAATACATTCATTATTGGCATAGTCAAATGGTGTTGAATTTACAAAAATAGAGAGAGGTTAATGTGGAGGGATTCCATATCCACTTGTGGGTCTAGATGAACCATTCCTAAGTTTCACAAGCTCTAACAAATTCTCCATCATAATTTGGTAGTATTTTTCTCTTAGGGATCTTAAGAGACTACACTAGAATAGAGAAAACTGAAATGATCAGGTGACTTGGGGAATAAATATAGGCCTCCCCTAGCTTTTACCCATCTAATTTGAAATTTTGGTGCAACCTATTGGTCAAAGGTACTGACAATTTTTCAATTTAGCAACTTTTATTGAATAATCATTTTCCCATGGGCAACCTTTTCTCATTTTTGTGGACATAATGACACCCCATACCTAGATTTTGGTGTGTAATACCCTAGGAAACCAAAATATTTCATCATTGTAACATGTATTCATGGGATTTGATGATATTATAGGCTAGTATGACTATCACAACATGACAATGGACTGTTATATGGATTATGAAAACCCTACAATCATGAAAACTCTCATTTTTATGAGTTTATCCATCATTACTAAGCATCCATGTTATGACTATTAAAATTAAGCTAAGGATACTACCACTTGGAAAAATTACATAAGGATTACATGATACTTTTAAGATTTTATGACCAATAGCCACTCATCAAATCTATCAAGTGTTCTCATTGGCTCTGAGAGCTCAAGATTGGCAAGTTCATGAGCAAGCTAGAGGAGTTTATAGAAGAAATTTGAGAGTTTTTGGGTGGAGAATGTAGACTCTTAAAATTGTCCCGAATGATATTGCACACTTGAATTCGATTACTAACATCGTTTCATCCTAAAATTCATCTTCTTTTCACCTATTTAATTAAATAAGCCTAGTTAAATAATTAAAAGCATCTTTTTCATCTATTAATCTAATTAATTTCATTAGGTTAATCCATCCCCTTTCACATTCACATTTCATCTTGTTTAATTGAATAATATAAATTATTTAAATTAAACCCCCTTATGTCCTCTCCTTTAATTGAATAATTTAAATCATTTAATTAAATGTCACTTAACCCCTTTCATTAAATAAATCAATTATTTAATGATAATCCTAATATTCCTAAACTTGCACAATTAAAACTCTATTTTTAACTAATTCATAATTTTTCTCACCCATCCACTTGCATAGGAATATTCCCTTGGAATATTATTATATTTTACTCCAAAAAAGGAATATTCTTTTGTAACATACTTTGAAAGTGTGCATTCTCATCCATTGATGAGAATCCATTATCCATTCCTTCACCCCACTTTGCATCTCAACCATTGATTGATCAAATCAATCTTAGTCCTTGATTCACCGTTTTCTCCTATAAATACCTCACATTTTGGAGAGAAAAGGATCCAATTCCATCAAAGAAAAGTTATGTTGCATGTTTCAACACTATCTTTATTCATCCTTGCATCCACTATTAATCTTTTTTCATCCATCCTTAGCATAGTTCCATCCATTTTAGCTTAAGCTTTCATCAATGGAGTTTGATTAGACACTCATTTTATCAAAGGGATTGGGAAAGGGTCATCATTCCATATCAATACAACACCAATCCCCAATTGGATGGGGTTTGGAGTTTTAGATTAGGTTTCTTTTATGCTTTCATGGTTTATTTCATGATTAATTTAATGGTTTCTTGGTTTGAAGCTTTTGAACATTTCATTAGGATTGTAGCTTAGTTAGGTAAATTAGCTTAAATTCATTTAGATATGGTGTATTTAGCTCATACTATGTCTATGATCACAAAGAAAAGTAAGTTGATATAGTTTTATAATGCTTCAATGCATGTTTCCTCAATCCCTTCTCTTACAAATATTGAAGGTAGCATTAGTACATAATCAAATATGAGAAAAAAAATAAAAGTATAATAAAACTATTAATCAATGAAACTTATATTATTATTTTCTCCTATCAATAGTAATATGTGTGATGATCGTGTATTCTTATAAAGTCATGTTCTAGTGATGTACCTTCTTTTATCCAATATGATGTGTTTCTTGATGATCAATTTTTTTTTTCTACATATAACCCTAGTATTCAAGGTAGTATTTCACATAATGATACCTTCCATGATCTAATGGAATGCATATTTCCACATCTATCATACCCTCATGTATTAACTCTTAGAGAAAGAGGTTAAATGATTTTTCAAATATAGAGACTAGGGATAATCAAATTTATTGAAATTTCCCAAGGAAACCAAATTTAACACTAATATAGATGAATAATTAATTGTAAATGACTAATGATTTTATGAATAAAAATGATATGTAATTAATAAACTATTAAAGTGCAAGATATCAAGAAGTAAATCTATGACATGTTATTATTCATAACAACCATTCCAAAGTGATTATACATTCAAAAATTTAGGTTTAAACATAGGAAAATATGCACACAAGGAAAAAATTATATTGCATATCAATTTTTATATAAAAAAGTATGGAATAATTGCATGGAAACACACAAATTTTTTCATATATGCCAACTCAAAATACTTTTTACAAAATGTGGCATATTCCATATCAAGATCTATATATAATGTACATGTCAAATATCTATGTATCAAATCCTTGTCCAGTTCACCTTAGATGTCACAAGAAAATCCTAAATTTACGGTGGATCATTAAAATCTAGCCTCTTCATGCCACTTAATGGATGTGAAGTTTACTACACAATAACAATTCAAACCATAAATTACATTAATGAGCTCAATGGTAAATAAGTTATACTACTAAATAGGAACTTATCTACTATAATTTAGAACTTTCAAATTAACATCTAAATAACTATACCAAACTATAATTTCTCTAAACTATCAATTAAAGTAACATTTAATTCTCAATTGCCTCAACTCTTTGTTTCTTCCCTAGTAAGAGTTCAATAAATGAGGATCCCTTAGCAAAATCATGAGTTCTAGCATATTGTAATGTTTGAGGAGCCACATAATGATTTGTGGAATAGACTATAATAGATAGTATAAAATTGATCTAAATTAATATATAATTATTGACAAAGAACGAAATGTGTACAATAAAAAGAGGTTAAATTTGTAATTAAAAAACTAGATTACTAAACATAAAATTATATATACTATATAAAAATATATACCATCGATGATGCTTCTTCTATTGTTTGAGAAGGAATCATCATGGATGATCCAACTACAACTTCGTGTATAAAAATGGCAAGAATTAAGACTATTTGTATGTATATATAATCATAATATATTTAAAATTAATATATAAATCACTACAATAAGCTATGTAAGTTCTTTATACTATTATTTCAATTGAAATTCAATTTAATTACCTTGACTCTTTATGATTTCTCTAAGATGCATTCCATGAATGATAGTCCCTTAGGATGATTAGGTGCTCTACTATAACATATTGGAAAAGGTTTCACCTCATTCACATTTGGAGTACACTACAAAATTAAAATAAGATCAAGATATATTTAATTAAACACAATTTAAATGATATTTATATAATAAAAAAAGTTAAACATGTATACAAAATTATACCATCGAGTCTAGGCCAAATTCCATAGTTGAAAGAGTACCATGATGAACTTCTCTAAGCTCCTCGTCTTTCATCAATTGTTATCCCACTTCAATATAAATTCTAAGTACTAATAATTTTTATATTAATTTTAAATAAAATGCACTATGAAATAACTTTAAGTTTTACATGTACAAAATATTAAACTTCCTCCTCCTATCTAACCCTTGATGACTCTTCTATTATTTCCTCTTATTACTTTGCAAGTGTTCTTGCCTCTGATTTTGGATCATCTTATTTTTGTTTCATACCATGAATATCATATTCAAATGTGTTTAAGGGTGTAGAGGAGGGGGATTGATTGCTTAGGACTCCAAGTCATGAGAGAGTCTAGAACAATAGGCTACCTTGATCCACCTCAAGCTAACATAATGTTTTAGAAGAGTTCAAAGTTTAAAGGCTAAAAAGGAAGAGCAACATGGTTGTTTCCATCCTTCTACAAGCCCAAATTCTCCAGGAAGTTAGGTGAGAATATTTTTGGAGTCTGGGTTGCAACTCAGAAAAATTGATAACAAAGGACTAAAACATGGGACATGGGCTCTAACGTGGTGTGTTGGTGTCTTAGTGGTGCACTGGTGTTTGTATAGACAAAAAGTGCAAGGTATAGTCTGAAATCACATAAAATTGGCTAATGACCTAACTAATGAACTTTACTACAATAATGAAAATAGAAAATAGAAGAATAATAGGATAACAAGAAGGATACTTTAACTTAACCTATTCTATTAATTGATGCAGAAGGGTGAGGAGAGCACACATTCCTACTCATGAGTTGATATCTTCAAGATCTTCACCTCAAGGAGAACTTGCACATAGAAGATGAGAAAATGTTGGGTCTGTGTTTAGAGGACTGTCTCAATCAGTTCCTCGCTTTGGTGTTTCCACCTCCATAGACAACTATATATCAATGATTGAAGAAATATGACAAAGGAGAGTATGTAGAAATAGAGATACCAAGTAATAAGAAAACACAATATGCTACAATATCAATATTGATAATGCAAAGTGAGTAAAAATGGAACAATATCACCTTCTCAACCAAGTGCTCTCAAGGATAATGGAGGAAGGAGAAAGCATGCAAGCCTTAAAAGACCAATGTTGCCACAATAATGAAGAGAGTAAAGCAACAAAACACTAACTTTTAGCTTCAATGGAGGTGGTGGAACTTGAAAATGTTGAAAGTGAGTGAGAGAATGAAGAGAGTTTCCCAAAGTGTGAAGATGATCAAGAAGCATGAAATAATGAATGAGATAGCCATTTGAAAGGTGAAAATTAAGGCAAAAGAGTCATTCAAAGTCAATCAAGGGAGCAACAAGCATCACACTCACGTACAATGGAGGATGTAATACCTCTACAAATTCTAGAGGCAAGAATCTTGTTAGGATGGCAACATGCCACATAGAATTTTGGATGTCACACTAGCATCCCAGATAGAATATCCCCCAGTGACATGCAAAATAGCTTCCAAGTGGATAGGGGAAGGTGGCAGAAATATGGATTGCATTATCAGACTCAATTTTATAAGGTAGGATGTAGCATAAATGTGGAATTTTCCTAGGGTGAAAATTCATGCCATGAAATTCCCCCCCCCCACTTTAGTGAGCATAAGTGTCAGCGAATGCATGGTAAAGTAGAGATAAAGATAAACATATATTCATCAACCATTTAGACTGCAATCTAGAAAAATCGAGCATAGGAAAGAGATGGCTCGACAGGTACTTGGTCCTATGGAGTTTTAACAAAAAGTGTCACAAGTGCTCAGTCCTATGAAAGGTGAAAAAAAGGCTTTGTAGGTGCTCAGTCCTATAGAATTGGTTCCATGGATACTTGGTCTTGTAGGAGATGAACAAAGGGTTCTACAGGTGCTCGATTTTGTAGAATGAAAATGCTTTAGAGGTGCTTGATCTTGCAAAGGAGATGCCATAGGTGCTCTATCTTGAGGGAGGCAAAAATTGAAAGGCTTCGTAGAGTCTGATTAAACTTAATAGGCTCTTGATCCTACAAGAAAACATGTTAATCCACAAGCTAAACATGTTAGACAAGAAAAAAGTCACTCAAACAAAAAAACAATTATACCTCAGAACAAGCAATTGAAGGAGAATATTTCAAAGGGGTCCCTCAGGAATCCATCAAAAGGAAGAGGGGTTTGCTCAAGGGATGTTCTATTTGAAAAGTGATTTCATTTTCACAAATGATCCTGTCATTAAGGAATCCTTTTGAAATATACTATTTCATCAAGGAATACCAAAAGAAGAAGAATGACCTCCTCGAAGGTGAATTCTTAATTCTTTTTTCTATGAATTTGATTTCAAAAGAAAATATTTCTAAGGGGATCCTTTTTGAAGGATGTAATTTTTGAAAAATGTAAATATTTTTAGAAAGGGATTTGTTGGCCACTGAATACACCTTATTGAAAATTAGAGATGAAGCCCCCTTAGGATGATGCGTGTGAACTGAAGGAGCATGTGGCATCCTGAGGAGAGGAAGAACATGCAGAGATGTCATGGCCCATGATACATGATGAGATGTTGACATGGAAATTTTTTCACACATGCGAGGGACAACACATAGGTACCACAACATAAAGAATCAAGCAAAGAAGAGAGAAAGATAAAAAGAAAGGTAAGCAAAGACAAAGAAATCAAGACACATGGGGATCTAATAATTTAGGGTCAAAACTACTCATAGATATAGATAAATATATATAATATAATATACATATGAAATATCATCAATCTCCTAGTATATCAAATCATGAACAAGGGTACATGAAAACAAAATAAAAATAAAAAATTGGGTCAACATGGAAGGGAGGCCTGAATGCCCCAACACTTTGCATCATCCCCAATTGTTGAAAATCAAGGCACAACAAATAGAAGAATGATGGAACATATAGAAGAAGTTTATGACATAGTACACTCTTGTATCCAAGCACCTACAAGGGTCCTCCAAGAACACGTAAAATAAGCATGGGGGAAATGCACCAAACACACACAAATCTAATCTATAGATAAAGAAGAGGTGCTTTCCTAGTTCTCATCAACTAAGAGGTCATTGTTCTCCCAATCTAGATCATCATAGGGAGAGGGTGGATGAGCCTGTAAGGGTAGGATAGCAAGAGGAGAACCCTCCAACTCTCTTGTGTCAAGAGCTAAGCAAGAGGGCCCCTCGAGGTCTTCTTCGCTCAACTCCTATGAGGTAAAATGCATTGATCTTGCAAAGATCTCTGAAAGATTCGAGACATCATCCACCAAGTTGAACATGCACTTGAAAATAGTTATGTTTCAATTGGGTGGGTGAAAAAGGAGGTGCCTGAGATCCACTACCAACCTCACTGAAAGACTTGGGGCAGTGACAAACTCGAGGGATGTCAAGGATACCTCCATCACTAGGATGGTGCAAGAAAAAGCAGAGCCCTCTCCCAAAGAAGGTGATCCCTTCTTCTGACCCCCATTATAAGAAAGTTCATCCTCCAACTTACACTTCATTGAAGGATGTGAGATCCCCACATAAGAAGAGAAAGGTCAGGAGGAAGAGGATAAAATCATAGTGGATACCACTGAGGTATTTAGCATATCAATGGGCTCAAAAAAGGTGGGATATAAAGAAGGGATATCAGGAGAGGAGGCTTGACCAAGGGAGCGATGAACACTTGCACCCTTTTAGGGTGAGGGTCATCCACACTCACGGGGACAACTAGAAGCAAGATCGAGGTGACCAATAAGAGATGTCAAAATAGGAGTTATTGTCTCCTCTTCTACCTTTTGTAAGGAAGCCTGCTCAACAATCAAATCCTTTCTTTGACACTTATGATCATGCGCAAGGTGGCTTTTCTTTACTCTGAGAGCTGGAAGTTGTTGTTTGAGGAGGTGCAAAAGTCTCCTACTTTTCCATGAGAGTGTCCATCATAGTTTTTTCCAGCAGAGGGAGTGACTCCTAAATAGAAACAAGAGGAAGAGATGTAAGAACAAAAGCAATGAACGGTGGAGAAGTAGAGTCAATTGCCTTGGTGACAGGTCTCTTCCCATTCACCACCAAAGAGGTAAGGGCAATAGGAGGTTGTGGAGGCTGAGACATAGAGGCAACTCCACAAGGACCTTCCCCTTACCATAGACAATAGGATGAGGCACTGTGGGAAAGGTGGTAAGGTTGAACACCTGACACTTGGCCTTAAACCAAGTTGGATACATCAAAATCCCCATGCAAGGCATAGGAGAAAAGGCCGAAGGTGTTGCAACAAGATGAGAGGTGGAAGCAGATGGAGCAGCAAAAGAAGAGGAAGACTCCTGGGCACGAGAAGACTTAATTGAGAGGAGGAAGAGATAGATTGATAATACACGATCATAGAAGTCTTAATTGAAATAGCGTAGGGAGGAGGGTAGGTAAATTTTGATGTTATGCCCCCATTTTTTTATTTGACATAAGTGTGTTATAATAGGTTCATTCTTGGAGGAAGCGAACCAATAGGGGTAGGCCAGAAGTGATCTAATGAATAGGCCCCACGTGACACCGGAGGCTTATATTGATATTAGGCACAACATGCACGAAGCCTTCATGAGAGAAATTCAAACATTTATGGATCATTGAAGGGATTGTGCTCATGGAAACTAGCCATGGGATGCCTAACTTCACTTTGAACAAGTCAGACTTTGGGATGATATCAAAAATAGCATTCACGACCTTGGGACCTACCAAAATTGAAAGAAAGATATAACCAAGGGGAGCAAGAGAGAGTCCATCATGGGTATGTATGGTTCTTTTCATCTTCTCGTATACCTCCTTATGAAGAAAATTTTGAAGCATCATCTCTTTAGTGATCACATTCACATGACTCGTGGGGTCCACTAGGATTCCAGTCACAAAATTTTTGTTGAGGCAAGTGGGAATGTACAAAGGAGAAGGCTTCCCATTCACGGGCATATCCTATGATGTAAAGGTTAAATCTAGTGAGCCGATCATAGGATGAGCTAGGGGAATGTGAGTAAATGAGACCATATTGATGTACTTTGAAAGGAATTCCTTGGAAGGGTCCAAAGGCTCAACAATCAAGTTCACAGAATGTGATGAAAAAAGGGTCTATGTAAATCTATAATTCATTATTAGCTTTCACCATAGATTTATTCACATTCTACTTTTTCTCATTGAGGAAAATAGTACTATCATCAATTTGATCCTATATCTCATGATGTAGGTGCATACATTGCTTAGTATCATGTCTATTAATCTGATGGTATTGGGAGAATGTGTTTTCTTGATACCAATCAGGGTAGGGATCAATAAGGGGTTGAGGATCTAGTAAGGTTATTATCTTATCCTTCAATAACATTTTCATGATAGAGGAATAAGATTTAAACAACTTTGTGAACTATCTGTTACATTTGAGGCCTTTGTCACTAAACATGGTGATAACATTAGCAACATATTTACCCTTACTAGATATTGACACAATGGACCTACCCTCAGGATGGGAATGTGAGGAAGATCTTCCAAACTAGGGAATCATTTGTTGGTATTCCCATATGGCTACACATAGATGCGTGAAATAAGGGTACTTCATCAAAGTGAACATCTCCTACCATGACCTCTGTAGGTTTCTTATGGAAACCTTCTACACATTTGAGTCGAGTAGATGGTAAGAGATTGTAATGTAACAGAATTGCACCTAGGGGCAATTCACATTTTAACATCTTGCCTAGCATTTATGACACCTTAGAAACATTAATGGCAAAACCCCATGAGTCAGAATTTTGTGATTCTAACTCCATGAGGACACATGGTGAGACAATAGAAGCCTAACAAGGCGTTTCCTAAAAATCTAGCACGATGTGCTAGCATCCTAGTAGTTTTTCGAGTTTGAAACGACGAATCTAGAAACCTGACCCTAGTGACACATGTCTAGGTCATTAGGTCTCGAGTGAAATGACTCCGTGCGACCCTTGCATGCATTAAAAACTCCTTTTGGCCCTCATTTTGGGGTTGGAAGCCATCAATTCAAGCATTCTCACCACTTTCTCTAGTCTTAGGTAAGCTTCAACCTTTAATAGCAAAAATATTGTTGGCGAAGCCATGCCAAACTGAGGTCCCTCCAACAACTATCAGCTCTCAAGCAAGCACATCATGGTGCACCTGTGTGCTCTGGAAGAGGGCCTTGACCTGTGGGTAATGCTCTCTCTCCTTATCACTTCCTCTACTAGTTCATTTACCACTTTGTGGTGCGGGATCTACTCTGAAGCGGGTTTTTTTTCACCACTTACTTTATTATTTCCTTTGTACTCTCTACCAAGCCTGGCTGTCCGTGGAGGTGAGAACACCAATACAGGGGGTCTAACTGAGGCAGGCCTCTATACAACCCCAACCTTTTCCCCTTGATATTTTGTGTGCAAGTTACGAATGGGAGCTTAGACCAAAGATTTGAATGCATGAAGGTGATCTTGTTTCGAGTTCCTTTGTATTTTCCTTTAGTTCTTAACTTTCTGTTGATTATCTATTTCTTCAAGTCCTCTAATCTGAGTCCAGTAATAAGACTCTATTCTATCTATCTGAGCTCATGATTTCTCCACAACTTGGGACACTAGCGTGTCTTATTGATGATATTGCGTCACACTGGCGTCCTAAAAATGCACTAAGGTCTATTGGTCGAGAGCTTCTCAGCCAGGGATAGAAACCCATAAGTCTTATTCTTTCAGATCCTAAACCTATTTTCCCATTCCTCTTCATGATTCCATTGATTCATTTAGTTTGAGGTGTATAAGGGCAGTTCATTCCCTGGTGATCTCTTTAGAAGAAAGAGACCCATTACAATGAATCCCTCTTATATCACATTTTGGTGAACCCAACATGAACCATCGGATCCATTTTCATGATATTGACTAAGTCTTTTTCTAAATACTATTTTGATATGTTGGAAGATACTCTAGATGATTTCTTAGAAGAATTTTCCCCTATTTTTAGATCTTCTAAACAAACTCCTTCCTCACCAACTGAGGAGTCGGTAAATGTGGTAGTGGTTTTTGTGGCTCCTCCAAGCCCTAAGAAACCCTTCATTTATGTGACCCCGGCTAGGCCATTGCTTAGAAAGGACTATTTTTTCTATGGGATTTTAGGTCATAGCAATCCGTCGAACTTATATTCGAGGTTTGCGAAGGCTACTAACTCTACTTCTTATAATATCGTAGGACACACATACCCTACGAGGAGAAATTTACAAAACTTAGAATAACAAGTTTTTGTTCCTATCTCACAACTAGTTCAAACTCCTACTTCTTTACCTCTGTCGCAACCGACCTTCCTCCAACTCCTAAATCCATGATCAAAGCACCAGGTGATTACGATCTCATCAAGCAACTCCGTGTTACTCCGGCTAAGATCTCGCTTTGGGATTTTCTTTAGAATGCTTCGCTTTATCAAGGGATGTTGCATGAGGCCTTACAAAATATTATCTTGCCTACCTTGGCTAGGCCTATGGACGTTGATGGCACATATTCAAGTGGATTCACTGAATATCACATTCCACCCATAGGAACTCCCAGCTTCGGATGTGCAAAAACAAGAAAAACTTTTGATCATCATAGTAAATGTTAAAAAAATCGGTATTAGACATGCCCTCACTGACACGGGTTCAACACTCAACATTTGTGGTATAGATATACTACCTAAGATCAAGGTTGATTCATCTTCCTTGACAGCTTCTTACTTATGTATTTGTGGGTTCGATAATGCTGGTAGCCAAGCTCTAGGTATGATAACATTACCTTTACAGTTGGGCCCCATTACTCTACCTGCATTGGTTTATGTAATGCCTAGCCTGTTACCGTATAACCTTCTTCTAGGAATACCTTGGATACACGATATGGGTGTGGTAACTTCTACCCTGCATCATTCCTTGAAATTCGTTGCTAACAATCGAGTGGTTACGGTTAAAGAAGACCCAGAGGACATGCACCTTTGTTTACTAGCCACTACTGGTTGGAAATCAACTGCTTCCACCCTCAAGAATTGCATTCCTTCCTTGACCGCCGACGCTATGGCTTTTTCCTCATTGGTGCCTACCGTGAAAGTTGTTCCATGAGCAAGTGTCAGATGAGATGAACCGCCTAAGGAAAAAAAGTGTGATTCCCCTCCATCTTATCCTTCATCTCCTGAGGTGAATTCCCTCTTAGGCGATGACTGGGGTTCCTTGAATTTCTCTGAATTATTCATAGTCTAGTATAAGCTAAACCCCTCTGCTATGGACTTTCCAGGTTCTGCTAACATGATAATGAGTGACCCTCACGCTGGGGAGGAGAAGTGTGATCCTTCCTAGGAAAAAACTCCTCCTCTGGAGAGTGACTCTACCCCTATAAAGGAGGTTGATTCTTGTAGAATGAGTAAGGGAAGTGGGATCACTCCTATATAAACTTTCGATGTCCATTGGTGGAACGAAACACTCTACGTGGAGCCACCTCCTCCTGAGACTCTACAAGCTCGCTATGGGTTTGGCTACAAAATTGCCTCTCGTATGGCTATGGGAAAAAAGGCCTAGGATGTATCGAGCAAGGAATACAAGTCCCTATCTAGTTTAAGCAATGAAAGCACAACTTGGGTTTGGGATGTCCTATTGAATAGTCTAGACAAAAACCCTAGTGGAGTGTTAATATGATTTCTAACGAACCCTTAAACTTGGTCCATCTTGAGTTGATAGAAGAAAGGGGACAAGCCAAGAAATTTCTTGTAGATGTCTTCTCTTCGGATGAAGCATTGTGGGAATTTCTAGGTGCTTATTCCCCGTTGCCTCCTTATCATCACAAGAAATGATTCCTGTATCGCTTGCATAAACAAGCATACTTTAGAGAATCCATTCTAAGCATTGACAAGGAGGACCCTCTATCTATTGTCAGTGATGATGTTTCAATATCTCATCCCAAGGACCATAGTTCTCTCCTTAAAGGGGATAGTGTCAAAGTCCCCATTGGAGAAAAATCTTCAGAAAGTGTAATCAAGATTGGGAAGTGCCTCTCTTTCGAGGAAGCAGATGAGCATTCCGCTCTCTTGCGTACTTACTCTGATATCTTCACTTGGACATACGAGGATATGCTTGGTATAGATGAATCTATAGTGGTCCACAATATCGTCCTATGTCCCGATGCCAAGCTCATTAAACAAAAAATATAAAAGATCAATCCTAGCGTAGCTCTAATGGTCAAGACCGATATAGAGAAGCTATTGAAAGCAAGCTTTATCTATCCCATTGATTATTATCCTTGGATCTTGAATATTGTAGATATTAGTAAACCTAATAGCCGTATCCATATATGTATTGAATTTTGAGACCTTAACAAGGCTTCTCTTAAAGATGACTTTTCATTACCTAATATAGATATGATTGTGGACTTGACCACAAGCCATGCATTGTTATCTTTCATGGACAGTTTCTCGGGTTATAATCAGATTTGTATTAATCTAGATGATCAGTACAAGACAACCTTCACTACCCCTTGGGGGACCTTTTGCTATGTGGTCATGCCCTTTGGATTAAAGAACACAAGAGTGACCTATCAAAGAGTGATGACCTTTGTATTCCATAAATTCATTCATAAGATCTGGGAAGATTACGTCGATGAAATCTTGGCGAAGTCTGTAAACTGTCAAGATCATGTGACGAATCTTCGTCTTATCTTCGAAAGGCTTTAACTTTACAAGATGAGGCTCAATCCCTAGAAGTGTTTCTTTGGCGTTGATGCTAGCAAGATTCTTGGGTTTATAGTCTCTTATCGTGGGATTGAAGTAGACACAAATAAGATTGATAATATTGTTAACATGTCTCATGCAAGGAACATCACCAAGTTACAAAGTTTACAAGGGAAGATCAAGGCAATTCGCAGATTCATATCTCAATTGGCTAACCGTACCCTTCCTTTCACTCGTCTCTTGAAGAAAGATGTTCACTTTATATGGGATGAAGAATGTTAGAAATATTTTGAATCCATTAAAGCTGATTTGACCAATCCTCCCGTATTGATCTTGGTTATGCAAGATAGACCCTTCTTGCTTTACCTCACTGCCTCACCATACACTTTAGCGGCCCTACTGGCCCATTATGATGATGTAGGAAGAGAAAGCGGTTTACTACATTAGCCGCGTCCTGGTTGATTGTGAAACTTGTTATTCATCCATGGAGAAATAATTCCTTGCTCTTGTATTCACTACACAGAAGTTGAGACACTATCTCCTCCATGCTGAGACCCACGTCATAGTGAAAAAATATATGTTGAGACGTCTATTTTCTAGCACCAACCTTGCCAGGAGATTAGAAAAATGGGTTATGTTGCTGTTTGAGTTTGATATAAATTTTGTCACTCAAAAATTAGTAAAAGGATAAGTGGTAGCTGACCAACTGGAAAATGCTCCCTCACCTCGCTCCTTCCCCAGGTTAGACTTATTTCTCGATTAGAACATCTTCACAATCAACTATGACCTCGAATGGAAAATGTACTTCGATGGATCAAGGTGTCAAACTAGTTATGGATCGGGTGTAGTCTTGATATCCCCCAAAGTTAAATCGGTGCCCTTACCTTTTGATTAGAATTTCCTTGTACCAATAATATCACCGAGTACGAAGCCCTCATTATCAGTTTGCATGCCACGATTACATTGAAAATTAAACATCTTTGTATACTAGGTGACTCTAAGCTTGTTGTGAATTAGATCATGGGAACTTATCAAGCTAAGAAAAGTAAGTTGTCTCGATATAGAGACCTCACTTTATCTTTTCTTAATCAATTCTCCTCCTTCATAATAAACAACATTCCTAGGTGAGAAAATAGACACGCGGCTGCCATGGCAAGCGTGGCTTCCTTGGTACCTTTGGATGCCATGGAAAGCGCAGATTCCTTGGTACCTCCACAAGAAGATACAAAAGAATACCACTTCATGGTGCAAGTCATGTGAACCCCAATAGTTCCCAATCAACTCATGCCTCAGTCCATGGTATGCCTTCATGCAGATTCAGGAGAGTGGTTCTCTAGCATCTAAAATTACTTAAAGAATGGAAACTTTCCTGAAGCTATGAAAAAAAATGATTGCACTCGTATATGAAATCTTTCAGCCCGTTATATCATCTTATCTAATGTCCTTTATCGAAATGCATATAATGGATTGCTGCTAAGATGCCTCACTAAAGTAGAGATACCCATTGCCCTTAAAGAAGCCAATGCAGGCTCTGGGGGTGGACATTTCGGTGGTATATCCCTAGTGAGGAAGCTGATACACATGGGGTATTATTGGCAGACAATAAAATAAGATTCCTTCGGTTTCATCAAGAAATGTCTTCAATGTCAACAACATAGCCACCTTATCCATGCTCCTGCTTAGGAGCTACAAAATCAAACTTCTCCTTGGCCGTTTGAAAAATGGGGGTTGGATATTATTGGGAAAATATCACCTCCTTCTTCCAAAGGACATACCTTTATTATCACTACTATAGATTATTTCACGAAATGGGTTGAAGCCATTCTGCTCCGATCCATGAATGCTAAAACTATATGTAGATTCCTATTGAACATCATCATTTATCAGTTTGGACTGCCTACTACACTTATTTCTGACAATGGTACGCCATTTAAAAACAAGTAAAGTAATTCCTAGAAAAATTTCATATTCAACACATATTTTCTACACCGTATTATTCGCAATCCAATGGCCAAGCCAAAGCTTCTAACAAAATGCTCAAGCTAATCCTTCGTAAGATAGTTAATAAACATGATAAGGATTGGCACATTCAGTTAACTTATGCTTTGTGGGCCTATCGTACAAGTGTTCACACGGTGATAGGAATGACACCCTATAACCTTGTGTATGGAATCAAAGCTATCATGCCTTTAGAGTTGGAAATCCCATCCTTATGGGTTTCCCTCAGGGGGGTGATTGACGTGAAACCTATCGGGTTAACCGCTTGCATCAACTTGAGATACTCGATGAATGTTGTTTACAATCCCTCAAACACCTTAAATATTATCAACGGTCGCTATCTAAACAATATAATCAAGGTGTGCTTCCTAGGACCTTCAAGACTAGAGACCTAGTTCTATATGAAAAGCAACGAAATCTGAATGCATTACCTGACCAGAAGGGGAAATTTAGCCCTAACTGGTTAGGTCCTTACATCGTGGTTTCTATTTATGGTTCGGGTTCCTATGGATTATCATCTATGGAAAAAACACCTTTAAAAGAACCTATCAACGCGATGCATCTTCGTCAGTACTATGCATAGTGCCCTAAGGTGCCATGTATGTGTTCTCCCTAAAAGGTGGTAATACTGCATATATGAACATTCATTCATTTTCACATCATGAAGTTTTTTTATTAGATCATCATAGCATTTAATTAACATGTGGATAAAATGTTAAACCAAATCATGATTAGTATCTAGTGAAAACAAATATCTATAGCATGAACATATACAAAAATGGAAAGCATACACATAGGAAGAACCATGATACTAAAACCGATGTATGTATGTATATATATATATATATATATATATGTCCAATGTACGAATCAAATCTCATATACATGTATCGTGCCACTACTATAGAAAATGAGTGGCTGCTAAATATGTGTCTATACAAAAGATCTACAAGTATGTATGTATGTCTACATCCGGCTACAAAAATGATGTGCAAAATAGGAGTCCTATCCCCGGGGTAGTGGCTCCCTGAGCCCTCTAGCGCTGGTGGCCACTCTGGTTCTCTAGGAGGAGGTTGCATGGTGGTCTATGATCAAGATCAGTGTGAGCATGACGTTGATAGGCCCGCCCGTATCCCTCTCAGCTCCCCCTACAACGAGTAGATGTCCATCCTCGCCTAGATCAACTCTTGTTGTAGCCATTGAACATCTGTCAGGATCACAACTATCGGCTATGCATCGAGCTCAGCAATGCAGCTCTTAAGGGCGTCGCATGCCACCTCAGTAGCATCAACCCTCGTCACTGCCACATCTCACTCGACGAGCATCGTCCGCAGCTCCTTCGATAGCTGATCTCGCTGACTCCTAGTAGTTGTTAGCTCCGTAGTCAGCTACACCATCTCCACACTCTTCTCCTCATACGCAATTTGTAGACGTGTCAGTGGCTCAAAAGTGGGGGCATGCCTCCCCACTAAAACAAGCTGATAGGCATCTAGGACTATCCCCTAGATCCATACAACAGGGGCCACCTTTGAAACACATTGAGCTATGAGCTCAGCCCATCCCTATGCATCCTCTGCAACCACAAAGAGATAAACGGATCAGTATCACATGATATGTATGAAAGTGTAAGCATAAATACAAAAAGAAGGAAAGTAACAATAGTGCACTATGTATACTTGGATCCCCTGGCTACCATTTAGGATCGGGGTGTGGATTGACACTGGGGCCTACACCGCCAGTATCAATGGCCACCCCAAGAGATGCTAGTGCTACTACTGCTGGGACAGTAGGGGCTAGCGGCATTGAAGAGATAGGAGTGGCTAGTGGGGGAGCTGACCTCCTCCGTCGTCGTGGCCTCATGGGCGTCACCTCCTCCTCCTCTTCCTGTCCTAGCTCCTCCTCCTCCTCCTTTGCTCTGCCCCATAGGTGAGCTCTCCTCCTACCCTATGAAGGTTGTTGGGCCTCCTCCTCTTATGGGCCTGGGTATCCTCCTGGAGCACCCTCGTTGAAGACAGGAGTAGGACGATGCCTCTCCCACCATCGGGTGAAATCTGTTGCCACCCTGACATTATCGAACGCCGCTATGGGCAACAGATCATGGTCAGGTTCATCATCGTCTAAAAAAATGATGTCTCTGATGGAAGGGCGAGGGTGGTCACCAACCCTCGCTGCACTCTAGTGTGCCCTGGTGTACGTGGGCACATCGGGCAGTATGGTTTGAACACGGCCATGCTACCGCATGACCCGACTCTAGTAGTATGGTACGATGATAAAATCATGGCGACCCACTAAAAAATGATCCCACTATAGGTTCTTAAGGAACCTACTATCATCCACCCACCTAAAATAGTGGTGAGGCCTCCAACAAACCTCTCCTACGGTGACAGTGTCAAACTTTAGCCTCCAAAACTGTAAATCCCTGAAGCACCACTGGCTTGTCATATCGTACCAGTGGGCCATCGAGACATCATATGTTTGCTGTTGAGAAAAACCAATTGGCCAGGTGCACATAATGTGGGAAAATTGCCACACCTATAAAAGTGTGCACGCTATAAGGCTATGGTACTCATAATGGACGTACCGCCCTAGCTCTTGGTAGAGGTGCGCTAACATGTTGCACCCCCTAGAAAAAAATTTCATGTGCTCCACCATCTCTCTAACAATCAGGACGAGGCCCCCATGTAGGTGCGAGCCTCACCCGTCTATGGTGATCCAAAAATCCACAGTCATCGCCATCACCCAGCGTAGCAGCAGTGCTATCATCCTCGCATGGACATACCAATGCGTATATATGTGACCAGTGTCATCACCACCATCAGTCCACCCGATGAAATAATGAACTCCCTCATTGTGCTCCCGCGGTGGCCAACTGTCATCCAAAGCCACCCACTGTTCGTGAATGGGAAGCTCAAGGATCCGATATACATCCTCTAGAGTAATGGTCATCTCCCCATAGGGAAGATGGAAAGAGGAAGTGGTAGCATCCCACTGCTCCATCAGAGCAGTGAGCATCCCATCATGATAGCGCATCTCTAGCATGATGAACATGTGCCAAAGGTCGACCTGCTCTAAATGGGTGACCTCATCCGGAGACAACCAATTTCTCTGCTCTCGGATGAGGCGAAACACTCGCCCTCTAGGATGCTCCCGAATGTCCGGATAATCCTACAAAAAGTAAAAAAGGTTAAAGTCAAAAAAGCCTGATCATGATAGAAATACATACAAAAAAGACAAACGCGTGCTACGTAGACATCTTCGTGACGTGCTTGCATCCCAGATCCGCCATAGTCGCTTGGAGGAGACCAGCGCATCCTTAGGACAACATCGTAGATCTAGGACGCCAGTGCATGTCCCAGACAACAACGTGGAAAGAGGACGTAGGCACACATTTTGGATGCCTACGCACCTCGAAGCGTAAAAAACCTAAAGAAATGAGCAAAAAGCACAAAGATCGGGACTAAGAAGCCTACCTAGTCAACCTCGCGTCCCATTACAATGTCATCCTATAGCTGCTCAAGCCTCGATGTGTCGTACTCTCTACTGCTTGACATTTTTTTGACTTTTCTCTCACAAAAGTAAACAATCTTCTCACTATGAATAGTGACAATGACCCTTCTAGGGGCCCACCTAGGTATATATAGGACCCCTTAGTCCCATATTTCCTAGAGCTCATGGCCCCTCAGTTTCTTCTGACTTTACCCTACCATTTTGAGGGCAAACTCAGGAGGGGGCATATAGTCACCTCTTGACCATATTTTTCCCCCGAATCAATGACTTTTTCTTGATCATTCTTCTATCCTTGGTAGTTTCTTCCGATTTTTTGAAACTGACTCAAAATTTTAGTTTTGCAAGATACAGTTTTGAACAGTTATTCGCAACCTTGGTGTTGTTGATTATCGAGCTCGGAAGTTGGGGGAACCCTTGGTACTGTTTGGCTTGACCTCGGTGACCTATGCGGTCCTTCTTTTTGGCACACATTTCCATAAAATTCAGAGTCTAGGTAAAAAAAATTTTATCTACTTTAATGAGGCTGATTTTTTCCAAAATCGAGCCCACTAAAGTGGGGGCAAAATGTAATGTCGCAGAATTGCACCTAGGGGCAATTCCACATTTTAGCATCTTTCCTAGAATTTATGACACCTTAGAAACATTAATGGAAAAACCCCATGAGTCATAATTTCATGATTCTAACTCCATGAGGACACATGGAGAGACGACAGAAGCCTGACAAGGCATTTCCCAAAAATCTAGGTTTTGGACACCTACGTGACGCACGGACGTTCGCGCAATGCGCTAGTGTCTTGGTGGTTTTCTGAGTTTGAAATGACGAATCTAGAAACTTGACGCTAGCAACACGTGTCCAGGTCGTTAGGTATCAAGTGAAACAACTCTGTGCCACCCTTGCATGCATTAAAAACTCTTTTTGGCCCTCATTTTGGGGTTGGAAGCCATCAATTCAAGCATTCTCACCACTTGCTCTAGTCTTGAGTAAGCTTCATCCTTGAATAGAAACACTCTTGTTGGCAAAGCCATGCTGAACTGAGGTCCCTACAGCACCTACCACCTCTCCAGCAACTACTAGATCTCAAGAAAGAACATCATGGTGGGTCTGTGTGCTTTGGAAGAGGGTCTTGACCCATGGGTAACGCTCTCTCTCCTTATCACTTTCTCTACTAGTTCATTTACTACTTTGTGGTGCGGGCTCTACTCTGAAGTGGGTTTTTTTTCACCGCTTACTTTTTTATTTCCTTTGCACTCTCTACCAACCCTGGCTATCCATGGAGGTGGGAACACCAATACGAGGGTCTAAATGAGGCAGGCCCCTATACAACCCCAACCTTTTCCCCTTGATCTTTTGTGTGTAGGTTATGAACGAGAGCTTAGACCAAAGATTCAAATGCACGAAGTTGATCTTGTTTCAAGTTCCCTTATATTTTCCTTTAGTTCTAACGTTCTATTGATTATCTGATTCTTCATGTCCTCTAATCCGAGTCCATTAATAAGAATCCATTCTATCTTCCTAAGCTCCTGAGTTCTTCACAACTTGGGATGCCAACACGTCTTGTGGATGATAGTGTGCCGCACTGGCGTCCTAAACTGCATTGATGTTTGTTGGCCGAGAGCTTCTCAATCAGGGATAGAAACCTAGAAGTCTTATTCTTTCGGATCCTAAACTTATTTTCCCATTCCTCTTCACGATTCCATTGATTCATTTAGTTTGAGGTGTATAAGGGAAGTTTGTTCCCTGGTGATCTCTTTAGAAGAAAGAGACCCGTGTGCAACAAATCCCTCTTATATTACAAAGATCTACAAGAATAACACTTGATATCGAGTAATGAATTCAGTTATCTTCTCATGCTCTCCCTACTTACATTGAACAAGATCCAAAAATGCCATCTTCAGCTTATTGTTCACCTGGAACTACCAGAGAAACATATTCACAAGCTGATCAAACAAGAATATAGAGTTATCGGGCAAGGAATAGTACCACTCTAGTGTTTTGTCCTTGAGAGTTCTAGGAAATAACTTGACCATCAAGGTTTCATGGTGAAAGAAGTCTATACACATCATGTTGAATGTTGACACATGTGTTTTCAAGTCTCCCTTACCACCATACTTCTCAAATTTAGGAATCTCCATTCCCTGGGGAAGGGAGTGTTCATAATCACTATCAAAAGAAGACTTTGATGCAAGAAATATTGAAATATCAATTGGG
The DNA here is from genome assembly GCA_007115665.2 of Sequoiadendron giganteum. NCBI lineage: Eukaryota > Viridiplantae > Streptophyta > Pinopsida > Cupressales > Cupressaceae > Sequoiadendron > Sequoiadendron giganteum. The sequence continues at coordinate 298,491,669 of CM021105.1, read as the reverse complement.
AGGTGGCTTGGGACAGGTTTGCCAATTGATTCTACATCTAGCCCATGTTTTGTAATAAAGAATTCAGAACAAGGTCAAACGATGAAACAAGACCAATGAAACCACTACCAAAACCACCATCAAAACCACTAGAGCCACCACCCCCCATTCCACCAAGGCTTCCACTACCAAATCTAGTGGGCCCCTAGAGTTGCCACCACCAGAATTAGAAGGAATAGCATTGAAACCGAGAGGGATTTTTTTTACTTCGATGGTCAATGGTGCCTCAAGAATAAAGGTTGTGTTAATAGAAGGGCTTGATTTGGCCATGTACACTGAGGTTACAGGCATCGAAACTCCTACCTGTCTTCTAGATATTTTGGGCTCTGAACCTTGGGTAACAATTGATCGAGGGTTGTACGAGGGGAAATATGTTTCGATTATGTTGGTGATGCCTCAAAGGAGCTCCAAGCCCACCCAATATTTGTCTAGCATATATCTCATCTCATTAACAAATTTATCAACCCTAGCTATGTTCCATTCTTTCCCCAAATGGTTTGCGAGATCCAATAGCCTCCTATCTAGAGCAATGAGATGCTCCGTAGGAATAGTGAGAGCATCATCATCATTTAGAGGTGAAGCCATAGGAGAGACAAGAGGGGTAGGGGCATGAGTGGTTTCATCAAAGAAACTTGTCTTTGCCCCCAAGGCCATCTCTTGAGAGGTGAACTAGTAGTGACCTTCGAGAAATCCATCCCTAGATGTCGGTGTCGCACACTCCTTCACACTACATACTTGGAAGTTGTAGATTGAGTTGTAAAGCTCATAAATTTTCACAATCCTCAAGTCTGCAACCCACACAAGATATAGGAGGAGGAATCCCCACACAAGGAAATGGATATTATGTTGTTCACACTGGGTTCACCAAAATGTAGAGGAGGGGGAATGACTGCTTAGGACTCCAAGTCATGGGAGAGTCTAGAACAATAGACTGCCCTGATCTACCTCAAGCTAATGGAATGTTTCAGAATCTAGTTCAAAGTTTAAAGGCTAAAAAGGAAGAGCAACCTAGATGTTGTTGTCCTTCTACAAGCCCGAATGTTTCAGGAAGTTTGGTGAGCAAATTTTTAGAGTTTGGGCTACAACTCAGACAACTTACTACCAAAGGACTGCAATGCGGGACATAGACTCTAGCACAATGCATTGGAATCTTTGTGGTGCACTAGTGTCTATATGGATAGAAAGTGCAAGGTCCAGTCTTAAACCACAAAAATCTAACTAATGACCTAGCTAATGAAGTTTACTGCAATAACAAAAACAAAAAGTAGTAGAATAACAAGATAACATGAAGGATACTTTAACTTAACCTATTCTATGAATTGATGAAGAAGGGTGAGGAAAGTACACCTGCCTACCCATGAGTTGATATCTTCAAGATCTTCACCTCAAGGAGAACCTACACACAAAAAACATGAAAATGTTGGGGCTATGTTTACATGACTACCTTAGTCAGTCCCTTTCTTTGGTGTTTCCACCTCCACACATAGCCAAATAGAAATGATTGAAGATATATGATATTTAGGAGAGTACATATAAATAGAGATGCCAATCAATAAGCAAACACAATATGCTACAATATCAATACAATAATGCAAAGTGAGTGAAAATGAAAGAATATCACCTTCTCAACCAAGTGCTCTCAAGGAAAATGGAGGAAGGAGCGAGCATGCAAGCCTTCAAAGACCAATGTTACTACAACAATGAAGAGAGTAAATAAAAAAAATACAAACTTGCATCTTCAATGGAGGTGGTGAAACTTGAAAATGCTAAAAGTGAGTGAGAAGAATGAAGAGAGTTTCCCAAAGTGTGAAGATGATCAAGAAGCATGAAGGAATGAATGAGATAGCCATTTGAAAGGTGAAAATGGAGGCAAAAGAGCCATTCTAAGTTGGTCAATGGAATAACAAGCATTACACTTCACATCTAATGGAGGAGTGTAATGCCTCTATGGATTCCAAAGGCAAGAATCATGTTAGGATGGTAGCTCGCTACACAAATTTCTACGTACTGCACTAGTGTCCCTGATAAAATATCCCCACCAACATGTAAAACAACTACCAAGTGGACATGGAAAGGTGGTAGAAATATGGATTACATTATTGGACTCAATTTTATAAGGTAGGAGGTAGCGTAAATGCGGAATTTTATTAAGGGTGCAAATTCATGCCATTATCAGGGGCAACTCACTAGTCTCTCTAAGAGAATCTAAACACAAATAATTGCACAAATAATGAAATGATGAGGCACACAAATATTTATAGATGAAGAGGGTCTGATAACATCAATAAATCAAGCAAGAGCATCAATCTCATCTAAATGGACAAGTTGAGAAGTTTTTGTAATCAAATGGCTAGTCAAAGAGTGTATGACATTAAGGCTCTAAATTGTTGCATTTGCAATAATTTTTGGATGTGTTATTGGAGGTGGAGAAGGAATAGGAGGAGGGGGAATATATGGACCTTGCATTTATCACATTGCTTCAAGTCTATATTGAGGCATTATTCTACCTAATCCTTGGAAATATCTAAAGTCAAAATAGTTCACATTCTTCCCTAAAGAAAACATTGCATATAGTTTGCAGATGAAATATAGAGGGACATCAAGATTGTTGTTGGATGGTTTATCAAAAACCATCCACCAAAGATCCCAAAAATCTCTTTCCATACCCTCATATGTGCTCCTTTTAATGGAAAATTTGGGCTTACATAAATCAATTGGTAATCTAGTTTTAGGATTCACAAAATGTTGTGCTAAATGGGCTTTAGATATATCTAATTCTTTAATTTTATCATATGACAATCCATATGAGTATGCTTTCGTCTTGGATTCTCGCCACTCTTCAAATGACTTATGTTGGCTTGTGAGGTTTTTAACATAGTAATAATTCCCTCTAAGGTGGTTGTCATTGAAGACAATCGAGGGTGCCAATGGTATATTTCCACAATACTCATCAATTTAGTAATATTTGTATCAATTAGGTCCTAAATTGAAGGAGGGTTTGGTGGGGGAGGGATTTGTGGGGGGGGGTTTCAGTTTCCAACTTCCTCTACCATTTCAACCTATTGCAAATTCAAAACTTACAAAATAACAATTTTTCTAAATAATTACTAAAATTTATAAATAAAAACCTAATTTATACTAAACTCAATAAATTTTGATAAAACTACAAAAAAATTCAAAAATTCAAAAAGAAACAAAAAAACTTACTTGGCCAATTTGAGCACCAAAATGAAAATTTTCATAATGGATATTTGTTTTTTGGCTTTGAATATGCATTTTATTCTTTGTATTGTGCCTCCTCACTTATGGGTCATGTTGTTTATAATGACAGTTTTTTACTTCTTTTTTTTGAATAGGCAAAGAAAACAAATATATGTTTTCTAAAAGAATGAACATTTGTTTTGTAGAAGAACAAATATTTGTTTGGGTTTTGTATTTTATTTTATATAAATAATATATTATAATAATATATGATAATGTAAATTATATATAATATCATTAAATATAAATAATACATAATATTATATATTTTTATATTTTATATATAGCACATAAATATATTGCATGTTATTATTGTCCAAAATAGATATTCATTCTATAGTTTACAAATCAGATATCCGTTATTTTAAATAATGAATATTTATTATAAATAGATATATCCATTTTCCTCTAGTTTTTACCAAAGAAAAATGTAGTTTTTATCTAATCCAAGTAAAAATTCAAACATTCATTTCATAATTTTGGCTATGTGAAAACATTTTTCTGTCACCACTATTTAGCCCATCATTATCCTACACTCGCCCTTAAATTCCTTTATTGAGCTCTATCTAAGGTTTTGTTTGATTTTAATAGGAACTCACATGCTTCTTTTTTTTCCATTTTCATTTCAAGTCATAAATTACACATATAATCCCCTTTTCAAAAATCCAGGCATTAATGTCACAAACATCTAAAGGTAAAGGAAAGGAAATACAAAACCCAAGACAAAATCAATTTCAACAAGTTAGAATTCCTCCAAGTAGAAGAATAAAATTGATATGAAAGCCACTTCTTTTAATTCAAGTAATATTTCCTCCATGTCAAAGAAGAAAAATAGAGGACCTTGTTCTTATTGTGGTTTGCAAAATCATGACATAATTTTTTTTATTGAAGGATTACAGCTTTGGAAGAAGCCATTAAGATACACAACATTGATATTATGTAGCAAGGATGAAACACTTACAACTAAAGGTTGGGATTAATCCACACAAAGTTAGATATTTGACTCAAAAGCCTCTCATCAAATTACCAACTCATGCGATCTAGTTGAGTCTCTTTTTGATAGCTCTACTTCTCAAACTATAGTGGGTAACTCTACATAGATTTTTATTTTGGATTCAAGTATTATATAATTGACAAATGGTTGCATTGAAGATGTGCTCATATTATTTAATTTTTTTCCAATCTTCGCTTTATATACTAAATTTGTCATACTAGGGATCGAAAGATAGTGATGTTCTCCCCACATGATGTATTTATTAGAGAACTACAACATTGTAAGATTTTTTTTCTTTAGGTAGAGCTAACCATGGGTCTAGATTGTATATGTTTCATTATTTTAATTTTTCATGTGAATAATCGCACATTTTCCTTATAGATTCTTTGAGAGAACTTTGCATGAGGTTTGGACACCTCAATTATAGGTATCTTTATTAGTTGAGTACATAGGATATATGTTACTTGGTATTCTTAAGGTTTTATACTGAAATGGATTTTTTTGAGGTTGTTTCCTTGGAAAACATCATCAAGAACCATTTCCTAAGGGTAAGGTTCAAGTTTTATACACAAATGGATTTTTTCGAGGTTGTTTCCTTGGAAAACATCATCAAGAACCATTTCCTAAGGGTAAGGTTCAACATGCTATAAGCTTACTTGAGTCCATACAGATTGACCTCATGCCATTTCCAACTCCCTCTTTCTTAGGAGTCAAGTATGTACTCACCTTCAATGATGATTAATCTCATCATACATAGGTGTACTTTTTTAAGTACAAGAGTGATGTCTTCACCACTTTTAGGATATTCAAAGTGTTCATGGAGAATAAATAAAGTTCTTCTATTTGAAGGATATTTATAGATAATGGGGGAAAATATAGTAACTAGGCCTTTAAAAATTATTGCACTAAGCATGACATACATCATCAATATTCTATTCCCTACACTCCTTAACAAAAATGATGTCACTAAATAAAAATATATCACTAAGAGAGATGGCCAATTGTATGCTTCATTCATGTTATTTGGTAGTAAGGCTTGAGCATTCATACTAGATGGTGAACATAAGATAATGGAGAAGAAGAGTCAACCATTAATTTTTTCTGGCTATTATGAGGATGTGAAGGTTTAAAATTATTTGATTCAACCACTAGATATGTCTACTTTTAGCAAGATTCTCAATTTGATTATTCATTCACATCTAGATGGATCCTTATCAACTTCTTCCTCACTACCTACTCTCATTTCTTCACCACATGAGAATACCTTTACACTTGAGGATACTTTAGATAATGGTCATGTTCTTCCACCACCACCTCTACCTTCTACTCATTATTTTTCCTAGATTGTCCTAAAACATTATTGAGGAAGTTAAACCTTTAGTTGTTAATTTTATGAGTGCTCACTGCAATCACAAACTTCTAACACTAGTCTTTTAATTCATGTTATATTTACTGATCTACAAATTATTTTAGAGGCTTTTGGTAGAGGAGTATTCTTCTTTGATGAAGAATAGTAAATGAGATTTGGTTTCTCTTCCTAAGAGAAGAAAGATGGTTCAATCCAAGTGGGTGTACTACACCAAATATGTAGTTGATGTTTTATTGAAAGATATAAAACACATCTTGTAGCTAATAGTTTTTCATGGGTTGAGGGTATTGAATACAATCTAAGACATTTACCTCTATAGTGGATTCTATTCACCTTATCCTCTCTATTGGTGTATCTCAAAGATAGTGAGATTTTTAGATGGATGTAAAGAGTGCTTTCTTTCACAGTGATCTTCATGAGGAGATCTACATGGAGTAGCCTCCAAGATTTATGTAGGATTCTTTACTTGTTTGTATATTTTAAAATTAATTGTATGGTATCAAACAAGATCCTCACAATTAGTATAAGAAGATTGATGGTTTCTTTTTTACTTCTAGTTTCATTCATTGGCAATCATATCACACAACATCTATTCAAATACATGGAGATGAGATTTTGATACTAATATTGTATTTAGATGACTTGATTTCTCACCAATATCTCTCAATCCATGGTTCATGATATTTAGCACACTTTTATCATGGAACACTTTGACGTGATTGATCTCGGGCTTTTGTATTACTTTCTTGGTCTTTAGGTCCTACAATCTACTAAGGGAATTTCTATATACTAGTAGAAAAAAGTCATTGAATTACTTCATCAATTTAGCATGGTTTATTTTAATCTTAATCCCACACTATTTTAATATGTTGTCACTTTGATTTCCACTCGCATCACACCTAGTGTTGATGCCACTTTGTAATAATTAGTCGATAATCTTTTGTATTTGGCACACACACTCATCCTGATATCACCTTTGTTGTTTAGCTTGTCTCTCACTTTATCCATGATCCTTATGAGGGTCATTGGAAGGTAGTTAAGATAATTCTATGGTATATTTTGGTGTACCACATATTATGGCATTTAATAGACATTTGGATCTTCTGAGATAGTGGGGCTTCACTAACTCATATTAGGCAATGATGTTGACTCGCGAAATTCCATTTAAATTTTTTCCTTAGTTTTAATCTAATTATACAGTCTTGCAAGAAGTAATCTTCTATTACACTATCATCAACTACTTGACTAAGTATCAAGGTGCAATACTTGCTCGCCAATAGGTACTATGTCTTCCACAACCTTTGATAGAGTTTGATCTACCACCTAATTAACCTACTATTCTTTGGAATGATAACCAAAGTGCCATTCAAATTTATAATACAATGGAGTATTAAAGATGAAGCATATCAAGTACAGATGCATTTCATTCATAAACTCATCCATGATGTTATTTATCTACTCATAAGTAGGTTGCAAACATCTTCACTACACCTTCAACATTTCTTTTCTATCTTGAATTGTGATATATGCTTGGGGTGAAGGAAATTATCCTTGACAAGGTCATATTGAGTCCTCCTTCCTTTCTATTAGTTCTTTTTTTTTAAATAATTTATTTCCCAAAGGGTTTTCTCCTTTTCTCTTTTTTGTGAGACACTTTATTGTATATGAATACCCTATTAGGCCTAGTTATTGAGACTCATTTTTTAGTGTTTATCTTACTTCGTAAATATCTCTTAAAGGGAGTATTAGTGTGAAATGTAGTTCTACCTATCTAATTTACTTTTACCTAATAGACCTATTCACACTACACTTAAGCTCACTTAAAGGTTTTATATATTTTATTTCACTCCATAAGAACTTTACACATATCTTCACATTTGTCTCAAGTGCTCTACATGTATCATATCTTTTTGAGGGTTAGTCAATAGTTTACTCATACATTTCCCTTTCCTCCTTACTTTACATATACAAGGAGCTTATTTTATTATATTGATTCTTTTTATTATAGTTTTTGGAATTATTATGTGCATATTAATTTGTAAAAAAAATTGGTGTTTGAATCCATCATATTGCTAGTCAAATAGATTCTCCCTCTAGAATTTTATTCGCTTAAGAAGTTCCTTTGTGAAATGATCCTTCTCCTCCCATCTTAATGTAATAGCCTATGCTCAATAGTAATAAATGCAATTCATTTTTTTAAACTTTAGTTCTAGAATCCTTTGTGAAATGATCCTTCTCCTCCCATCTTAATGTAATAGCCTATGCTTAATAGTGATAAATGCAATTCATGTTTTAAAACTTTAGTTCTGAAAATTCTCACATTTAATGGACTTTATACACCCATTGACCATTTTTATGTTAAGGAATTCCCTATACATGAATTGAGAAATCTAACTTCAGCCATTGAAGGTTGACATTATCCAATTATAGTGTAAGATAATTAAAAAAATTTAGGCATTGTTGGATCTTTTGTTGTTTTTATTTTTGTTTGTGTTTTCCATTCACTGATAGTAGGAGTGAGCTTGAAGTCATGTGTTTTGTTCACCTTTTCCAAATATCGTTAGGCTGGGACATCTCTTCCTAGATTTTATTTCAATATCAACAACTTTGTTTACACTAATTTTCCACGATTGATCATTATTACCATGCATGCAAGTATTTTTCCACATGCATGAATTTGTATATGTATTTATTTTTTATATAAAACTATATTATCATTATATTTATTCTTATATAAACTACTAAATGTAGTATAATTTACGTAATTTATTTATTTTATTATTATATTTTACATTCTATATAATGTAGATTATTAAATATGATTTTTAAATAATATTTAATTTATTATAACATTATTTTTTATTAAAATATTATATATTAAATATTTATATAATGTTATTTAACTATGTATTTATTTTATATATAAAATTATATTATAATTATATTTATCATCTTATATTATATAAGTCAATAAATATAATATAATATGTAATGAATAACATAATATATATTTAATATAAAATTGAAAGAGAGGTGGAGGGAGGGAAGGGTAGATGGAGAGAGAAAGAGATATAAATAAAGAGAAAGAAGAAATAAGAGAGAATAAGAGAGGGAGGTACACATTCCCTATTTCTCCCTTCCTATCTTTATCTCTTCACCCTCTCTCTCTCTCCCTCTCTCTCTATTACTTATCTCTAACACCTTGTTTATCTCTCACTCTTGACCCCTCTATCTCTATTTTCCCATCTCCCATTCTCCCTCTCTATCTATATCTCATTATCTCTCTTGTATTCACTCCATTTCTCTTGCTCTCTCTCTCTCTCTATATATATATATATCCCTCTCTCTACCTCTCGCTATATACCATTTCCTATATTCTTTATCTTTCTATATCTTCATCTCCTCTTCTCATTGTCTCCCTCTTTCTATCTTTATTTCTCCCTCTCACTCTTCCTCTCTCCTTCCATCTCTCCCTCTCTCTATATATTAATCTGTCTCACCCCCTCTATCTTTCCCAAGTTATATCTATCTATCTATCTCTCCTTTCTATCATTATCACTTCCTCTTTCTGTATCTCTCTACTTCTCTCTCCTCTCTATTTCTCTCCCTCCCTCTCAATCTATTTATATATATATATGCGTGTCTATCTCCCTCTCTCTCACTCACTCATATACAAATACACTCAATGTTTCCCCCTCCCTATCTCTTTATACCTCTCTCTAGCTCTATCTCCCTATTTATTTATATCTCTCTTCATATCCCTTTCTATCTCTCTATATCCCCCCCCCCCTCTCTCTCTCTCTCTCTCTCTCTCCCTCTCCCTTATTCACTCCACCTTTCCTACTCTATGTCTCTATCTCTATTTCTCTCTCTCTCTCTCTCTCTCTCTCTCTATCTCCTCACTCCTCTCTCTATCTTTTTCTATCCATATCTTTCTCTACCTCTATCTCCTTACCTCTCTATCTCTCTCTCTCTCTCCCTATCTCTCTATCTCTTTCTCTATCCCTCTCTATCCCCCACCCCATCTCTCCCTATTTTTATCCCTCTCTCCTCTCTCCCTCTTTTTGTATTGGACACATAACATGACCCTTGGTGGTGGAGCTTGATTATCTTTTTGATTTAGAGGTTTTGTTTTAATCATGTTTGGATCCCTATACGTGGATGCATAGTTGATTTGAAGCTACCACTTCCCAATTGAGACCTTTGTTTCATAAACAACATCATTTACTAAATGACCTTCCAATCAACCTCATATACTACACAATTTTTTTCATAACAGACCTTCCACACCTCTTTAGTATACCAAGGTGCGATTGTTAATTTTATAAACATCTAATATTCTCATTATCAATATATACTACTCATAAAAGTGCTTCCAATAAAATATACTTGTATTCATATATAGAATATCCACGCCAATTCCATCGCTTCTAACTCAGCTATGTGGGGTTAAGAAATATGAAGATAACATGAAGATTGTGGAGAAAAATAACGCAGCATATGAGTAGATAGAGTGGATGGAGACCTGAAACGAGGTTCCATCTAGATAGGAATATCAATCACGGAGTTTGCAAGCTTTCCGTCTCCGTCTTGGGAGCGCAGTGTCTGAGAAAATGTAAGACCCAACAGAAAATATCGTAGTATACATGTATCAGTCCTAAAGTGCAGTCAAGGTAAGAGTAAAGAAAGGCAAAAGAGGGCCCGCGAACAACAATAATAGGCAGACACGGATGACTGAGATCTGTTGGGTTTCCGTATGGAGAACGCGGGAAAATCCAATTTCCAGGAATTTTCGCGAGAGGGTAACGATTCCCCTTAAGCGGAAAAGGCAGCAATTATGGAGCTTCTCTCTTCCATTATGTTGCTTCCACCAATAACTCCACTTGATACTCAAAAAGGTTGCCGAAAGAACGGATGAGAAGCACCTGACTGAATCTGAATTATTTAGCTTCCATATTCGCAGGCCCTTTTGGACTCTTCCTAAGCAGCTGCATTACTTAGTTCCCGTAATCATGGGAACTATATAAAAGAGCAGCGGGGCAGGATGGAGATTTCAAACAACCCATTTACAAGCTTCTTTGTATTTGGTTGAGCATGGCCTCGGAGCAACTGATGAAGACATCAGCTGAGTCGAGCCCATGGTCGGCGCTCCAGAAGATAGTGGTGGGAGCGGCGCGGCTCAAAGGGCAAAAAGTTAGCACCTTGAGATCGCGTTCTCAGGAAGCAGTGAGCGAGCTTATGCAAGCCATTATTGAGAGAGGAGGCAAAGAGGCGTTTTATGTTGTGGATCTGGGCGTGGTGGTGGACTTGTGGCAGAAATGGCAGGAGGCGCTCCCCGGCGTACGCCCTTTCTATGCCGTGAAGTGCAACCCGGAGCCGGTGCTGCTGTCCACCTTGGCGACGCTCGGCGCGGGCTTCGACTGCGCCAGCCGGGCGGAGATCGAGGCCGTGCTTTCCCTCGGCGTGGCTGCTGATCGGATTGTCTACGCCAATCCCTGCAAAGCCGAGACCCAGCTCAAATACGCAGCCAAAGTGGGCGTAAACTTGACGACTTTTGACTCCAAGGAAGAGGTCGAGAAAATCAAAAGCTCCCATCCGCGCTGCGAGGTGCTGCTGCGGCTGAAGGCCCAGGAGGACGGCGGCGCCCGCTGCCCTTTGGGGTCCAAATACGGAGCCCTGCCTGAAGAAGTCGGGCCTCTGCTGCAGGCAGCGCAGCGGGCGGGTCTGACCGTCGCCGGCGTTTCGTTTCACGTCGGCAGTGGCGCTGAGCACGCCAGGGCTTACACGGGCGCCATTAGCGCCGTCAAGAACGCCTTCGAGATGGCCTCAAGGCTGGGGCTTCCCAGGCTTCGTATTGTTAACATTGGGGGCGGTTTCACCGCCGGTCCTCGCTTTACAGAGGCTTCTGCCGCGGTTCGAGCCGCCTTGAACACCTATTTCCCTTCCCAGTCGTCTGTTTCTGTGATTGCTGAGCCGGGGCGTTATTTTGCAGAGTCGGCGTTTTCTCTGGCGACGAATATTATTGGGAAGCGGGTGAGAGGAGATGTGAGGGAGTACTGGATTAATGACGGGATTTATGGTTCCATGAATTGTCTTCTCTATGATCACGCTGTTATAACGGCGCTGCCTCTGGCGTGCATGTCCCGCCGCCTTAATCCTTCCTGTAACGGCCTGCCCAAGTATCGCTCCACTGTCTTCGGACCGACCTGTGATGCTTTGGATACTGTGCTTACCGACCACTGGCTTCCCGAGCTTCAAATGGGCGACTGGCTGGTTTTTCCTAGCATGGGCGCTTACACTGCAGCTGCTGGCTCTAACTTCAATGGCTTCTCAACTTCTGCTATATGCACATATTGTGCAGTCTCCTATTACTAAGACAATCTAGCATTCACCAATCCTTTAACCTTTGAGACCAAGTGTACAAAGTAATGGCTGCTGCTATCTTTGTTAAACACTTCGTCCTATGTCTTTATTTGGCCTAATGCTATTAACAGCTTCTTGTATTTCTCAGGAGTTTTGTTATGTGTTTGGAGACCATCTTTTCCTTGCTTATACTTGAAGCTTGTATTTCTTTGTGTTTTTTATGGTTTCAATGGGGTTTGTAGATATATGAACTTTTGTCCTTGAGCACATTATAGTATGCCACAGAAGCTAATATTGTCTATCCGAGAAGTTTGTTTAGAAAGCTCCCATTTCAGTATCTTTACATCTATACCAGAGGTTTTTAAAAGATTTTTAAAAATTTAAACTTTGATAAATAATGTAACAGGTCATTATCTTTACATCCTCACAACTAAGCTCAACCTGTTATGTTTATCTGTTCATTTTATGTTTATTCAGCTTTTAGCGTTTTGTTCTAAGTCTCATAATATCATCCATTCAGTGAGACAAGCTCTTATATAACTTATATATTGGTTGGAAAGATTCAAAGTTAATTAAAAATAAATTATTTTAAATGTAATTAGTTTTCATTGTTTTGGATCACATTTTATAATCTATTATTGTTTTTTTTTTTTTATCTCATCCTAATGATAGATCATGAAGTGTGTTCTAAAATATTGATGACAAAAAATATATACACAATCAAATTCAGAAATAATTAAACTAATAATATGAACTGTAAAAATTTCATATCTTTATTTTTTACATTATTTTTTAAATCTCATCAAAATTCAAACTTTTAAAAACTTAAATCTTGATATGTAATGTACCATTATCCTTTGATCACTAACAATCCAGGAGCCCTTGGCTGACATTTGCACAACCAAAAATGGAGAATATTGAAAATCCGATTTTTCAATATTTTTATGTTTAAAAAATTCATATTTTCGAAGGCCTTCGGAGTGGAATTAGGCCTAAAGACTTCCATCAGTTCTTTAGAATGGATTGCTGCTGACATGTTTATCAAGAAACTCAAACTAAATCTCTTTGATATTTTTCCAATGGTTTCATGAACTTTTTTTTTTTTGATGGAGGTCATCCACAAATTCTTTTTTGCTATCCGATATGGGAGCACGAGCCTTCTTGGGCTGAACCTCTTTGGCTAAGAGCCAAGGACTGAGGAGTATCCATTCAGCCAAATTCACCCGGGGCACGATCCTGGCCTCATCCTTTTTTTGGTGTTGGAGCCTTTGAACTCAGCAAGATTTGATCTTGGTGGACTCATTTAGAACCTTTCAACTTCACCAGTAGACCAAGAGCCCATTAACAGTTTTCATGGACTTTGAATTTGTCCAACAGATTAAAAATTATGATCCCATCAAGTTGAAGTACCAAAATAAACAAGTTATTTTATTTTATTTTTATTTTTTCAGTTTAGTTAGTTATTGGGTTCCCATCCAGCTGTTCATTTCAGCTTTGAAAAGAAGCGGTGACCTTTGATATTTCATGCAAATGTATAAATCTTGCTTTGGAATGGAATAAAAACAACTTTTAAAGGCATACATCTCTTAACCAGTTTGTCATATTGTCCAGTTTTCTATTTTCACAATACCGCAGATTTCCTCACCAGATATTGTTACCTGCATTCCTAACTGAATTCATATCATCCTCACAACTAAGTTCAACCCCTTCTGTTTATCTGTTCATTTCATGTTTATTTCAGGTTTTACAGTTTTGCTTTAGGTGTCACAGCATTAGCGGTTACGTAAGATACATATTAATAGGAAAACTAAAATCCGATCAGAAACAAACTAGTTTTAAGTGTAGTTAGTTCTTTACAGAACAATAAAACCAAAAACAGTTAAACATCGAACAGGTTTCAGTTAAATTTGTATGTTCTAAGAAATTCAATGGCAACTCGAAGATTAAAATTACTGGGTATTTAGCATCAGGACGTCTCATAGCAACCAACCATTAACGTGCATGGGAGCATCATAAACGTTAATACACAAATATAAATATTATTTGGAATGTAAGCTCTTCCATTCATCACTGTTGGGTCGGTGACAGAAAGATGATCTTAAAGTAGAGATTGTTAGTTTTAGTTATATAGGCATTCAAATCCTATTCGAACATTGTTAACTGAATCTTGGATGATGAGTATGGAATGCTGGAACAGGTGGGTCCTTTGAGATTTTATTCTGTACAGTTCTTTATATACATGAGATGACAATGGAATGGTCTGTTTGCCAGAAGACTTCAGAAGGACATGGTATATATTGATGTCAACCCATATTAAAACGGAAAGTGAAAAGAGGAGAATATGTCCATATGCCTTTCCACATAACTTCTCAAATTCTTAGTATCTACTTACAAGTGTACAAGTATACCATCAATTATTGAACTGTAGAGAACCTAAACATTGACCTTCATGAGAGGGGAGGCATATACCTAAACCTCAATTACCTGAACATTCTCTTCATTCAGCTTTACTCTTGTCTGGGGCATTCCACAGCCCATTACTATGGCTGCTCATTTTCCACCGACACGTACAGAAGCATATGGCGACAAGTTCATATTCTGAAGTTTATCTTCTGACTTCTACGAATGCCCAACTCTAGCGTACAATCCTTCTCCTGAAGATATCAAGAAAACCTACTTTTGAAGAGAAGAATATATAATGAAGCTTCCATGCAATACCCACATGGGATCTCATTCTTAATCACTGTTTGCTTTGCTTAAAAGAATTGAAAGCATATCGCATAATTATGGGCTAGCTAATCTTTTTGAAACAATAAAGAAGGGTTTGCTTCATCATCTTTTTGGGTATCAAAATATCTCTATTGAACATAAGTGCGATGGCTTGGTTTTCGTGAGGAAATAAGATTTTTTTTACTAAATTCTATAGGTTTTATGTTAAATAATTTTTAAAAAATAAGAGTTGAGAATTATCAAGAATTAAGAGAACGAATTTTAGAGTAATGTGTTTATCTTGTTTTTGATATGAGGTTAATTTTGATTTTGTTTATTAATGACTATGATGATATTGATGTCTAAAATATGAGATCTAGTTCTAAAATAGAGATCAAGACCCGATGTCAATAGGGTCTTGGGACTAGGTCACACCACACAACTAATCTAATTAGTGCAATCTTGTTTGTTGTCAATATGGCCCATGCTTGTCCATTTCCTCTATACCTATCATTAAGAAAGCAAGTATGTTGAAAAATTGTGATGAGTTTTGTTGTAGGATAGAGAGAAAATTGCTAAATTCCTTGATAGTATTCAAGCCTATTAGGAGTTGCACAAAGTTGGTAAATGCACTAATTAGAGAGACAATGCTAATGCAACTAAGACCGGTGTAACTACAATTGAATGTTTTTTGTGTTTCCTTGATGGTAATGTGTGATGTGAATACCTACTTCTAATGACCTATGAGATGTCCAAGTAACTACATGTTCTAATATTCAACATGAGACTTTTGGCATGTGGGTCAATGGAAGATCACTCATATTCCAAGAAAAATAGCTTCGGATGGAAAAACTACAATTTTAAAATAGGCAAACAAGGCCACATCACATAATCTAGACCAAGAACTAGGTCATGCCATGTAGCATAGTCTCATGTGAGAAAATACTTCAAATAGGGATTGGGATGCATGCAATTGATGTGTATTGATCAAGAGTGACATGTGGTTGATAGGTTTAGGGGTAAGTGTTGGTTAGTGTGCCAAATGGATCAACATGAGTACTAAGACTATGTATTTACAACATTCATGCAAAGTCACATAAAATGAAGGTGTAGTAGTATAAGGTAGCTCATGCATTTTATAACTTACACTTTATGTACAAATGAACATTAGCAAGCATACCAAAGTCAAAATGAAAAAAATAAACATTCATTGTATGTATAGATTTTTTTGGATTTTGTATTCTAAGAGTTTTAGAATAAACATTCACCCCTTTGTCCCCATTTATGTAATGGGATTCCATCAAGCACATCATATCATTGAAGGAAAACATAGGACTATGAATTATTACACATAAATCGATAATATAATTAGTGATAATATGACCCCTTGAATTGTGCATACTATGAAATACTCAAAAACTTATGAGAAAAGATAAACGAAGATAAAATGAATTTTGGATAGGGTGAGTGCAAGATCATTATGGGCCAAATAGTGGCAATGGGAAAAAATTATTTATAGGCCTAAGCCAAAAAGTGCAAAATAGATTTTTTTACTTTTTCTTGGCTTGGATAGAAGCTCAACTTTGGTTTAGTAGTGCCAAACCAAAACACATATCTATTTTTTATAAATAGATATATGTTTCTCTACATTGTGAACACATGACCAATGAGATTATATAATAGATATTGTTTCCCCCACATTTCAAATTCATGACCAATGGGGTTATATTCAACTTAGGCAATAAAAATATATATCAAAGATTAGGGATATCCATTTTGTGTAATCCTCCTTGCTCCCTAGCCCCAGTGAATAAATATTAATCTACAAATTCCTTGCAAATGATCAACATGTCATAGAGATATTTTTTCTTATTTTCTTTGAATTAGGTTGAATCTAAAACTAAATGTGTAACAAACACACTCATACAACTAGGTAAATACTTAGGTTTTTACCCAAAAAAGTAAATACAAGCATCTGCTTAAAAATATGAATGTACAAAAAAACTTTTGAATTTGAACTATATTAAATTTCAAATTAAAAAATAATATATAACTTTTCAATTACAATTCATACATGTAATACTTTCAAGTATACAAGTTACATTATAAAATAATGATACAAGGTCAAGTCTTTCATATCTAGAAAATGCTTCTATTTCACAAGCCTCAACATTGTCATCTGCAAGAGGGAGAGCATCACTTGAGCACTTTACCTCCAACTATAGACCAAAGGTCCCCCACACACCTTCCAACTAGAAGTGGCCCTACTCTTTGACAAGGTGAGCCCACAATAGTGGGTTACACTTTTTGGCCAAACTTGACATTGAGCTGATTTTTTTTAACTAAATCTTCACTTTTGGGCACCTATAACTGCTAAACCATGAGGAATTTCAAGATGATGCAAACTAGTGATTTGTGAGATTTTTTATGTAGATTCTTAATATATTTAAAAAAAAAAAATTGGAATCAAATTGCATTTCTTTTTCCATCTCCTTCAAAAACTAGTTTTTAACAATAAACACCATTTTTAAAGAGTGATATTCACCGTTTAATACATAACTTTTTTCTATAAAGGATAAAATTCTATTTTTTTTGAATTTAGATTTATAACTATGATATCTAGAACATTCATTTGGTTTCATAGTGTTTTATTGAATATTTTTTCTTAATTAAATTTTGAAGTCAAACCAATTACAATTTTGACATAGGCAAACTATATAACACAACTTTTTTTGTATATATCAAAATTTATTTATTTTCTATTGGATCAAGGACATCAATACCAAGCATGCACATATTTTTTTTTTTTTTTTGATAATCTACTATTTTTCCACATGTGCAAAACAAAGAGCTTGATTTTTAGTGAAAACCTATGTTTAATTAAACTAAAAAAATACATAATAAAACTAAAATATATTAAAAATTATAATTGATGGAGAGCTTGTTTTGAGTACTATAATACTCCAGTTGAGTTTTTCAAGTTGATTCCATTTCCATTCTCAACCCGAGCTTCCAAACCAAAAAAATTACAAAAAATTGCACATGGAGGGGGAGAAGGGCAAAAAAGGGGGCTTCGAGTGAACCTCCCTTTAGCGAACCCTCTAGACCCCTTTGAGAGAAGGGGGGTTTTCTCGAACCCCCCTTTTTTTCCCTTCTCCCCCTTTAATCCCACCATAAAGAGGTTTGCTCGAAGGTGCAATTAAAAAATGGGTTCACTCAAAGGGGGTGTTTGATTGAACCAATTTTTGGATTCGCTCGAACACCCCCTTTGAGCGAACCCCAAAAAACCCTTTTTTTTTTTTGTAGTGTCCAAGCAATTTTTATTTGTGAATGCAATTGTAACCCACCTATGTGAGATCACCCTTCACGAAGAGTATAGGATAAGAAACCCACAAGTATGTCATATGAGTTTCTAGTGTTGTGTCCTACTTAACCAATTGACCATACAACTTTATACATCTCTAATTAAGTATGACCAATCTGATTGGATATGCAATCTAGATCATGGTGAACCGACTAATGTAAATAGATAATTTTGCATTACTTTGCCCAAATTTTTGAAAAATTTCAAATACTTCCTTAAGAAGTGAAGTTGTATCTTCACACACCTCTAACTTGACTTGGAAACCACCTTGACCTAAGGTTTAACACTTATTGATTGCTTGACCAACTTTTTTGACTTTTCATAAGGGTACTCAAACATAAAATAATAATTCACTAAGTTGATAAATGACTAGGATGGATATTCTTTGCTAACTTTGAACACCCATGTTACATTCTCATAACAACATGGTACTTGGAAACTGCCACTTGTTCAATTACTTGCATTTAAACCATGAGAGTAAACTACTCTCCTATTTTCACGCACATATGGATTTTAATGATAACATTGTTATTGACTCGAGACACTTTGTCTCACAATTAAGGTATTGACTACTTGTCAAATAAGTAGAATAGATTAATATTGAACAATAATAAAAGATCACTTCTTCATTAAAATAGTTTGGACTTTTCAATGATTTTCAGTTTATGGTTTTATACTCACAAATACAATAATTATTCTGCTATAAATGCAATATACAATACAAACTTTTCTTGTTCAAAAGTATAATATGTTCAAGTGTTGAAAATTATTTAATAAATCAATTTAAATTAAGCTGACTATACTTAGTTAACTCAGCTAAGAAAATATCTAACTTATCTCATAATTTCACAAATATATATCATAAATTTTCCTTTACATAATCTTATATAAATATCTATATGTGTAAGTGTGTGTATATATCATTATAAACAATATATATGCATCATATATATATATATATATATATTAATGTATATATCATTATAAACAAATATATATTCATATATATAGTGAACATGTAAACTCAATTGATCAAATAACATTGAAACAAATCAAATTAAACAAGATATTGATCAATCAAAGAAATATTCCCAATGAAATTCGATTAACACAATAAAGAGATTTAAATCAATGCTTTATGAAACTAGAATTAAAGAAAATTAAACCTAACTATTATGCAAACCTCTCAATCCCATTGCGGATTGATGCATAATGAGTGGATGTGGATGTCGATGGCTCATTTTATGCATTATTAATTGTTGTGCAAAATCTTAAATGATGATGATGATTGGTGAAGTTGATTCACAAGATGCTCTCAAATTGGTCAAAGGGAGTCATTAATTCAAGATTATTTTGCTTGAAGGCTTGTGGATGAATTCATGTTAAATGGTGAAGTATTTATAGATTTAAGAGATATTGATCAATGGTCAAGATGGAAAATAGTGATCAAGGGATGAAATCAAATGAGAGATGAAGGCATGAATCAAGAATAGATCAAGTGGTTGATAATCCATGAGACATGGATCAAGGATTAGATCAAAGGCTCAAAATCAATGAGAAACTCAACCAATTCGCTTGATTTTACGAAGCCATGTGAGAAATATTTCTATTTGGGGCCAAATATTTGAATTTGAAAAGGGAATATTATTGTGCAAGTTGGAGAAGTTGGAAGATTGGAGGGATAATTAGTGAATTAAACAATTTAAGAAATAATTTAATTGTGCAAGTGCAGGAATCAAGACCATTAATTAAACAATTAAGAATTATTTAATCAAAGAGAATCATGAAAATTAATTAAACAATTTGCATTATTTAATCAAATGAGAGGAACATTAGCATAAAAATGATGAATTAACCAAATAACCCCAGTTACTCAATTAATATGAGAATAGGGTGAATTTAACTAAATGATTAATATTATTTAATTAAATAGATGAATTAGGAGATAATGATGAGAAAATGATGGTAGTAAGCAGGATCAGGGGTGTGATATGCTTAGGTGTCTACATTTTTTCCCTCTTTGAAGCAATGGACTTGTTGCATTGTTTTAAAGTGTACTATAGAAAAATGTTGTTGTTTACATTTTCAAACTCAATTTGGGAATGATTAACATTAAAATGGACCTAATTTCACCTTGATCTAGTGTTGTAATGTGTTTTCCACATTCACATTGGATTTAGGGTCTTTTTAAGCTAAATTGATCTAATTTTGCCTTAATTTTATGTTGTAAAGTGTATTTATTTACACTTTCACATTAATTTTTGGGCCCTTGTAAACTAAATAAAATTAATTATGCCTTATTTAGGGTGTTGTAAAGTGTTGTACCACACTTTCACATTAATCAAGGATTTTTATTAATAATTGGGCTTATTTATACCTTAATTGGCTCTATTTTGCATCCACAAGCCTTATTAAATGCATCTTTCCAAGGATAATCTCGACATAAACCAACATCCAATCATAATTCATGTCTTTTTAGGTTGTGTGGCCTAATTTTAGTGATCTAGGACTCATACACCACCTTGGGCATATGAGTCCCACCTAGGTTTTGGGGCCCCGATCCTGATTTTACATCATTCTAAGCATTTTTAAAAAATGTGTCCCATAGTTAAGCCTAATGGGACTTATACACCACTTCTGGTGTATGAGTCCCATGTGGCCCAAAATTTAATTTAATTTAATTTCTTGGCAGGATCTTATCCTCCTAGATCTGATGTCGGCTTGTAGTGTTGTAATTTTGAGAAATTTAGCATAAATAAGTATAAATACAAGGTTATTTCAGTCATTTTCACCTAAGACTTTCAAGAGAGAATTCCTAATAGAAAGTTTATGATTACAAGAGAACTCAATAGAATTTATAAGGAATTCAAGGGCTGATTTATTCATCACTTTTTGCAAAAATTAAAGATCTATCATCATGTCAAAGGAATAATGCATCAAGCATGTGGCTAGGAGATAATATTGTGATGTATTGTTCAAGATCAATTCAAGTATTCAAAGGAATTATCCTTCATCAAGAATCGTGATCTACATCCATTAAGGCCACTCCATGCTTGTTTGTAGATCTACAAGGTTTCAAACAAGGTTCTATTGTTTCATCTTATGTTTCATATCTCTTTTCATTCATGTTTCATTTCTCATTAAGGTTTGATTACCTAAACAGGCTTTGACCAAGGCAAACCCCTATTTCCTAACAAAGCAACTCTCTCTCTCTCTCTCTCTCTCTCTCTCTTTGTGTGATTGCAAGTTTATAGGTTGAAGAAAAAGTGGATTTGAAGCCTTCAAAAGTACCAAAATGACAAAGTTGCAAATGTTGTCAAAGTTGTCATGAAAAGTTGTCAAGACTCACAGAAACTTAAATCTAGGGGAAAATATCCATCCAATTTTCATGCAATCAATGGTAAAGTGCTTAATTGATGCATCTTCAAAGGCTTGCAAAGTTTTAGTTCAAGATTCTTCTCTTGGGACACTTCGTGAAAAAATGGGACACTTCATGACAATCTCCATGTACGAGTCCTAGTTAGGGTTTTAGGGAATAGTTTTTGGGTTTTGTTCCTCTCAATCTGCAACTCTAGATTCCAAAGTTTCAACTCTTTAGGACCTACCTAGGAACCATATGTCACAACTAGCGTATGAGTGCCAATGAGCATTGAGAGCCAATATTTTAGAGTTTTGGAGCTTGTTTTTATCACATCTTTCCTCCAGGTGCACCTCTATTCATTCTCAATTTGTCATTATGTATTTTAGTTTCATTGTCTAGGTCATATAATTAGGTTTTGCATGCCATTTGCATATCTTGTCTTTTCAAGCCCTAGCTTGGTGGTGAACCCTCATTTAGTCTTAATCCTACCCAAGGACACCCTATTATAAGACATCTTTCCCCTACTTCATACTTGGATTGAGGTCTCTAGGGTTTCCTTGAATGAGAGTGAAGAATATTTTTGTTCTATATCCTAAACCATAAGAAATGAAAGTTTTCCACCTTTCATTTTGGTGAACCTGTATTTAGAACATCTTCATTCTGATTTGGAGTGCATCATCAACCTAGATTTAGCTTACATTAGGGTTTTCATTAGTTAAGTGGCATTCTAGGGTTTCTATATCTTGCATTAGTGAAAGTGCATATAGGTTGCATTTTTGCATCTTGTGTCATTTAATTTCATCTGAAAAATATAATTGCACTTAGCCTAAACATCATCCTAATCAGAAAACATAACATTTACACAAAATTTGTTGAAAATGGTGCAAAAACCCTAAACTGGGACTTGTACACCCCTTTGGGCAATTTAGTCCCAGTACAAGTTATTTTTCCTACTTTTGGGGATTTTTGTGTTGTGCATTTTATAACATTTGATCCCTCCAAAAACCCTAACTAGGACTCATACGCCCCTCTGGGTGAATAAGTCCCAGATCACCCTTGAAACTACCTTTTACAACATTGAAAACCTTGTTTGTACACTTCTAATTGTTGCCATTAGTTATCTGTTTCAATTGGATGAGTTTAAGTTACATACATTTCACTAGATCTAGCTTAAATCAGTTCATTTCATGCATTTATTATTTCCAAATTTGTTTCAGATTATTGCATAGTGTAACTAGTAAATTACCTTCTTTGAAATCTGAAAATTGCATTATCCTTTTGCATGTTTTCTCTATAATTGTTGCATTTTAAATATGTAGGAAAATAATTACATCATGTTTTCATTGCAAAAATCTATAGTTATCATACTTCATTTCTATTTTCAGATCTTTTTCAGTGTTGTAAGAAAGTTTTGTTAAATACATATGAATATGAAGTCCTTTCCCCTCTCTTTTTGTTCGTCATTGATCCCTCTATTAGTATCCCTTCTATGAGTGAGGTTAATCTAGTGAAAGAGAAAACAACCTTGGGTAATCATGATAATCACATTCATTCTTCCCCTAATATCTCTCCTATTAGTGAAGAAGATATTTTGGTGTTAGAAGAACCAATCGATGAGAGTTTTGAGAACCCTATTTGTTTCTCTCCTCTTCCTCTCCTATTAGGCAAGAAATTACTAAACAAGAGGACATAAGAATAGGTAATCATGAAAATCACATAACGCAACAAGAGACCATTGAAATCTACCTTCACAGCACTTCAAATAGTCTACATTCATCTCCAAACATCTTCCCCTCTTGTGATAATGAGGATATGTTGGTGTTAGATAATCAAACCTCTAAGATCTATGACAACCCTCTTTATGTTTCTTCCCCTACCTATCCTATTTTGGAAGACATTAGGGGACAAATAAATGTAATCATCGACAAACATGATAATCACATTTGTTATTCTCCTAGTATATCTCCTAGTTGTGAAGAAGATACTTTGATGTTGGAAAATACAATCAATGAAAGTCATGAGAATCTTAATTTCCCCTTTTCCCCTATGGAAAACCTTATTGAACAAGACAATCCAACCATTGATAACTCCCTTTCTTGTGATGAAGTCATTTTAGAAGAACCAACCTTTGAATTCCATGAACATACATAGTTTCTAGTTCTAAAAAATATCCTTCTAGGGAAGATATCATGGTGGAAGAAAATGACAACATTTCGGCTTCTTTAGATGATGGTGAAAAGATGATACTAGATTCCCCTTCATTAGAAATACATCCAACCGAAACTACTAAGGTTATGAATTCACAAGTTTCCATTAGATCCCCCTCAATTAATGGAACTCCTACATACCCTGTGGGACATCCTAAGAATCCTCTAATTCTTTACCCACCCTCACAATGACCACAAACTCAAAAAAAACCTGAACTTAACCTTTACCCACCTAAGAATAATGTTTTGCGGTAATTGAGTTATAATACTGATGTTCATACATATAACACTAGAAATAATCTGCAACCAAGAAAAAAACCTTCAACATCCCTCCCATTGCCTAACCCTATCTTATCAGGTCCTCCTCATTTTCCCTCACAAATTCGAAAGGAGTATGATCTTGTCGAACAACTAAAGAATACTCCTACTAAGATATCATTATGGGACCTTATTCAAGCCTCCCTCATTATCACGACATGATTCAAATTAACTCACAACAAGTTCCTACCCCTTCTAATGCACAAAAAAATGACATAGTAGCCATGACTCAAGGAATAAATGTTGACATTGTTTTCCACCAAATTGATCTCCCTCCTTTGGAAGTGCAAAAAAAAATGATGCCTTCATGATAATAGCTATACATAATCAGCTTGGGATAATGAGAACCCTTGTTGAGAATGGCTCTACCCTTAATGTGTGTAGTGTGACCCTTTTGGATAAACTTGGCATGGATAAATAAAAAATTCAACCCAACTCTTTATCTATTAAGGGATTTGACAACGTAGGAAAACAACCGCTTGGTGTGATTATTTTTCCTATTATAGCTAGAAAGGCCACATTAGAAACACCAATCCATGTTATGCTTCATGATATTTCATATAATATCTTTTTAGGAAAACCATGGATTCATGAAATGAATGGGGTTCCTTCTACTCTTCATCATAAAATGAAGTATGTCTACAACAATAAAGTGTACATACTCAAAACCAATCCTAAACCAAACAGTTGTTTGAACATTGAGAAAAATAAGGAAAATCCTTTGAAAAAATTGAAACCCACTACACAAGTGGAACCCATGCAACATAAAGATAAAGAAAAACATATTGAGGAAGTCACAAACCTATTATAAGATGATTGGGTTCCTTAGATTTCAAACCAACATTCATGGGAGAATACAAAATCACAAACAAATACTTGAAAAGGGAAAATAAAAAGTGGTAATCTCAACAAAAAATTTAGATGACCCTTCAAAAGAATCCAACTCAACCATATTAGATGGAAAATAAAATTATATAAAAAACTTTGACAAAAATGACTATCAACAACCACTGAATCCTAAAGAAATGAAAAAACTTTATGGAAGAGGTTATGAACTTATGAAACAACTTGGATATAGTGGAAAAGGATGTGGTGCTAGAGAACAAGGTATCCATGTCCCTAGAGAGCCTCACATGCAAGAAAATACTAGTGTTCTTGGTTATTGGACCCCTCGAAAGAAACAAACAAGCCTTTAATCAATATCAACACTCGTACAAAAGATTCTTCTAAGTCGACTAAAACAATAGTGCATCCTGAATTGATAGACACTAACGGTCTTGATTGTTATCCTTGGACATAAATAGAGAAGTCCTTGCTTAACATTAATTTCATCACGCAAAACACTTATGATTCGAATTTGATAGATTTTACACACTCTTGTAAAGGAGAGTACAAAATATCGCAATCTAAAGAGCCTTGTGTAAGTATGAAATCTTATACTAAGCAAGAGATATCTTTGTCATAAAATAAAGGAACATCTTCTACAATTGATCAAGAGGGTATCTTCTCAAGACTCCTCCAAGATCGTTTGATATCTCCCCCTCCAAGAACACGAAATAAATTTTACTACAAGAGTTCATTTTGTGCATATCATAGAGTTCATGGTCATTTTACTAATGAATGTAAAGCTTTGAGTAACAAAATTCAACATATTAAGGAGTGTAGTGCTCTTCCTTATTTTGAGGCACCTAATTCCTCTAATTGATATTGATTCTCACTCTAGCATATTTATCGACTCACCCTTGTCCTACAATAAGTGGGGGCAAGGGGTTAGGTAGCCTTGTCCTCATATTTCACTTATCGTTGTCTCTTTTGGCTAGTTGATCATCTTTCATGTATTTATAAGAGCAAGCTTGGGATGTGGATGACATGCCTTAAGTTGGCTTGCATGTGACATACTAAGTTATACATTTTTGAGACAACCCCTTCCCTTTTCATGACGTAGCTTATTGGGAACATATGACTTGGCATAGGGCTTTCTAAATAAGCTCTCATTTCTTTTGCTACTTCAAATAAATTTCTCATAGTAATGTTGTTAGAAACCACTTTAAAGTGAGTGCATGCATCAACACTCATGTTTCACTGTGTGTTTTTCTTTATTCTTACAACATTTCCTTTTCTTGTTGGTGTCATTGGGCTTGATATCCTCTGAGACCATGATATTTCTTTGACTTATTCTCTCTTGGAGACATTACACATGATTTTTCGTTAAGAAGAGACCTTACATGAACTAATAAAAATACCTTTGAACAAACCCTACACTATTTTACGATTACAACAATTGTTATATGGCCACCTTGCATAATACACTTTTCTTGCCTATGGAACCATCCTGTTTGTTCATGAGTTTCAAGCATACAAAGCTTTGCTTGCATCATGAAGCTCAAAGTTTATTATTGTGTGGTGCCTTGTCAAGTTATTAGGAGGTATAGCTTCGGTATGGTTGATGTATGATGATAATCCTAAATGTGGGCATGATTTTCTCATTATATAGTGAGAAGTCGATACAGAGGCATGAATTTATCACTAAGCCACCCTTTCTGGATACTCACCCAACAAATAGCCTGAAGTTCTGTTGCCTCAGAGTGAGCCTACATTTTTCATAAAAACAACCTAGATCTGATCCACATCACATTGGACAAATGGTCAAGGCTTGATCCACCTCTTTTTTTTTTTCCTTTCTTCTTTGTGTCCTTGACATTGCATGTTTGTGTATCTTGATGCTACATATTATACACATTGTGTTTGTCCTTTGTGCTTATGTTGGTTTGACATAGGATCTTGGATCTTGGGGGCTTGACCACCTCGTCAATATTTTTCATCCTAGACCATTTGCATTGGCACACTTGGACCCCTCTTGAATGTCTACTTTAGTGTGAGTTTGAAGCAAGTTCCTCCTCTCACTAAAGTGGGGGCTAAATGTCAGTGTTTACATTTTCAAACTTAATTTGGGAATGATTAATATTAAAATGGACCTAATGTCACCTTGATCTAGTGTTGTAATGTGTTTTTCGCATTCACATTGGATTTAGGGCCTTTCTAAACTAAATTGACCTAATTATGCCTTAATTTAATGTTGTGAAGTGTATTTATTTACACTTTCACATTAATTTTTGGGCCCTTGTAAACTAAATAAAATTAATTATGCCTTATTTAGGGTGTAAAGTGTTGTACCACACTTTCATACTAATCTGTGGTTTTTATTATTAATTGGGATTATCTATTCCTTAATTGGCCATATTTTGCATCCACGAGCCTTATTAAATGCATCTTTCCGAGGATAATCCCAACATAAACCAACATCCAATCATAATTCATGTCTTTTTAGGTTGTGTGGCCTCGATTTAGTGATATAGGTGGGTGTATGAGTCCCACCTAGGTTTTGGGGCCTTGATCCTAATTTTACATCATTCTAAGCATTTTTGAAAAATTATGTGTCCCATAGTTAAGCCTAATGGGACTCATACGCCACTTCTAGTGTATAAGTCTTGTGTGGCCTAAAATTAAATTTAATTCAAATTATTGGCGATATTTTATCCTTCTAGATCTGATGTCGGCTTATAGTGTTGTAATTTTGAAAAATTTGGCATAAATAAGTATAAATACAAGGTTATTTCACTCATTTTCACCTAAGACTTGCAAGAGAGCATTCCTAATAGAAAGTTTATGATTACAAGAGCACTAAAGAACATTTCTAAGGAATTCAAGGGCAGATTTCTTCATCACTTGTTGCAGCAATTCAAGATCTATCATCATGTCATAGGAATAATGCATCAAGCATGTCATTTGAAGCTAATGTTGTTGTTCAAGATCAATTCAAGTGTTCAAAGGCATTATCCTTCATCAAGAATCATTATCTACATCCATTGAGGCCACTTCATGCTTGTTTGCAGATCTACAAGGTTTCAAACAAGGTTCTATTGTTTCATCTTATGTTTCATATCTATTTTCATTCATGTTTCATTTCTCATTAAGGTTTGATTACCTAAACAAGGTTTGACTAAGGAAAACCCCTATTTCCTAACAAGACAACACTTTTTCTCTCTATTTGTGATTGAAAGTTTATAGGTTGAAGAAAAAGTGGATTTGAAGCCTTCAAAAGTACCAAAATGATAAAGTTACAAATGTTGTCTATAAGATGGGGAAAATAAAATAGCGTAGATTAAGTGACAGCCAACACTTCTAAACTATTAACCTCATCAAAACAAGAGAAAACAATGAAAGCATAAGAAAAATAAAATCATTAAATCATAATACTCCCCATGCTTGAATCTTGAATCACTTCTCTTGCTCTCCTATTTCTCCTTTTTGCAATCTTTGCCCTCAGATTTGTTTCTTCACAAGTGCAAATACCTGCAAAATAGTAAGTAGAAATTTGGAGATAATTAGTTGTTAAATAAAAAATGGAGGAGAAAGGTTGCTTTTATAGACAACCATTCAAATGGACGGACAAGATTGATCTTCTAGAAAGATTCTAAGATCAACAGATGAGGATTCATCAAAGGGAGGTTACGAAATGGATGGCTAAGATCGAGTTTCTAGAAAGATGCCAAGATCTACGGTTGAAATTTGATGCAACCAGAATATGCCATGCATGGAAAAGATATGATGCCAACGACTATGACGCCCGACGGCTATGAAAAACATGCAGGACATGCAGGCTATGACATGAAATAATGACAGGGGATCTTTGACCAAAATGGAGGGTTAAATTATTTATTCGAAAATGGAGGAGGATGACAAGTGGCAAATAAATTATTTATTTGGAGGAAATGAAAAAGGAGATTTAATTAAATTCATTAATTTAATTAAAGGAGGAGATAGAAATTAAATATGGGTAATTGATTTGGATCAATTATTTAAAGGAGAAGAATGACACATAAATAAATAATTTCGTCAATTATTTAATTATAGAAGAATAAAGGTCAAATAATAATTATTATCTGACTATAGACATGAGATGAAAGATAAATAATTAAATAAATAATGATTTATTTAATTATTGAAGAAAGGGGTATTAGTGACGCAATTAATTTATTTTAATTGATCAGGATAGAATATAGATTAGAAAGTGAATTAATTAAAAAATTAAATAATCATGTAATTAATAAAGGAATATGATCAAGAATAATTAAATAATTAAAATTATTTAATTATTAGAGGATGACGACTAAGGAAAAATGTTTCTCGTAGAATTTAGGACATTTTTCAGTGTCTACATTTTTCCCCTCTTTGACATAATGCAGTTCATCGCGTTGTGTCAAAGAAATTTAATTCTGAAATATGCCCCAGTGTAAAGAGAAAGGGGAAGGATGAACAAGAGGGTTGTGGTATGCCCCCTCGAGAGGACATGCGAGTTCAAAGAATATTAATTTTCTCTCAGAATGGAAGATAAAACTAGAGGATGAAGGATAGAAGAAATGTTAGCATGAAGGAGATGAATGTTAGCATGGAAAAAAGAAGGGAGATGGGATGTTAGCATGAAAAGGGGAAAGAAGATAGCCAGGAAATGATAAGGGTACCAACTTTCATGCTTAAATTTTTATATTTATCATCATTGGGCATCAAAAATGTCACAAATGGACCACAAACACCATGGTATGACATAAACCAAGGTGTGCAAGGTGACCATTTGGGAGAGACAAACAATCAAAAAGACAAGGAATGCCCTAGCTCATACTAGGGACCCGATTGTCCCAATCTTTTTGCCAAGACAAACCACAGGTAGCAAACAAAGAAAAGAGGCCATAATCCATCATTGTCCCTCTAAATCCATTGAAAGGAAATCCTCGAGGAGACTAGTAACATGACCCAAAACCAATCGAAAAGATAATAAAATTCAGACCAACAAAGTGTTTTCCAGTGATAATGATGATTGTTTGATTGGTTGATTAGGTTGACCAAGATGACTGAGTTGATTGATAGATTGATAAGGATTGATAAAATAATTTGATTGATGACCACTATTCTCAAGGACACATCCTAATGAAGGCAAGATTGATTGACCAAGTTGATAAGATTGAGTGGTGTGACAAAGTTGACTGATAATGATAATGCCCAGTTTCAGGAAGGACACATCCTGATTAAGGAAATATTGATTGACCAAGTTGACAAGATTGTTTGATTGTTTGACAAAGATTGATGAATATGACCAAGTAGTGTGACGATACCCAACCGCAGGAAGGACACATCATGTTTGAGGTAGAGGACACATTTGATAAAGTTGACCAAGTGACAAGTGTTGACACGACACCTAAATGCAAGGACACATCCTGCTTAAGGTAAATGACAAGGTTGAGAAAGTCTAATCCCAAGAAGGACATATCCTAATAAAAGACAAGAGATAAGACCGAATGAGACAAATGAAATAATGCCCCATTCTGATATAAGACTAGTGACCTGATTGAGTTGATGATAAGAAAATTGATTGATAAAAGATTTAATTTGTTTGATGTTTCTTGATGTAGTTTGAATGATGATTGCTTCCGGAACAAGGACACGATCCAACTCGATGAACCCTAAAGGACTTGACCTAGGGGGCCTTGGGGGCTCATCGATAGATGGCCTTGCCTACATAGCAGTGCATAGAGACCTCATAGTTCGACATGACTTGACTTTGTCTTATTGGACAAAATACTAGGTCGTGATTTTATTTGGACAACCTAAAGGGACTAACCTAATGCCTCAGGGGCTCATTTAAGATGAGCCTTTCCTACATAGAAAATGTGCAGAGGCAATGTAGTTCGACCACTCTAACAAAATCGATTCAGACTCAAACTTAGAGTCAGACTCTATTTTTTAGGAGTTGTGAACTTTTCTGATATTTTTGGATTTTGAGAATTTTATGATTTTTTTTGGATTTTAAAATGTTTTGATTTTTTTTTTGGATTTTGAAATGTTTTGATTTTTTGGATTTTGAAATGTTTTGATTTTTTTGGATTTTTTTCAAGACATTTTATGATTTTTTTGGATTTTTTTAGGACATTTTATGATTTTTATGGATTTTGAAGGTTTTAAAGGGTTGATACCATGTATTATTTCCCATGAAGATGCAAGTCAAGGAATTGCCCCCAGTCAAGTATAGGACCAATTTACTATGCACGAGGGGAAGCGATGAATGCGATGGGTGGATATGAAAGCAAAGGATGCTAAATTTCAATGGTTTTCAGGCCATGGGAAGGATGACGAAGCTTTATTATGGATGAGGAATGAGTGTGAATGGATGAAAGACTAGATGGAGTGAAAGTAGATGAAGGAGCATAGACTGACTATGTAATACCCCTCCGTTTTGATCTATTGTGTGAACTATGTTGTTCCTCTCTATGCTTTAGTTTTTCTTTGTACAAGGACAATGTACTTGATTTCAGTGGATCACTATTTTATCATGACGTATTTTGATGTGGTGATATTACATTTGGATATGATTATTATGGCATGTTTGGAATTAACATATGTGGATATTTAAATTATGTTGTTTCATGCTTTTGATTATTCTGCTATGTTAGATGTGTCAGTTAGAACTATTGTATTGGTGAAGAGGACGGTATCGCATCACTCGCTTGCGAGTGCCCTGCGATCTCGTGATTTCCTCTTCACGGTGTGCCTTATTTATGACATATTATTGCATGTGGATACATTATGTGTTTGCAGGTTGACAAGTACATGACATCAACTCCACCTAGTTTCACAGGTTCGAGCGTGTCCATTGCCCAACAACAATCGATTGGGAGATAGTAGCTAGGATTTCCATGCCGAGTCGTCACCCTAGTTGTAGTGTGTTGTCAGTCTTGTGTAACCCTATTGTTCTATTTTGTTCAGTTTGACTGGTTCGGTCTATTTGGGGAGTTAGAATAATGTAGGATTTGTGATTTAAATATTAAGTAATTTAATTTAATTAATTTGATATTTAATCTTATGGTAGATTTAATTATTAATTGATTAAATTATTCATGTTAAAATGATTTAAATTATTCAT
Organism: Sequoiadendron giganteum; assembly: GCA_007115665.2. Lineage (NCBI taxonomy): Eukaryota > Viridiplantae > Streptophyta > Pinopsida > Cupressales > Cupressaceae > Sequoiadendron > Sequoiadendron giganteum. The sequence goes on along the minus strand of CM021105.1, from coordinate 298,459,709 downwards.
TTTGAAAATGCATGCAAATTTGAATTGGAATTGAAAAATTAGAAAAATAAATTAAAAGCCAATTCAAAAATTCAAAAATTCAAAAGAAAGACTTTTGCTATTCTGTTTTCAAAAATTTATGAGGGTTGTTGTGGGATTTTGAAGAAAATTTTGCATTATTTTGAATTTCTTCACAATTTGAAAACATGGAGTTTTTTGGGAAAATTGGAAAAGAGAAGAGGAAGATTGCTTGATTTTGTGGGTTTGAAGGGAAAGCTTGAGGAATCTGAAGTGCTCAAGAGGGTTTCAAAGCAGCAGCAGGTCCTTTAGCATACTCCAAGAGAATCAGGTTTCATGCTTGTTTTTGTTGTTTGTGCTTCAATTTAATTAAGTTGTAATTTGGAAATAAAGAATTTCTTGTGGCATTGTTATCTCCATTTTGAATGTTCTCTTTTGTTCATCAATTTGTTTGAGAGCTTCAATCTTGTCTAAATGGAGGTCATGTTTAGGCATCTATTTATTTGTTTAAAATATATGTCTCCTTTTTCTTGGTTATAAGAATATATTTTTTTTATATATTGCCATATAAGGTTATGCTGGCAAATTTTTATTAAAAAAAAAATTTCCTAGAATTTGATCCTCTTCCTAGCCTTTTAAGGCTCTGGTTTTCTTTTGAAAAATTATAAAAAAAAGAAAAGACAGTCATTAGTTTTAAAACAAAAAATAAAAATAAAACAAAAAAGAAAAAAGAAAAAAGCGCAGGTGGGATGGGGGCTCACCCCACCGCTACTCCCGTGGGGGCGGGGTGGTGGAGCCGCGCCCATACCCACCAACCGCGACCCGCACGGATTGCATAGGCAGTGGCCACCACGTGGTGGTGACACTACCTGCGCCATCCGCGATGGTAACCGCGGCGGCTACCTAGTGGCAACCTCCCTTCCCTTGCGCACTGCGTAGGGTTCTCCCCTGCTGCGCCCAACACGCTGGTGGAGCTGCCTCCTACGGCCAATGGAAACTTAGCCACCGCTGCCTGGTTGGAAGCCACGGTCAGGTCCCTTCATAGCCATGGCATGCAAAACAAAACCTGCGGCCTTAGCCCTAGCTATGCACGTAGATCGAGGCAAGGCGTGGGTCTTTTAGAAATTTAAATTGTTTTTTTTTTTAAATAGATAATATGATAATAATATTTTAATTTAAAATATTATAATTTTTATAATATTATAATATTATAATTATTATAATATTTTAATGTTAAAATTTATTATTTTAATATTATTTATTCTTCATATAGTTAAATACATGGATTATTTTAATAGTATGACTATTAAATTATGAAATTATGGAAATTTTCAATAATAATAGTCATATTATTATTTTAATATTAATGTTTTAAAGGGAGTAGATTATTGTGTTATTTCATTATTAAAAGAAAGAAATATTGTTTTTTATTGGGTTTAATTGATTAGAGAATAATATTTTATTTAAATGGGGATTTGTTTTAAATCAAATTATGGGGTCATGGGCAATGTATTATGCTTTTAAATGCTGCGTGGGAATAAAATGTTTTTTTTTAGTGGCATAGTTAATTTCATTTATTTAACGCACTGTTTATTGAATGCTAGTGAGGAAATGGGTTTAGTGAACCCAAAGTAGAATTTGATTCCTGTCTTTGCATTGATCTACGTGCGTATCATTGGGAAGTGTGGTCTTCATAATTATCAAGTCTTCTAGTTGAGATTTCAGTCTGTGGGTTGTCGTACTGTGTAGTCAACCATAGATGGCCTTGGGTAGTGCATAACCAGTTTGTTTCCCAGTTATCACGAATGGGAGTGTGTTGACTATATGTCATGGGTAGGTATGTGATACCTTACGTCGCACTTGTGTACCCTTGGGTTGTGGAGTTGTTCCACGTGTCATCTTAGAAGAGTGGCTTATAACGAGGGCCGACGCACAAAGTGGCGCCAGGATAACTCGTTGTAAGTTAGTTAATCCAGTGATAACTAAATTAAATGATTAGAGTATCGTGTAGTATCAAACATTTAATAAGATAATTATGCCTCGCTCCTTACCACAAGGGCTTGTAAAAACTTGGGTTGAGATGGGAAGGCCTGGAATGGTAAGATCGTTATCTTGTCACCACGAAAGATAACTGATTCTGCATTGGTTTACATGAGGGGCCAGAAGTCGTTAGAGGTTACCAGGATAACCTGAGACGAGGGTCGGGACCTAGGAAGACTCACTAGGATAACCTATGTAATGATGTGATGACACTTCTCCTAGGTCGACAGTATGTTCGCATCAGTGATGCAATTGATTATGTAATTTTTGGAAACATTGTAACCCTGTGATTAAGTGTTGTTACTGTATTTATTTTAGTATGGTTATGTTAGCCTATGTCTAGTGGTAGACGTCCTTGGTTAGAGATTCTGGTTGCCATCTCCTAGCATGGGGGGTGGACCTTTGGGTACCACTTGGTTGGGTGGAACATGCACCTTACTCCGTTGGGTTTTCTCCTTGTTCGAGTGGATGAGACTTCCAGTTGGAGAGCTTGTGTTTGTTTCAATTGTAGTTCTTGCTTGTTATCCTTTCTGTTATTCTTGTAATTATTACCCCTCTTGCTATTGAGGTGGAATTTGTATTTGTAATCCTATTTTATTGGACTTGCCTCATTCGGGGAATGAGTGATTGTAACCTTATGGTTTATTGAATGGATTAATGAAATTGAAAGTCTTATCTTATGCTTCTTATTTCATCTTACTTGGAATGTATGTGTTAATTTATTGATTAAATAGTTGTCATAGTTTATATTCATGTTTTTTTGAGGTTCTATGTAACTTTTGTCTCGTAACCTTAGAGGTTGTTGGCATTAATTAATTAACTTATTATTTTTCCTTTTAAAAAAAAAAAAATTATTCCATTTAAGTAGTTAAATGAAACTTCCTCTAGGGTTGCATGGCAGGGTGTTACACATGGTATCAGAGCCTAGGTTTAAACACTAGGTACTCTGGGATTATGATCAAACCATTAAGCTTTAGTTGTTTAAGATTTGAGTTGTGTACCTTACCTAATACCTTGACGTGTTTGTGCAGGATTATGCCACCCAAATGCGGAAGAGGTAGAGGGCGTGTTCATGGCTGTCTAGGCGGTCGTGGTGAGAGTAAGCATGACTCTCCTCCTTTAGTTCCTCTTATTCCTGATCAGGAGGAACAACAAGGATCGTAGAATGCACCTCGGGTTGGTAATTTGCAACAAGATCCAGTAGGGATCGAGGTAGTGTGTAGAGCGCTAGAGGAGGCTTTGGCACTCCTTGGACCTAGGCAGACAGAGATTCAAATTAACCCTGTGGTGAGGGAAGCTCCACCCCAGTCTGAGGCTCACATGAGGGACTTGCTCAAAGGGCACCCTCCATTATATGATGGATCTAGTATGGGTCTAGAGGTCGAGACCTAGCTGATAGACTTATATAGGTGTTTCGCCATGCATCTGTATGGTAGCAACACCAAAGCTCGATATGCCATTATGCAGCTAAAAGGATTTTCCTCCACTTGGTGGAGATTAGAGGAATAGAAGCTCCATATTGATATTCACACTGCATCATGGGAGATCTTTGTAGAGAGATTTCGAGCTCGATTTTTATTTGAGCATTGGCATCAGCGTCGAGGGGGCGAGTTCCATGCCTTGCGTCAGTTAGCATTATCTGTTGAGCAGTATGAGCGTCGTTTTTATGAGCTCAAACAGTATGCAGGGATTGGTGATGACGAGAGCATGTTAGTTCACCATTTTGTCAGGGGCTTAAATTCCTATCTCAGCGGTGGTGTGAGGGTTTTCAAACCCAAGACCATGGAAGTGGTAGTGGAGAAAGCACGCCTAGTTGAGGAGAATTTGAGTATGGCACTTGGGGGGCACATGAGTGCTCCAGTTGGCAGTAGTGTAGTGGTTGGATCTAGTGCTAGAGGAGGGTAGTCTCAGGGAGGTTTACCTCCTAAGTCTCAGCAAGGGCCATCTCAGGGTGGTCAGCAACAGCAGTAGACATCGCAAGGGAAATGTAAGGGTTTCCAGCAGAGACAGGGAGACAGGAATTGGAGGCATGTGAAACGCTCCAACTTTGAGCAGCCAGCACAGAGTTCGCAGTCTACTTTTAGGGATAGTGCATAGCAGTCTAGTGCACCATCTGGAGGTAGAGGTTTTGGCAAAGTCATTGAGTGTTTTACATGTGGTCAGCAGGGTCACATGGCTAGAGGTTGTCCCAACAAGGGCACAGCTGGATTTTCTCAGGGACCAGCAGCATCCGAGCCGATAGTTGGTGATGCAAGTAGAGGGCATCGAGTTTTTGCAGCGGTTGATAACCGCTAGGTAGAACATCAGGGCATGGTCATTGAGACCTATGGTATGATGATGGGTAACTGAGTTACCATTTTATTTGATTTAGGAGTGATAGACTCCTTCATTTCTTCTTCAGTTGTGTCACGATGTAGACTGGGTGCAATAAGGCAAGGCGATAGGTGGCAGGTAGAGCTAGCTTCTGGTGTAAAAGTCGCATTGCATTCCCTTGTGCTAGAGTGTAGGTTGGAGGTTGGACCTCTTCAGACTATGTTTGACCTTCATGTTATTTCTTTGGGTTCTTATGACATCGTCATTGGGATGGATTGGTTGGAGGCACTTAGTGCGGTCTTGGATTGTCGATGCAAGTCGATTCGATGCATTGATGCATCTCATAGAGAGATAGAGATTGTGGGAGTCCTGAGGCCAATTTCTTTGAGGGTCATCTCAGCTATGTAGTTGAGAAGGTGTGTATGTCAGGGTTGCCAGTTGTTTGCTGTTATAGTGGATGACTTGGATCTAGGTAGTGGAGAAGAGAAAGTCTCTCTTGATAGTCACCCCATCCTTTAGGAGTATTCCGATGTCTTTCCAAACGAGATTCCAGGGATGCCACCTCAAAGGGATATTGACTTCAAGATTGATCTTATACCTGGTTCTCAACCCATCTCTCGAGCTCCCTATCGTATGACTACCCAGGAGTTGAAAGAGCTTCATTTGCAGCTTGAGGAGTTGTTAGAGAAGGGCTTCATTCACCCTAGTGTTTCACCTTGGGGAGCACCAATCTTCTTCGTGAAGAAGAAGAATGGTTCACTTTGGTTATGTATTGATTACCAACAGTTGAAAAAAGTGACCATCAAGAACTGATATTCACTTCCTAGGATCGATGATCTCTTTGATCAGGTCAAGGGTGCCACCATCTTTTCGAAGATTGATCTTAAGTCTGTATATCATCAGCTTCAGATCTTTGACTTTGATATTCATAAGACAGCATTTCAAACGTGGTATGGTCACTACGAGTTCACAGTAGTACCATTTGGGTTGACGAATGCACCTTCTGTGTTCATGAGTCTGATGAATGGTGTATTTTGTACTTACCTAGACAGGTTTGTCTTGGTGTTCCTTGATAACATTCTAATTTATTCCAGGACTATGGTTGAACATGAGGAACATTTGCAGTAGGTATTGCAGTGCTTGCGAGATAATTAGTTGTTTGCTAACATGTCGAAGTGTGAGTTATTCAAATCTAAGGTATAGTGCCTTGCGTATGTCATTTCAGGGAAGGGTATTTCAGCAGACCTAGTGAAGATCCAAGCGATCTCAAATTGGCCTGCACCCACGAATGTGGCAGAGATACGTAGCTTTATGGGGCTAGTAGGCTATTATAGATGCTTTGTGCAAGGTTTTTCGAGGATAGTTTATCCTATCACTACCCTTCAGAGAGAAGGGAAGAGGTTTGAGTGGTTAGAGAAGTGCGAGGCAGCATTCTAGAACCTTAAGGAGATGTTGACTAGTGCACCGATACTTGCGATACCAGATCTGACTAGGGACTTTGTAGTTTGTATAGATGCATCCTTGGAGGGTCTTGGTGCAGTGTTGATGCAGGATGGTCGAGTCATTGCATATGAGTCATGGAAGCTCAAGGACCATGAGCTGAACTATCCCACCCATGATCTTGAGTTAGCGGCAGTTGTGCATGCATTGACGAGATGGAGGCATTTCCTTCTTGGCCATAGGTTTGAGTTGCATAGTGATCACAGGAGTCTTCAATATATCTTCACGTAGCCCAACCTTAATGCTAGGCAGAGGCATTGGATGGAGTTCCTTTGTGAGTACAACTTTGAGGTGAAGTACATCCAGGGGAAGGAGAATGTTGTAGCAGATGCACTCAGTCGACAGAGACATGAGATATCCGAGTTGACTCTAGTTGTGGATCTATGGAGTCGGATTCATTTTTCCCTTCTAGTAGATAGTTGGTACCAAGAGGTCAGGATAGTGATAGAGGCAGGTAGACCTCTTGAGGCCAGACCTTCTAGATATACTCTAGATTCAAATGAGTTATTGAGACACATGGGACGCATATATGTTCCTCCTTCAGATGGTCTTCGTACCTTGGTCATGACTGAAGCACATCGTGCACCTTATTCAGCCCATCCTAGGGTGAAGAAGATGCATGCAGATTTGTGATAGTTGTACTTTTGGCCAGGGATGAAGCGAGATATCACAGATTTTGTGTCATGATGTCTAGAGTGTCAGTGAGTTAAGGCTGAGCACCAACATCCAGCAGGGCTCCTGCAACTACATTTAGTACCAGAGTGGAAGTGGGATATCATCTCATTGGATTTCATTGTTGGTTTACCCAACTCTTCGAGACGGCATGATGTGATAATGGTGATAGTGGATAGGTTGACAAAGGTGGCACACTTCTCACCTATGCGCTCATCCTACACTGCATCATCCGTAGCTAGAGTGTTCATGGAGGATATTATGAGGTTACATGGCATTCCGTGTTGGATTATCTCTGACAGGGATCCAGTGTTTACTTCAGCTCTTTAGACATTATTGCAGCATGTGATGGGGACACAGTTGAACTTCAGTTCAACTTATCACCCCGAGATAGATGGACAGACCGAGAGGGCTAATCAGATCCTTGAGGATATGTTATGTATGTATGTGATGGACCAGCAGACGTGATGGGAGGATTATCTCTATTTGGTAGAGTTTGCCTATAATAACGGTTTCCAGAGTTCCATTGGTATGCCTCCATTCCAGGCATTGTATGGGAGACCGTGTTGTACCCCTTTGAGTTGGAATCGACTGGAGGATAGGATAGTGTTGGGTCCTGAGATACTGCAGGATATGGAGCAACAGGTGAATAGGATTAGAGAGAACTTGGTGGCAGTGCAGGATAGGTAGAAGAAGTATGTGAATGCGCATAGAGTGGATCATCAATTTGTTGTAGGCGATAGAGTCTTCTTGCGGGTGCGTTCGTGAAAGAGTCCCATCCGTTATGGGAAGGGCTCTAAGTTGGCACCTCGCTTTGTCAGACCTTTTGAGATACTTGAGAAGATTGGTCTTGTTGCTTACTGTCTTGCTTTACCGCCCAGTCTCTCATGCATTCATGATGTGTTTCATGTTTCAGTTCTTCGACCGTACCATCCAGACATTTCTCATGTCGTTGATTGGAATGCATTGCAGGTAGAGGACAGACAGCTAGATTTGGAGCCCATGGTCATCATGGAGCGCAGAACACTTGCCCTTCGAGGGCGAGATATTGATCAGGTTAGGATTCAGTGGGATCCTAGGGATGACACGTCATCCACTTGGGAAGATGCAGCTAGAATGAGGGAACTTTATCCCTACTTCTTCATAGGCTTCTAGGAGTAAGCCTAACCCTAGGGGGGGAGGATGTAATAACCCTCCATTTTGATCTATTGTGTTAACTATGTTGTTCCTCTCTATGCTTTATTTTTTCTTTGTACATGGACTATGTACTTGATTTCAGTGGATCACTATTTTATCATGACGTATTTTGATGTGGTGATATTACATTTGGATATGATTATTATGGCATGTTTGGAATTAACATATGTGGATATTTAACTTATGATGTTTCATGCTTTCAATTATGCTACTATGTTAGATGCGTTAGTTAGAACTATTGTATTGGTGAAGAGGACGGTATCGCATCACTCGCTTGCAAGTGCCCTGCGATCTCGTGATTTCCTCTTCACGGTGTGCCTTATTTATGACATATTATTGCATGTGGATACATTCTGTGTTTGCAAGTTGACAGGTACAAGACATCGACTCCACCTAGTTTCACAGGTTCGAGCGTGTCCATTTCCCAATGGAAATCGATTGGGAGATAGTAGGTAGGATTTTTGCGCCGAGTCGTCACCCTAGTTGTAGTGTGTTGTTAGTCTTGTGTAACCCTGTTGTTCTATTTTGTTCAGTTTGACTGGTTCGGTCTATTTGGGGAGTTAGAATAATGTAGGATTTGTGATTTAATTATTGAGTAATTTAATTTAATTAATTTGATATTTAATCTTATGGTAGATTTCATTATTAATTATTAATTAATTAAATTATTCATGTGAAAATGATTTAAATTATTCATTTTGAAAATGCATGCAAATTTGAATTGGAATTGAAAAATTAGAAAAATAAATTAAAAGCCAATTTTGAAATTCAAAAATTCAAAAGAAAGACTTTTGCTATTCTGTTTTCAAAAATTTATGAGGGTTGTTGTGAGATTTTGGAGAAAATTTTGCATTATCTTGAATTTCTTCACAATTTGAAAACATGGAGTTTTTTGGGAAAATTGGAAAAGAGAAGAGGAAGATTGCTTGATTTTGTGGGTTTGAAGGGAAAGCTTGAGGAATCTGAAGTGCTCAAGAGGGTTTCAAAGCAGTAGCAGGTCCTTCAGCGTACTCCAAGAGAATCAAGTTTCATGCTTGTTTTTGTTGTTTGTGCTTCAATTTAATTAAGTTGTAATTTGGAAATAAAGAATTTCTTGTGGCATTGTTATCTCCATTTTGAATGTTCTCTTTTGTTCATCAATTTGTTTGAGAGCTTCAATCTTGTTTGAATGGAGGTCATGTTTAGACATCTATTTATTTGTTTAAAATATATGTCTCCTTTTTATTGGTTATAAGAATATATTTTTTTTATATATTGCCATATAAGGTTATACTAGCAAATTTTTATTAGAATAAAAATTTCCCAAAATTTGATCCTCTTCCTAGCCTTTTAAGGCTTTGGTTTTCTTTTTAATTTTTTATAAAAAAAAAGAAAAAAAGATAGTCATTAGTTTTAAAACAAAAATAAATAATAAAACAAAAAAAAGAAGGAAAAAGCGTAGGTGGGATGGGGGCTCACCCCACCACCGCTCTCATGGGGGCTGGATGGGGGAGCCACGCCCATCGCCACCGACCGCGGCCTGTGCGAACTGCGCAGGCAACACCCACCACATGGTGGCGACGCTGTCGACGCCATCCATGGTGGTAACTGCAGCGGCGACCTCTGTTCCCTTGCGCACTACGCAGGGTTCTCCCTTGCCATGCCCAGCACGCCTGTGGCGCCGTCTCCTACGGCCACCAAAAACTTAGCCACCGTCGCCTGGTTGGAAACTGCGGTTGGGTCCCTTCACAGCTATGGAACGCAAAACAAAATCCGCGGCCTTAGCCCTAGCCATGCATGTGGATCGAGGCAAGGCATGGGTCTTTTAGAAATTTAAATTGTTTTTTTTTAAATAGATAATATAATAATAATATTTTAATTTAAAATATCATAATTTTTATAATATTATAATATTATAATTATTATAATTATTATAATTTTTATAATATTATAATATTATAATTATTATAATTATTATAATTTTTATAATATTATAATATTATAATTATTATAATATTTTAATGTTAAAATTTATTATTTTAATATTATTTATTCTTCATAAAGTTAAATACATGGATTATTTTAATAGTATGACTATTAAATTATTAAACTATAAAAAATTTCAATAATAATAGTCATATTATTATTTTAATATTAATGTTTTAAAGGGATTAGATTATTGTGTTATTTCATTATTAAAAGAAAGAAATATTGTTTTTTTATTGGGTTTAATTGATTAGAGAGTAATATTTTATTTAAATGAGAATTTGTTTTAAATCAAATTATGGGGTCACGGGCAATGTGTTATGCTTTTAAATGTTGCGTGGTAATAAAACGTTTTTTTTAGTGGCGTAGTTAATTCCATTTATTTAACGCACTGTTTATTGAATGGTAGTGAGGAAATGGGTTTAGTGAACCCAAAGTAGAATTTGATTCCTGTCTTTGCATTGATCTACGTGCGTATCATTGGGAAGTGTGGTCTTCATAATTATCAAGTCTTCTAGTTGGGATTTCAGTCTATGGGTTGTCGTACTATGTAGTCAACCATAGATGGCCTTGGATAGTGCATAACTAGTTTGTTTCCCGGTTATCACGAACGAGAGTGTGTTGACTATATGTCATGGGTAGGTATGTCATACCTTACGTCGCACTTGTGTACCCTTGGGTTGTGGAGTTGTTCCACATGTCATCTTAGAGGAGTGGCTTATAACGAGGGCCGGTGCACAAAGTGGCGCTAGGATAACTCGTTGTAAGTTAGTTAATCCAGTGATAACTAAATTAAATGATTAGAGTATCATGTAGTATCAAACATTTAATAAGATAATTATGCCTCACTCCTTACCACAAGGGCTTGTAAAGACTTGGGTTGAGATGGGAAGGCCTGGAATGGCAAGATCGTTCTCTTGTCACCACGAAAGATAACTGATTCCACATTGGTTTACATGAGGGGCCGGAAGTCATTAGAGGTTACCAGGATAACCCGAGATGGGGGCCAGGACCTAGGAAGACTCACCAGGATAACCTATGTAACAATGTGATGACACTTCTCCTAGGTCGATAGTATGTTCGCATCAGTGATGCAATTGATTATGCAATTTATGGAAGCATTGTAACCCTGTGATTAAGTGTTGTTACTATATTTATTTCAGTATTGTTATGTTAGCTTATGTCTAGTGGTAGACGTCCTTAGTCAGAGATTCTAGTTACCATCTCCTAGCATGGGGGGTGGACCTTTGGGTACCACTTGGTTGGGTGGAACGTGCACCTTACTCCGTTGGGTTTTCTCCTTGTTCGAGTGGACGAGACTTCCAGTTGGAGAGCTTGTGTTTGTTTCAGTTGCAGTTCTTGCTTGTTATCCTTTCCGTTATTCTTGTAATTATTACCCCTCTTGTTATCGAGGTGGAATTTGTATTTGTAATCCTATTTTATTGGACTTGCCTCATTCAGGGAATGAGTGATTGTAACCTTATGGTTTATTGAATGGATTAATGAAATTGAAAGTCTTATCTTATGCTTGTTTTTATTTCATCTTACTTGGAATGTATGTGTTAATTTATTGATTAAATAGTTGTCATAGTTTATATTCATGTTTTGTTGAGGTTCTATATAACCTCTGTCTCGTAACCTTAGAGGTTGTTGGCATTAATTAATTAACTTACTTATTATTTTTCCTTTAAAAAAAATAAAATTATTCTGTTTAAGTAGTTAAATGCAACTTCCTCTAGGGTTGCGTGGCGGGGCATTACAGACTATGAATGGCACCTATTTTCCAAGTTTTCACCATGGTACTTATCCAAAGTGCCACCAAAGTGGTTTTCACTTTTGGACGAATTATTTCTCTTTACTATTTGTCTGATTTTTTTAATTTTTTTTAATTTTTGACTTTTTAAGGGATACTCTGAGAATCAAGTATAATAATTGTGAAGGTGCATGTTTTTGATGGGTTCAGACAATGGTTCTCCTTCAGGAGTAGAAAGCTGATAAGCACCACATCCATATGTTGTTGTGACAATGTACGGGCCCAACCAATTAGGCTCAAATTTACCAGGTTTTTCTCGTTCTACTTGGTTCTTTGGATTATCCTTTAGGACTAGATCACCAATGTCAAAAATTATAGGATGAACCTTCTTATTATAACTGCATCGGAGGCGGTTCTAATATGCTTGCAAGTGTGTCAAAAAATTTTGTCTCTTTTCATCTAGTAACTCTAGCTTGTGTAGACGGGATACACGGTATTTGTCTTGGTCAATTAGGTTGTGCAAAGAGACTCGTAGGGATGGTAACTCGACCTCTATAGGAAGTATTGCTTCAGATCCATAAACAAGGGAATATGGTGTGGCTCTTGTAGGGGTACGAATACTGGTGCGATAGGCCCATAAAACAGGATTAAGTTGTAAGTGTCAGTCACGACCAGCGTCATTGACAGTCTTCTTTAAGATCTTTAGGATAGTCTTATTAGATGCCTCAGCTTGACCATTACCCTAGGGGTAATACGAAGTGGAAAAATTATGTTGAATATGGAATTTTTCATAGAGCTCACGAACATCTTGGTTTTTGAAAGGACGACCATTATCTGTAATGATGGAGTGTGGGATACCATAACGGAAAATGATGTAATTTAGGATGAATTTGGCTAACTTATTACTAGTAATGTAAGTCAATGGAATGGCTTCAATCCATTTTTTAAAGTACTTAGTGGCGACAAGGATAAACTTATGTCCATTGGAAGAGGTGGGATGGATCTTTCCTACGAGGTCGAGTCCCCATTGAGAAAATGGCCATGGCAAAGTAAGTGGTTGCAATTCCTGAGCTGATGCATGTATGAGATCTCCATGAATCTAACATTGGTGACATTTCTTCACAAAATGATAGGCATCACGTTCTATCGTAGGCCAATAATATCTCGTTCTCATGAGCTTTTTGGCTAAGGTAGGACTAGCAGAGTGAGCTCCACATATACCATGATGTACCTCTTGTAAGGTTGTTTGTGCTTCATTTGAGTTGAGACATCGAAGGAGGGTACTATCTAGGCTACGATGATAAAGGGTGTCTCCGATGATGGCATAGTTAGATGCTTGTCGGATAAAGGTATTACGTTGGTTAAGGGACAAGTCAGGAGGTATAATTTGGTCATGTAAATAGGCATAAATGTCTTTGTACCAAGGTAAATCAAGACCAACAAGTTCACAAACAAATTCAGTTTCGGGGACATTGAATACAAGGATCAATAGTTGTTCTACCAAGAACTCATAGTAGCCATTGCATCAATTGCTTTGTTCTGGATTCTCGGGATCTGTTCAAAAGAAACATTTTCAAAGTATAGTTTAAATCTATCCACCATGCATTTGCAGGGTATCAATTTCTCATCCTTAGTATCATAATCATCATTAACTTTTTTTATCACTAACTGTGAATCACCGTAGACTTGAAGATCCTTGATTTTCCATTTTATTGCTATTCAAAGTCCTATCAATAATGCCTCATATTTTGCTATGTTATTAGTGCAAGGGAATTCTATTCGAAATGACTTGGGAATGGAGTGTCCTTGGGGTGTTAGGAACATAATTCTAGCTCCTGAACCATGACTTGTGTAAGATCCATCAAAATATAACTTCCATGTAATTAGTGTGTCTATGACAAAGATTGATTCATCTGGGTAATCAGATATCAAAGGATGAGCTACCTTTATGGGTGCATCTGCAAGTTGGTCTACTATCACTTATCCTTTTATTTCCTTTTGATCTACATAATCAATGTCATATTCACTTAGCATCATACCACATTTAGCTAGTCTTCCTATTAGTGTTGCTTTGCTGAGAAGATATTTCAGAGGATCAATTTTGGCAATCAGCTTTGTCTTATGTTTCAACATGTAATATCTCAATTTTTGTGTTGCAAATACCACTGCTAGACATGCTCGTTCAATAGGACTATAATTCAACTCATATCCAACCAAGGTGCGACTGATGTAATATATAACTCTTTCTTTTCCATCATTATCATTTTGTGCTAATAATGCCCCCAGTGCTGATGTTGTTGCTGTCACATATAATATAAAATATTTTTCATTGATTGGAGGCATTAGAACTGGTGGAGTCAGTAGATAATTTTTGATTTGATCAAACACTTCTTGACACTTTTTTATCCAGTTGAAGGGAATGCCTTTTCTTAACAAATTTTGGAATGGGTGGATCTTGTTTGCTAACTGAGCAATGAACATGTGGATTGATTTTAGTCTCCCTTGCAACATCCTCAATTGACTAATGTTGGTTGGTGGTGGCATTTCTAAGATAGCTTTGACTTTCACGGGGTCAACTTTTATTCCTCTATGTGATACTATGTATCCAAGGAGTTTTCCTGATTGGACCCCAAAAACACATTTCTTTGGATTTAATCTGAGTTGGTATTTTTCTAGTCGTGTGAAAATCTTGTCCACTTCGTTCTAGGGATTTAGAGAGAAGTTCATCAACATAATCTTCCATTAGCACATGCATGTAGTCATGAAAGATTGTGGTCATCTCTCTCTGATGTGTAGCTTTGACATTTTTCAGTCCAAACAACATTACATTCCAATAGAAATTTTCCCAAGCACATGTAAAGGTTGTTTTTGGTTTATCTTCAGGAGCAATCCTTATCTGATTATAACCCGAGAATCCATCCATGAGTGATAGCATTTTGTACCCAGCTATGAGGTCTACGATGATGTCGATGTTTGGCAGAGAAAAATCATCCTTGGGACAAGCTTTGTTGAGATCTCTAAAGTCTGTGAAAATTCTAATTTGACCATTTGGTTTAGTTACAGGGACAAGGTTTGATATCCAATCTGCATAATTAATAGAACGAATGAATCCCACATCTAGAAGTTTCTTCAATTCTGCCTTGATAAGGAGTACGATTTGTGGATGCATTTTTCTTAGCTTTTGTTTGTATGGCTTGGCATTAGGTAGAAGTGGTAAGTGATGTAAAACCAATTCGGGATCCAATCCAGGCATATCTGCATATGACCAGGCAAAGTTGACTTGTCTTTCTGCAAAGAATGTTGTGAACTCAGGCTTTTCCTTGGCAGTCAAAGATGCTTCTAACTGTATGATTTTTGAATTATCTTGTGTTCCAATATTCACCTCTTCCATTTATTCTATCAATAATGGCGATCTCTCTTGGTCTATTGGGAGAAATTCCAATCCTCCATCCTTAGGTGCCTCAGGGAGGTTTTCACCTTCGAATACATCCTTTATTTTTACTTTTTCACAGTCAGCAGGCGCCTTTTGGTTTTCACCTGAAGACCTATTATTTCTATTTTTTATTTTATCATATTCACTTTTGCGACTAGAGGATAGGAAAACCTCACCAAAGTATGCGATATAATCAAGTTCTATGGAAAATCTAGCCTTATGATTCCCACTAGGTATTCCTTCATGAAGTCCCATAAACTCAGCAATTGCTTTGTCGTTCTCGAAAGTGTCCAAACTTGGTGGGTCTTGTTGATCCTAATCTATGAGTTGTGGGTAGACAAGGGGTAAGCCATCATCATTGTTATCAAGAGTCATGGTGTAGGCAGAGAGGGTAAAGATAGACATAGATTCATTAGGTTCCCAAGAGGCAACATCGATGGTTTCCCAAAAGTGTTTAATCCATTCTTCTTTATTTAAGGGGGCTTTGGGATGAGGGCTTGGTAGACTTAGTGGGGAACCAATTGTAAGCTTTTGACTGAATTGTGTTTCAAGAGGAGGCTCATCAATTATTCCGAACAATTTATCTAAGTCCATAAAGGTAGTGGAGGATAGGGAATCCCATTCATATTCATTAGAATCGACATCAAAATCCCAAGGGTCCTCATATGTCTCGATCTCATTTGAAGCATTAGCAACCTCACTTGAAGGTAATCTGATACCTTGGATAGTCACTCTTACAGGTACAAACCCTAACCCTTGATGTTTAATCAAGTTAGGAGGATGGAAGGGTCCTATCATTCCTTGTTTATTCAGGCCAAGACCACCGTGTCAATCATATCCTTGTTGTTTCATTATTGGGAACCCTTTTGGATATTGTTCAACTGGAAACCTCTTAGATTTAGTGTCTTCTTCTTCTTTGTACAACCATGTGAGAATGTGATCATCTAGAGATTCCTTGGAAAGTTCTCCCCATTTGGTGAAGGTGGTATGGGGATTATGAAAGATGACCTTAGGCTACATGGGATGTGTTTTTTCATAAGGCTTTGGTGATTTAGGAAATTTTCCAATAAAAAAGAGACTCTTCATGTTATATTCTCCGCATACTTTGTCTTGGATCTGGATCTTAGGCACAGAGGGGGTGGTGAATGGAATGGATGATTTGAACAACGTAGATGGGTCAATATAGTGGGATGAAGTGGTAGATGAAGTGGAAGGTGAGGCCTCTCAATTGATGGGCACTTTATGTTTAGTAGTTCCTCTTAAGTTTGAATAATACTAAAAAGGATCAGGGTCGCCTGGAATGGTGATTTCAATGCCATTGTGTGGAAATTTGAGGCATTGATGGTAGGTGGATGGGATAGCTCTCATAGCATGAATACAAGAACAGCCAAGGAGAAGGTTATAATGTAGATCTAGATCCAAGACATGAAATAATCTATGTTGTATTTTGGGGCCAACTCTTATAGGGAGTGAAATGACACCTTCAGATGAACGTTCAACATCATTATAAGCTTTTATAGTGATTTTCTTTGCTCGGTCTATACAATTCTTAGAGTATCCCAATGCTTTCACCAATTTTAGTGAGAAAATATTTAGACCCACTCCATCGTCTACTAGGACTCGTCTAATCTTTCATTTATCAATGCAAACTTTGAGATGTAAGGGGTCATTATGATCAGATTTTGGTACGGAAAAGTCTTTCTCAGAAAAGGTAACATGATGTGGCATAGCTAGGTATCTAACCATGGCCTGAAATGCATTGACATCTAGGTTGGTAGGGACAAACACTTCTTGCAATGCTTTGTCAAGTATAGCTCTATGTTGTGGGGATGTGTGAAGGAGCTCCAAGATAGAGATTTGCGTGGGAGTTTTTCCCAACTACTCTAGGAGATTATATTGGTTCTTGGGCTAAGGATTGGGTGGAGGTCCTGGAATAATTATCTTGGTTCTGTGAGTAGCAACAACGCCATTTGATTTTGGCTTGTTTATGGTGATGGTAGCAATGTGATCATCAAAGGGTGTTATGTTAAGAATAATAGTGCTATAGACGTGTTTGACTGTGGCATAGTTGGCACTATTGTTGTTCCCTAAACTAAAGGCTTTCCCTTTATCATGGTCTTGCAAGGGAGTTTTGAATATGGTATGATTAGAACTGGTTTTGCCTTGCGAATCTCCTATTGATATAGTTCCATCTTCAATGAGGTCTTGAATAATGTTCTTGAGTTTCCAACATCTTATTGTTTTGTGTCCTTTGCTACAGTGGTATTCATAGTACTCATCTTCTTTCCACCAATTCGGTTTGATCAAGGAAGGTTCATAATTCTTGGTGCCAGGTAGTGTGATGGTATTGGTTTGCAAGAGTCATTTGAGAACTAATTTGATAGGTTCAGCCAAGGGGGTGTAGTTTCTCTTGGCACGAGGAGGTCCTCTTCGTTGTTGATTGTTTTGGATAACGTTTAATATTTGGTTTTGACTCTAGATTCGTGTATCTGACATGGTTGATGTATTTGATGAGGAGGGACCTTTAAGTTGAATTGTTGGACCTTTAGTTATTAGTTTGGCATCAACAACTCCATCATTTGTTACATTTTTGTTTCGGGACCAGTATTTGCTCTTATCATTGTTAGATTTTTTATTTTCTCTATTTATCTTGACTAGTCCTTTGGTGATAAGACCTTTCTCAATAAGGACACCTTTCTCAAGGATCTCTTCAAAGGTTGTACAACATTGAATTTGAATTCGGCTCATGAGTTCTCCGTTAAGATTTTCCACAAACATGGTGACCAATTATTTTTTAGGATTGTGACAAGGGAATTTTCTAACCAAACATTGCCATCTTTGGTAGAATGAGGTAAGGGATTATCATTCTTCTTGTCTAGTGGTGCTTAATGTTGCAAGGGTGACATCATTTTTAATGTTGAAGGAAAAATTGTTAATGAATTTTTTAGCTAGTTCACCCCATGTTCTTATTCCTAGACGAAGATGTGAAAACCAATCTAAGGCTGCCCCTGTAAGACTTCACGGAAATAGTCTCATTAAATAAGCTAGATCATATGAGACTTCCATGCATGATGTGTTGAATTCTTGAATGTGCTCTATTGGATCCCCTATTCCCTTAGACTTAGGCAAAGGTGGTGTTGTAAAATGAGGGGGAAATGGTGGCATATATAAATTGTGATCGAATGGAAAGGGGCATAATTCCTCCACCGAATAGGTCCTTTTGTTGGTCCCCAATTGCATGTTAGTCATTTGTTGTTGAAGGGTTTGCACTTGTTGTATCAACAAGTCTGCAAGTGATGGTGTTGCATTGCTTTGACTTGGTGTCATGATGCTAGCATTGAGGTCATAGGTTGGATTTGAATTATGATTGATGCCTTGTGATGTGAGACCTTGATTTCCATATTGATTTGTGTTGGTTTGATTTGGAATGAAATTAGCATTTAGGTTTGTCCCAAAGGTCATGTTTGCATGTGGTATGGTGTTTTGGAATTGATGTGTAGACCCTTGATTTGTGTTTTGGTTTTGAAAATTAGGTCCTTGGCTTTCAAATGAAGGTGTTGGTCCTTGACTGATGTTTTGTGATGAAGAAAAGGTCCCTTGGTTGGTATTTTGAAATGAAGATATAGGCCCTTGATTGAAATATTTTGATGGAATTTTTCCTTGGTTAGAATTTTGGAATGATGAGAGGGACCCTTGATTCGCATTTTGGAATGATGGGATGGATCCTTGATTATTGTTTTGCTTTTGGATTTTTTGTGAGACAATGCGGACCTTTCTAGGTTGACTTGAAAATTGGAACAAGGATCCTTGGTTTGTGTTTTGAAGTGTAGGAATGGGACCTTGGTTTGCATTTTGAGTCAAAGGTGTAGGACCTTTTGAGGTAGAACCTTGATGTGTGTTTTGGAAAAGGGGATTTGTAAAGGTCTTACCCAAGGAGTTGGAATCGCTTCCAAGTGTAGAATTTTGTCCTTGTGTAGTAGCATGGGTTTCCTTGTTTCCAAATAATGGGATATTTGGGATATGTGTGGTGGTGGTACTCATGTGTGAGGTTGTACCAAGGGGTATATTTTTTGTTTGCGATGAAGATGGCATGCCAAGTGTAAATGGATTTTCAGTTTCCTCTTCTACAAGGGTTGACACATCAAATCCTTGAGGTAGCTTGGCACCCTTTTTAGCTAGAGCATAGAAGTATCTATTAGGATCAGCACTAACAAGTTGATCAATCATGTTTAAAAAATTTGGATCTTGATAAGCTCTTTCAATTTCTTGAGGAGTCAATTGTTTGTTGAATTCTTCTATGCTTAGGTTTTCCCATTTCTTGTTGAATTCATCATGATTTAGATTGTCCCAATTGTTGGTTTGATCTCTTTGTGGCACCTCTCTACGAGGTGTGGATTGATTTGAATTAAACCCAAGGGTAGTGTCATGAAATGGGTCACTTGAATATTCCATGTCCTTTCTTTTGGATTTTGACCCTGTTTCAACCATGTGAGATGTTTGCAAGTTTGAGGGATAATGTAAGATGTGGATGCCACTAAAATATGTTTTTTTGTTTTTGGAATAAATGATGTTAATGCAAGGTGATAATGACGTTTGTCTAAGGAAGATGACTAATGCAAGGTGATAAAGTTGTCAAGAGAAGATATTAAATGACAAGGTGACAATGAGGACTAATATGAAAAAAAATGTTGACTAAGGTAATGACCAATGTAAATTATACATGCCAAATGAGGACTAAGATAGAAGTTATGACAATATTTTTGGATTTTCAAGGATAAAATATGCAAGGTGAGAACTAAAATGACTTGAATGTTTAAAGTAAGTAAATTCAAAGGCCTAAATGATTTGGAAAATGGAGCTACTCAACCACCCTAAGCTTGATCTATGTATCAATTTGGGTCATCAAAGGACTTGTTGGTAGGACAAGATGATAAAGTGAGTTTTCCTAACTAGACTCTTGAGTTGGAAAGGTCTCAAAAAAGGACAATGACTAAGGAAAATGATGTTGACTAAGTCCAATGACAACCTACTTTTTGAAGGAAATGATTTCACAAAGTATGGTAGGGTTTTCCTAATCCAAAATCTGAAAATGAAATGAGGATGCAAGGACTGGTTTATGAAGATGATGATGTTTAAGGATGAAACTAAGTTTTGCAAGGATGAACCTATGGGTAAATACAAACTAAAGATGTCACTAATGGAATATTTGATCAATTTTCTTTTTGGTTTTCGATAGAGGTTGTTTGATATCAATTGGACAAGATTGGTCTTGGGTTTTAGACTGCAAAATTTGGAATTGTTTCAAGTTGAATGTGTATGTTTCCAGATTTGTGTAATGGTGTTTGTTTGTTTGAATGTTTGAGAAAACACTTGGAAAACACAATATTTTGTCCTTGATCAAGCATAATAAAGGCAAGCACAATCTTAGGTTAGGCAAGGACAATATTCACTAGATTCCACGTGGGTTTCTCCAACCGCACTTATTCTTAGTGTGTGAATCCAGAAGCTTGGTCGCATGGACTCTCCCTTACATTGTACTCACTTCTCAAGCCAACCAAGCTTTCAACCCCCATAAAACTCCCATGCAAGGTTGATCACCTCTACTAAGAACTGTGAGAATGTGGCCTTCACAACGACCGTTGTTGCACTTGAAAATTGAAATATTTTGGTAACTACACAAAGGTTTTTAATTCAGGACCCCCGTTCGAGTGGCCATACATGGGGCATAAGATTAAGCTCTATTTAGGAGGCACTCCAACTTGAAGAGGTTATGCTCAATAGGGTTTTGGGGAGTACTACTTGGTCTGTATGACACATCCACACTCATAATCCTAGGCTTTCCCTTAGGATTCACATTTATATACCGGTCGGGGGTAGCTCGGCCAAAGAGCTTTGTTACCAGTTTGAGTCTCCTTGGGGTGAGTACTTTTTCCCACCAAGGAAGGCCCAAGTTCTAGAGGAAATAATTGTTTCCCTTACACCAAGGATCGCATGAATGTGCAAGGGGAGATGATCCTTCGATTATTGCATCAAAGGGTGACACAAAATTGAAGACACTTGTAAATTTTAATTACCAAATGATAATGTGAGGAGGACACACAAGAAAATTTATTCATTTTAAAATTTTAACTTGATGTGAAACAAACAAAGTTCATTTTAAGCCAATGACATGAAATGCATCTCCATTTTAACCAATGAATGTGCATGCAAATTGTGTTCATTTTAATCCCATGGAATGAAATGCATGTTCATTTTAACCAATGAGTGTGCATGAAATTTGTTGTAGTTTTTGAAAGAAAATAAAATTGATTATGCCTAAAGAAATGAAAAAATCGATTTTTGTTTCTAAAGAAATAGTTTTTAGACTCCCTCCAAGTTGTGTCACATGCTAAAAACAAGAGATTAGTAACTCAAAAGAAAAGTTTAATGACAACAACAAATTGAAACAATGATAACTTTCTCAAAACTTAATGAAATTTTAAATCATTTGAATCCATGGAAGGCTAAAACTCAACCCTTCAAAATCTAGAAAGTATTTTTTCAAGATTTTGCATGAAAAAAAATGTTAGAGGCAAAAGAAAATGCAGGTTTTAATAGTTAAATTTAAAAAACAACAAATACTAAAACAAACATAACTTTCTCAAATCTTAATGAAATTTTAAATCGTTTGAATCCATGGAAAGCTAAAACTCAACCCTTCAAAACACAGAAAGTTTTTTTTTTCAAGATTCTGCACGAAAAAATTTTTAGAGGCAAAAGAAAACGAGGATTTTAATAGATAAATTTAAAAATCAACAAATACTAAAACGACCATAACTTTCTCAAATCTTAACAAAATTTTAAACCGTTTGAAGTTTCAAAAAGCTAAGAGTGAGGCTTACAAAACATAGATAATAATTTTTAAAAAAATTATGCTCCCATTTTTTTGTGCTCAAAAGAAGATGACATGATTTCGTATTAATTCTTGGTTGTAACTTGCAAAACAACAAAAATAAACAAGAAAACAAATAATTTTTTTTACAAAATTGTAAAATTCACATTGGGTTCACCAATGTAAGATGGAGAAAATAAAATAGCATAGATTAAGTGACAACCAACACTTCTAAACCATTAACCTCATCAAAACAAGAGAAAACAATGAAAGCATAAGAAAAATAAAAACATTAAATCATAATACTCCCCATGTTTGAATCTTGAATCACTTCTCTTGCTCTCCTATTTCTTCTTTTTGTAATCTTTGCCCTTAGATTTTTTGCTTCACATGTGCAAATACCTGCAAAATAGTAAGTAGAAATTTGGAGGTAATTAGTTGTTAAATCAAAAATGGAGGAGAAAGGTTTCTTTTATAGACAACCATTCGAATGGACGGACAAGATTGATCTTCTAGAAAGATTCTAAGATCAATGGATGAGGATTCATGAGAGGGAGGTTATGAAATGGATGGCCAAGATCGAGTTTCTAGAAAGATGCCAAGATCTATGGTTGAAAATTGATGCAACCAGAATATGCCATGCATGGAAAAGATATGACGCTGATGGCTATGACACCCGATGGCTATGACAGACATGTAGGACATGCAGACTATGACATGAAATAATGACAGGGGATCTTTGACCAAAATGGAGGGATAAATAATTTATTTTAAATTATTTATCCGAAAATGGGGGATGACAAGTGGCAAATAAATAATTTATTTTACATTATTTATTTGGAGGAAATGAAAAAGGAGATTTAATTAAATTCATAAATTTAATTAAAGGAGGAGATAGAAATTAAATATGGATAATTGATTTGGATCAATTATTTAAATGAGAAGAATGACACATAAATAAATAATTTCATCAATTATTAAATTATAGAAGAATAAAAGGTCGAATAATAATTATTATCTGACTATAGACATGTGATTAAAGTTAAATAATTAAATAAATAATGATTTATTTAATTATTGAAGAAAGGGGTATTAGTGACGCAATTTTTTTTATTTTAATTGATCAGGATAGAATATAGATTAGAAAGTGAATTAATTAAATAATTATTTAATTAATAAAGGAATATGATCAAGAATAATTAAATAATTAAAATTATTTAATTATTAGAGGATGACGACTAAAGAAAAATGTTGCTCGTAGAATTTAGGACATTTTTTAGTGTCTACATTGTCAAAGTTGTCAAGACTCACGAAAACTTAGAT
Source organism: Sequoiadendron giganteum (assembly GCA_007115665.2). Lineage (NCBI taxonomy): Eukaryota > Viridiplantae > Streptophyta > Pinopsida > Cupressales > Cupressaceae > Sequoiadendron > Sequoiadendron giganteum. Next base: position 298,436,645 of record CM021105.1, on the reverse strand, counting down.
CTAGGGAAAAATATCCATCCAATTTGCATGAAATCAGTGGGAAAGTGTTTATTTGATCCATATTCAAAGGCTTACAAAGTTTCAATTCTAGATTCTACTCCTAAGACACTTCACGACAGTCTGGGTGTATGAGTCCCAATTAAGGTTTTAGGAAATAGTTTTTGGGTTTTCTTCCTCATAGTCTGCAACTCTAGATTCCAAATTTTCAACTCTTTAGGACCTACCTAGGACCCATACACCACAACTGGCGTATGAGTCATAGTGAGCATTGAGAGTCAAGATTTTAGGGTTTTAGAGCTTTTTTTTATCACATCTTTCCTCCAGGTGCACCTCTATTCATTCCGAGTTTATCGTTATGTATTTCAATTTCATTCTCTAAGTCATCTAGTTAGGTTTCACATGTCATTTGCATATCTTGTCTTTCTAAGCCTTAGCTTGGCAGTGAATCCTCATTTAGTCTATAATCCTACCCAAGGACACCCTATTGCAAGATCTCTTTCCCCTACTTCATCCTTGAATGAGAGTGAAGAAGATTACTGTTCTATTTCCTAAACCATAAGCAATGACAATTTTCCACCTTTCACAAAGAATTGATGATGGTCAAATCAAGATTTTAAAATTTTATAATTTTTAGATGCCTCATTGTGCCCTAGTGGATGAAGGAATGCTGGTGTGTTGGCCCCTCAAGAAATCGAGTAGAAAATTTGATTTTTAGGTCAAGATCATGATAAGATTACGAGAGGAGTTATGCTACATAGAGAACAAAAGATAAGTCCTAGAAAGCTCAAATGTTTGATGTGGATGGATTTTATGATACACACTCATTAGCTATGGGTAGCCTCATATATATTTTGATGTATATTGCACAAATTCGATACTTGGATAGAAATGTTAGTAAGAAGAATGAGATAAATAGAAGTAGAATAGAAATAATGATGTTGATCAAAATACCCATAAACCTATGATTATTCGAAGATTTTATTGGAGATGGGATGAGATGGGATAAAAAAAATTATTTTACTCTTAGATGGATTTGTGCAAGATCATGGGGGTCCAAAAAGTGATGATATGACAAAAAAAGCATTTTTCATTTTCCCAAAATCATGAAATTCTACTTTGAATTTTACTAGGGTTGGGTAAAAAGTACATGTTTGCATTGTAAGAACCAAAGCAAAATGGATATCCATTATGAACGAATATTCATTTTTTTGAAATTATATAAAAAATATATTAATATATACTACATTTTTATAAATTTGATATACATTATAATATTAATATACTAATATTATATTATATATAATATAGTATATTATTATATTATATATATATATATATATATATATATATATATATATATATATATATATATATATATATATATATATATATATATACGTCAAAGGCGTTCCCTATATGAACACTACCAATTGACTTTAATGACCAACGATTGAGAATGTGGTAGAATGATGGTTGACCATTGAAAGATCTAGCCATTCGATGAACCCAATATCAAATAAATAAAAATAATATTAAAAAAATAAAACACTTTGTTAAAAGAAAGAAAGAAAAGAATCAAATATTATTTCTACATTTCCACTAGAAAATATGTTTTACATTCATATTATAAAGGTCAAAAACAAAAAACAAAGAAAGAAAACAAAGAATTAGATATTGTTTCTAATTTTCCACTAATATTCAAAGTGTATAAATTATATAATATTTTATATAATATAAGTTGTTATAATTCATATTTTCTATTATTTTTCAAAATATATAAATATGTTTTTATGGCACTTAAGATTATAAACTATAGTTTTTTTAAATATTCTTAATTTAATATTATAAAATAAAATTACATTCTATATATTTAAATATTTTTAGTATAATATTATAATTTTTAGATATTATATATGTAATATTTATATACACTATAAGTTATTAAATATAAATATCAAATAACTTTTTACATATATTATCAATTAAAATATGAAATATATTATAATTTTAATATTTATCTATATTTATTTTTAATTAATAATTTCTATTATTTTTAAAAATATTTATTATTATTATTTTTTAATGATATTTAATTTTTATTTTAGATTATGAAATATTATTTTTTAGAGTATTCTTAATTTAATATTATGAAATAAAATTACATTTTATATATTTAACTATTTTTAGCATATTATTATAATATTTAGATATTGTATATTTAATATTTATATACACTATACATTATTAAATATAAATATAATTTAACTTTTTACATATATTACTAATTAAATATATTATAAGTTTAGTATTTATCTATATTTATTTTTTAAATATATTTTATATTTATTAAGATGTATAAAATATTAAATGTATTAGAATCTTAATATTTATCTATATTTAAAAAAAAAATTATATTATATTTATTAAAAATATATTCAATTTATATTTATTAGTACATATTGTATGAAATATGATGCATATTATTAAATATAAATATTATATACACACACTCCATTTTTCTCCCACCATATCTCTATCTCTCTACCTCTACCTCTACCCCCTCTCTACTACTTTTTTCTATCACCTCTTGTATCTCACTTTTGTCCCTTCTATATATTCCTCTCTCTACCTCTCTCTCTATATCATTTCCTATATCTTTATCTTTCTATCTCTATTTCCCCCCTCCTTTCATCACTCCCTCTTTGTATGTTTATTTATCTTTCTCACACCGCTTATATATTTCCCAAGTTATATCTATTTCCATCCCTATCTCTCCCTCTCCTTATCACTCCCTCTTTCTATTTATCTCTACTCTCTCCTCTCTCTATTTCTTTCCCCCCTCTCCCTCTCTATATCTCTCCACATCTCTCTCACACTCATATACACACACTCCCTTTTTCTCCTTCCCTACCTCTATCTCTATCTCTCTATTACTTATTTCTATCACCTTATTTCTCCCACTCTTGCCCCCTCTATCTCTATCTCCCTATCTCTCCCTTCCCCTCTCTATCTATATCTCATTATTTCTACCTCTATCTCTTTCTCTTTCTCACTCCTCTCTCTATCTCTTTCTATCTATATCTATATACATCTATATCCCTATCTCTCTCCCCATCTCTTCTACTTTATATATTTATCTGTATTTCTTGCTTGATCTCCCTCTCACTCATCTCTCTATCTCTTTCTATTCATATCAGGTTCTCTACATATATCTCCCTATCTATCTATCTCCCTATCTATTTATCTCTTTTCCTATCCCTCACTATCTCTCTCTATCACCCTCTATCTATATCTCCCCCTCTCCCTCTCCCTCTCCCTCTCTCCCTCTCTACATATATTTCCCCTTCCCCATCTTATCTCTCCTTCCTCTACCTATCTCTCTCCCTCTCTTTCTCCCTCCCTCTTTCTATCTCTCCCCATATCTCCCTCTCTTCTCCCTCCCTATCCCCCTATCTATCTTTATATCTCAACATCTCTCTCCTTTTATCTTCCCATATATCTCTATATCTATGTCTTTATCTTCCCCTCTCTCTCTATATATATATCTATGTCTTTCTCTTCCCCTCTCTCTCTCTCTATATATATCTATGTCTTTCTCTTCCCCTCTCTCTCTCTCTCCTATTTATATCTCCCTCTCCCTCTCTATTTGTTTTCCGATGAAGGGAATCCAACATTCTCTAATACCACATATGAAATGGGAGACTATCCCTTTCAAATCTGATTACAAACACACAAAATATACTATGCAAGAAGGTTGTAAATACATATAAAGAACTGAAAATGAAAGATAAATTTATAACTTTTATTATATTCAACTACGAAAAATATTACATCAAGCTAAGCTCATGGGCTCCTCTTCAATACTACATACAACACCTGCAACAAATATGTCTTCAACAATCTGGTAGTGTTTTGGCAGCATCTGGGTATGTAAACTCAACTTCTCCAAAGCCCCCCTCTCAAAATGAAAAGGAATCAATAAATAGAGAATGTGTTTTGAGGAAAACCATTCATGGTTTCACAAAACAACTTGCTAGAACCACCTTGAAAATCCCACACCCAAGTTGGGGAGTTACAAAATCTAAAAATATAAATGAAGTCTAATGCATGTCATCCTTCTTATGGGCGTCTAAAATCTGTCAAATCAGATTTGGTTATTTATAAAATATTATAGCCTCTTACAAATTCCTTATAGCCTGTCAGTTACAACTTTGCATGCAAAGACATGCAAACAACATGCAAGATTATTTTGTAGCCCACTTTATGACAAATTATGATACATGAACATGCAAATATTGCCAAAACCACTAAAAGACAAAACTATTTGTCCTCATCCTAAAGTGGACGTCCAAATGGAATATTCCCCCACTATATGCTTTTACCACTTTATCGGGACCTATTTCCCATCAAATTTACATTTATAATTTCACACCAAGGGAATTTACATTGTTGCAAATTAAAATATTATTCTCCTAACACCTAAGCCCTTATTGAAAATAAACCAAAATAAAATAACAATATTTTTGGTGATGCAAGATTTCTAGTACCCCTTAGATGCTCCTACATTAGACACCTAGAGTAGGAAAAAATTTGTGAATATGGATTCACAAAATGGAGTTGAGTGGTAGTACTACCCTTTCAAATTGCAAGAAATCCTCAGCAAACTCCATTACTAAAATTGGTACCTACCATTGATTCTTCTTTCTCCTCTTCCAACACTTAGCTAGAACAAGCAACCTCCTTCTCTGAAAAACTCTACTTTTTACCCCACTTCCTCAATATGAAATCAACTCCACCATCATCCGACCACATCCTCCAAAAGTATCTCACATTTTCCTCCAATCTTGTGGGATTCAACCCACCATAGTCTTTCCACCTCCAAAAATTTGCACCTACACTTAACTCTACAACACCATACAAATCCTTCTCTGCATACCAATCATCTCTAAAAAAATCTAACTGAATCATCTCATCTACATTCACTAAACCATCCATCTAAACATGAAAATCAAATTTCTTAAATTCATTAAGAAAAGATTTTACCTTCTCATCACCTATTGCAACTTTAATTTTATTTTCTTCTTTCATGTCTTTAATAAGACATGCAACTGTATCACTTCCTTGTCCTATAACCAATGCATCACACTCTTCTTCCACCACTACTTGATATTTTCATCTACAAAAATCCAATTTCCTATTCATCATAAAAATGATAAATATTATGCATTGCCTCTTTTTGCTTGCCACAATTTGCTACCATATCTTCTTCACCTTCACTCTCAGCTGCAATTTCATTTTTTAATACTCTTAATTCCTCCAAAGGACACTCATATGTTTCTATAATATTATTTTTCTCCTCAATTATTGCACCTTCTTTTTTCCTTTCAACCTCTATTGCACTTTTCTCTTCTTTTTCACTCTCTTTCTCTATGTATTCCTCAAAACATACTTCTACAAGATTTTCTCCTCCCTCTTCACCCACATACATACCTATGACAAACCTTTTTCCTTTCTTCTTTTTCATTTCGTCACACTTACCACACACTCTCAAACTTCAACCTCTCAAGTATAGACTGCCCCACATTCGATGATGTGTCTACACAAAAATCACACATACCACCACCACAAGTCTTGGTGCAAACTACCTCACATCGGTGCTTCTACCTAAACACTCAAGAAATCCCACTTTGATACCATTGATGAAGGGAATCCAACATGCTCTAATACCAATGATGAAATGGGAGACTCTCCCTTTCAAATTTGATTACAAACACACAAAATATATCATCCAAGAAGGTTGTAAATACATATAAAGAACTGAAAATGAAAGAGAAATCTACAACCTTTATTATATTCAACTAAACTCAAGGGCTCCTCTTCAATCCTACATGCAACACCTACAACAAATATGTCTTTAATAATCTGGTAGCATTTTGGCAAATTATGGGTATGCAAACTCAACTTCTCTAAAGCCCCCCTCTCAAAATGAAAAGGCATCAATAAATAGAGAATGTGTTTTGAATAAAACCATTCATGGTTTCACAAAATAACTTGCTAGAACCACCTTGAAAATCCTACGCCCAACTTGGGGAGTTACAAAATCTAAAAATAGAAATGAATTCCAATGAATTTCATCCTTCTTATGAGCACCTAAACTCTATCCAATCAGATTTGGTTGTTTATGACATCTTACAGCCTCTTACAAATTCCTTATAGCCCATCAATTACAAATTTTCATGCAAAGACATGCAAGCAACATGGAAGATTCTCTTACAACCCACTTTATGACAAATTATGACACATGTACATGAAAATCTTTCCAAAACCACTAAAAGACAAAATTGTTTGTCCTCATCCTAAAGTGGATGCCCAAATGGAATATTGCCCCACTTTATGGGGGCCTATTTCCCATCAAATTTATATCTATAATTTCACACCAAGGGAATTTAAATTGTTGCAAATTAAAATATTATTCTCCTAACACCTAAGCCCTTATTGAAAATAAACCAAAATAAAATAATAATATTTTTGGTGATGCAAGATTGCTAGTACCCCTAGATGCTCATGCATCACTTTCTCTATTTCTCTCCATTTTTCAATATTTTTATCTCTCTCCCTCTCCCCCTCTCGCTATGGGTGATCCCACAATAGTGAGTTACAATTTACTTTACAAACAAAAAAAAATTGGGCATGAATTTTTTTTTGGAAGGGTTCGCTCAAAGGGGGTGTTCATTAGAACACATAAAGTTGTTTTCTCGAGCAGCCCCTTTGAACGAACCACCTTTTTCTCCAAGGGCTCTTTCGAAACCATGTAGGCCCATATATTTTTCTTTTATTATACAATTTATTTTAGTTTAATTCAAAATATAGGATTTTCACCAAAATCAAGCTCTCTATTCTACACATGTGGAAAAATGGTAGATTACCAAAAAAAAATTTAAAAATATCTATGCTCTTGGCATTGATGTACTTGATCCAACAAAAAAAGATTGAATTTCAATACATACAAAAAAGGTTATGTGCTACATAGTACACCTATATTTAAATTGTAATTGGTTTGACTTCAAAACTTAATTAAGAAAAAATATTCAATAACACTATGAAACCAAATTAAGGAGCTAGATATCATAGTTACAAATCTAAATTCGAAAAAAAATAGAATTATATCCTTCATAGAAAAAAATTATGTGCTACATAGTAAACATCACTCTTTAAAAATGAATTTTACTATTAAAAACTAGTTATCGAAGGAGATCAAAAAAGAAAAACAATTTGATTCCAATTTTTTTAAAAATATATATTTAGAATCTACAGAAAAATATCACAAATCACTAGTTTGCATCATCTTCAAATTCCTCATGGTTTAGCAGCTATACATGTTCGAAAGTGAAGATTTAGTTTAAAATAATCATTTCAATGTCAAGTTTGGCCAAAAAGTATAATCCACTATTATGGGATCACCCTTATATCTCTATCTTTATACCACTCTATCTCACCATATATATCTCTCTCTACCTCTCACTCTTCTTCTTCCTCTTTATCTCTTTATCTCTTCCTCTCTATCTATCCCTCTCTATCTCTCCCCCTCTATCTCCCTATCTTTAGCTTTATTTCTCCCTCTATATCTATATCTCTATGTATTTGTCTCCCTCTTCCTCTCTCATTCTATATTCATCTCCACCTCTATCTATTTTTCCCACTCTTCATCTCTCACTCTATATTCATCTCTACCTCTATATTCCTCTCTACCCCTCAATATCTAGAAATGTCTCCCTCTCTTTACCCATCCATCTCTCTCCCTATTTCTATAAATGTGTCCCTCTCTCTATCTTATTCACTCCATCTCTCCCTCCATATCTTCTAATCTATATATTTATCTTTATTTCTTACTCAATCTCCCTCTCACTCATCTCTCTATCTCTTTCTATCCATATACTTCTCTAGGTATATATCCATATCTACCTATCTCCCTACCTCTTTATCTCTTTTCCTATCCCTCTCTATCTCTCTATATCACCCTCTATATATATCTGTCCCTCTCCCTCTCTCCCTCTCTTCTTCTCTCTCCCTCTCTACATATATCTCCCTCTTCTCCATCTTCTTTCTCTCCCTCCTCTACATATCTTTCTCCCTTTCTCTCCCTCCCTCTCTTGCTCCCTCACTATCCCCCTATCTATCTTTATATCTCAACCTATCTCTCCCTTTATCTTCCCCTATATCTCTATATCTATTTCTTTCTCTTCCCATCTCTCTCTCTCTCCATCTCTATTTTTATTTCTATACTTCTCTCTATTTTTCTCTCTTTATCTCTCTCCCTCTCCCCCTCTCTCTATATCTCCTTATATCTCTATCTTTATATCACTCTATTTTTCCATATCTCTTTCTTTATCTCTCCCACTTCCTCTTCCTATTTATCTCTTTATCTATTCCTCTCTATATATTCTTCTCTATCACTCCCCCTCTATCTCCCCATCTCTATATTTACTTCTCCCTCTATCTCTATCTATTTGTCTCCCTCTTCCTCTCTATATATTCTTCTCTATCTCCCCCTCTCTATCTCCCTTTCTCTCTCTATATCTCTATCTATTTGTCTCCCTCTTCCTCTCTAATCCTATATTCATATCTACCTCTATCTATGTGTCTCACTCTTCCTCTCGTGCTCTATATTCATCTCTACCTCTATATTCCTCTCCCCCTTCCATCTCTAGAAATGTCTCCCTCTCCCTACCCATTCATCTCTCTCCCTATCTCTCACCCCTCCTTTTGGTTTTCCAAATCAACAGATCCAATGAATCCTAAAGAATAGCCACTTTCTCATGTTCAGACTCATAGATGGATTTGGCCAACTAATAGGAAATTAGATTAGAATGCATTTCCCCTACACTTCAAGCTCTATTAAACCTAGGGGGTGACCCTTCAACATTGTGCTTTCAGGTAATTGTGTGTCAAAGTATCAAACACATAGTAAAACAGATGATTATCCTTAAATGTTTAATAGAAACAATACCCTAAAGGTTTGGCTGGCCTTTTTGGCAGTGTCTAACTTAAACATGAGACATATTGTACATTAAATTCCCCACATGCCCATAACAAGATTGATAAGTAAATCGATTATTAAATTGCAACTGCTCACAAAATGATATCAGGAAACTGTAGCATTACAGACCAGTGCCTAATCCTAGGGTGGAGTCACCTAAACCATGGAGTTCAAAACTCATCACAACATTCACACTATCATAATTATGCCTATTAGATGATGCATCACACCATTGATACTAGAAACTAAAATATTCATACCTTATTAATCCAGGTATACAGTTGCACAAACCTCTGTTTATGTTCATACAATTTAATTCATTCTTAGAATGAAAGTAACAACATAGAACAAACATTCAAGGTAAAACCAAAAGAAAAATAACATAAAATCTTGATTTCTTTTATTCATAACCTGTGCAATGTGTACAATGGAGACAACTAACTCAAAATATATGATCATTTTATGCAAATATAACAATGTTGTGAATAAGTTCCTCATTACATGACTCAGAAAAAACTTCAAAAAAAACTAAAACTAAAACACTATACATTACCGACCCTATTACAAAACATGCATTCCCATGAGATAGAAAAGAATGAGAAACCTCCTAAAAATGAGAAAGAAACAAAAGTTATAGGAAAAGAGGAAGCAACCCTAAAATTCATCCTTGAAAGACACCTAGCATCTTCAACTCCTGTTGATATGTAACTGCCTTTGCTTCTTGAAGAAAAGCCCTAATCTGCAATCTGATTCATGCATCTTGGATTCTCTTGCTACATAATAGAAAACATTCCCACCTTGAAGAGTCATCATTCTTCTTCCATTCCTTTTTGTTGAAAATATCTATTTGTGAAAGAATAAAAACTTCGTGAAAGTATTTCACTCTTCAATTACCTAGCAACCAAAAATGCTCTATTTTGTAAAAACTTTACTCCCAGCAAGGAAAACCCCTATTTCATAAAGTGAAAAATTTAATTCCACTTTTCCCATACCTCCCTTCACCTTCATTTTATTTTTAAAAGTATTTTCCTTTTTATAGGAAAGATGAAGGCTGCAAATACTATATTATCGGGGAAGAAATTTTTTTTGCAAGTCCCTCATTTCACTTTTACTTTGCACTTTAAACTTTATCATTTAAATAATGAAAACCTCACATTTTCATCCAAAAATATTTATTTATCACTCCTCCCAACGCATTTAAAACTTCCCTCAAATACCTTTTAAGAAATCATGGGCCCACCATAAGCTTATCCCCGCTTCCCCACATCTTTCTTCACATGGTAGCTTTTTCTTGCGCGAGCTCATGGGAAAAACACAAAATAGAAAAAAAGAAATATTTAAAAGTTTTAAAATATTTATTTGGAGAGACCAATCCCCATGTCACCACTATTCTTCAGTGATGCCACCAATGGTCCTCATTGGCTAGCAGGGATTAGTTCATGCTTCTCCTTTTTCTGTTGGTCGTTGATTTCCTTTGTTGGTTCTATTTTGTGTCGTAGCTTGCGTTTACAACCTCTCTGGCTATGGCGGCTCCAGCAAGTTTGCCTCAAACAATTTTGGTACATTTTCACTTGTAGGCGCTAAATTCCTCTAGTCTGGTTTGAGCTCCGAAGATGGTTGCCACATTCTTTAGATCCGTCTTCATAAAGCCTTCATATTACAAAAATCTCGAAGCCTCGATTGTTTACATCTGATTTGCAAGCTTTCTTTGTTGGACTCTAGTTATCATCCTCAATGTGAGACTCGCTCCATCTATCACTTAGCACTCTTGTCCTTCCCTCTCCTTCTCCTCTTTGCACTTGGATGCAACAATTCTTTGTCCCAACTGCAATATTTAGATTCCTCTGAAACATCAAACTCCTAACCAAAAGACTCAGATCTAGTTTGATACCTTTTTTCTACCATGTTGTGAATGAAACAAAACAAACCCAATTTCTCAAAAGGAATCTCCTTGCTCTTGCATAATTTTAACTTATTTTAAAATGCATTTTATTTAGGAGCTACAACAATGACTTCCTTTCTAGATTTTCCTCTCATTGTGTTCGATCATGAAATTAGGGAACTAGTGCCATAGGAGAATCTCCTTAGACATTTCAATGCATTTTCACTGCAAACACAAGTTCTTTCCTTGTTGCTATTTAAAATATCCTTTGCAATATCAAACATATACTTCACAACAATGTCATGGTTGCCCCATTAGTAGCAAGCATATTTCCTGCCAGGTGCTACACCAATACTTAATTATGCAATTCTCGAGCCTTTTGATTTATTTTGTGCAGCATTCAAAGTTTCATTTTCTTTATGTTAGCTATCGATTCCCAATTCCATGTTTGCACAACATACATGAAGCCTTTGATAGAATTAGGTGAAACAATTTACACGCCTTTGCTAGTTTCTATGCCAAAACCTCATAGTACAACCATCAAGCCTTGTTCATAATGCATGGATTCCTTCTTTAGATCACTCCCCTCATGGCATAAAGCAACAAATTTAATTTCCAAGTGACATGTCACCTCAAGAATCAAAACATGAAATGTAAATCCAGGGTGCCAATATTAATTTCTCCCATAGTCACACCATCACTATTTTCACTATATGCACAAGCTGCTCCTGCAACTTCATTACTTTTACAACCATGGTTGATTGTCTTAGTACTAGCAAGTGCTATTGAGAGGCTGACTGGTTTAGCATTTGGAGTGGAATTTGAATGTGATTGGGTCATGTTGGTGAGTTGATGAAATTAACATATATTATATCTATATATAAACCTTTCGATCAATTTCCTTTCTTTAGATAGTTGTCACTCTTATTTACAATGTGCTTTATCCTATTTGAAGTTAACTGGAACAAATCACCCAATTACTCTTGCTCATGCCAATGCCATGCTCAACAAGGTTGATCTTTTGTGTGAGGTGATGAATTTTGTAGGAAACTGAGTTATGTTGTAGCTACAATATTTTGATCTAAGTGTTCTCCACATTTGATTCACTCAATGCGTTAAAATTGTTTCCACCGCTTGTTGGAACTTTCCAACTCCTCCACCCGCATTTGAAGTTATTGCAATTGTTCTATAAAATCTGCTAGTATATGGCCAGTATTGAGATTATTTAGCACAATTCTATGACCCACTATTTTTCTACCTATGCCCTCGTTTATAGGTTCAAATGAAATTTGGAGCTTTGTATTTGTTATGAGGATAACGAGTTCCAAGCAAAAACCTTTTCAGTAGCCTCTGGGGTGTAATCACTGCTTTTCCATCAAAGACACAATTGCCTTTGTTTTTCCACTTTGTAGAATAGTCTTGACATACAAGTTGTATGTGCCCACTCTTCATGGGTTTTGGATTTATTACACCCAAATTTTCAATTTACTTGATTTGTTGCTCTAAAATATTGGACAATATCTAAGAAAAGCGAGTGGCATCTACTGTCTAAGGTGATAATTTCATAATGGATTTAGAAACATTTGAATCTTAATCCAATTCTTGAAACATACATACCTCAAGTGCAACCCAAATAAATTTGGGTTTAGTTGGATCTCATTTTAAAACCTCTTCCATTAAACATTATAAATCTATACAAATGATTTGCTTTTTAGTATTATGTAGCTTTACACACATCCAAGTAAGACTATGATAGTGTTGTGATTCTATCCCATGATGAATGGCACCATTCACATGCATTCGTTATTCCTCATCATGTGATCCTCTAAGAGCGATTTTACGCTATCCATACCTGAAAATGCTCTTGCCTCATTATTGACTGAGTCATAACTGGGAAAAGTTTGATGCATAACCTTAGTAATTTAATTACTTGATCATGTGATAGAAAATAATGAGCAACCCCCTCAAAATGAGAAAGAAATATAAGTTATAGGAAAAGAGGAAGCAACCCTAAAATACATCCGTGAAAGACACCTAGAATCTTCAGCTCCCATTGATCTGTAACTTCCTTTGCTTCCTGAAGAAAAGCCCTAATCTGCAATTTGATTCATGAATCTTGCATTCTCTTTCCCTGTAACAGAAAATATTCCCACCTTGAAGAGTCATCATTCTTCTTCCATGCCTTGTTGTTGAAAATATTTGTTTCTTAAAGAATAAAAACTTCATGAAAGTCTTTCACTCTTCAATTACCCTGGTGGTGAAAATTTATCACCTTCATTGTGAAAAAACTTCACTTGCATTTTACATACTATTTTCCCATGAGAAAACTTCATTCCCCTCTCCATTTTTACCCAACAACCAAAAATGCTCTATTTTGTAAAAACTTTACTCCCAACAAGGAAAACCCCTATTTCATAAAGTGAAAAATTTAATTTCACTTTTCCCATGCCTCCCTTCACCTTCATTTTATGTTTTAAAGTATTTTCCTTTTTGTAAGAAAGATGAAGGCTGCAAATATTATATTGTCGGGAAAATAAAATTTTACCCAAGTCCCTCAGTTCACTTTTACTTTTCTCTTTAAACATTATCATTTAAATAATGAAAACCTCACATTTTCATTGGGAAAAATTTATTTATCACTCCTCCCAACACATTTCAAACTTCCCTCAAATTCCTTTTAAGAAATCATGGGCCCACCATAAGCTTCTCCCCACTTCTCGGAATCTTTCTTCACATGGTAGCTTTTTCTCGCGTGAGCTCACGGGCAAAACACAAAATAGTAAAAGGAAATATTTCAAAGTTTTAAAATATTTCTTTGGAGAAACCAATCCCCGTGCCCTCACTATTCTCCAATGATGTCACCATTGGCCCTCACGAGCTAGTGTGGATTAGACCACATTGCTCATTTTTCTATTGGTCATTGATTTCCTTTGTTGGTTCTATTTTGTGACCTAACCTACATTCGTAACCTTTGGCTATGGCGGCTCCAAAAAATTTTCCTCAAATAATTTTGGTACATTTTCACTTGCAGGTGCTAAATACCTCTAGTCTAGTTCAAGCTCTCAAGATGGTTGCCACATTCTCTAGATCCTTCTTCATAAAGCCTTCATACCATGAAAATATTGAACCCTCAATTCTTTACATCTGATTCACAAGATTTCCTTGCTGGACTCTGGTTATCATCCTCAATGCAAGACTCACTCCATCTAGCACTTAGCATTCTTTTTCTTCCCTCTCTTTCTCCTCTTTGCACTTGGATGTAACAATTCTTTGTCCCAACTACAATCTTTAGATTCCTCTGAAACATCAAAATCCTGACCAAAAGACTTGGATCCAATTCGATACCTTTTTGCTACCATGCTGTTGTGAATGAAATAAAACAAACCCAATTTCTCAAAAGGAATCTCCTTGCTCCTGCATAATTTTAACTTATTTTCAAATGCATTTTATTTAAGAGCTACAAAAATGACATCCTTTCTAGGTTTGCCTCTCATTGTGTTTGATCATGAAATTAGGGAACTAGTGCCATAAGAGAATCTCCTCAAACATTTTGATAGATTTTCACTACAAATGCAAGTTCTTTCCTCGTGGTTATTTAAAATCTCCTTTGCAATATCAAATATATCCCTCATAGAAAGCACCATGTCTACCCCATTAGTAGCAAGTATATTTCCTAGGTGTCACGCCAATAATTTTTTATGCAATTCTCGAGCCTTCTGATTTATTTTGTGCATCGTTCAAAGTTTAATTTGCTTTATGCTAGCCATCGATTCCCAATTCCATGTTTGCATAGCATACATGAAGCTTTAGATAGCATTAGGTGAAACAATTTACATGCCTTTGTTGGTTTCTATGCCAAAACTTCACTGTACAACTATCAAGCCTTATTCATGATGTGTGGCCTCATTCTTTAGATGACTCCCCTCATGGGGGAAAGCAAAAACAACTTTAATTTCCAAGTGGCATGTCATCGCAAGCATTGAAACATGAAATTTAAATCCAGGGCACCAATATTAACTGCTCCTATAGTCACACCATCACTATTTTCACTCTATTTGCAAGCTGCTCTTGCAACTTCATTACTTTTGTAACCATGTTTTACTAGCTTAGCACTAGCAGGTGCTATTGAGAGGATGACTAGTTTAGCATCTAGGGTGGTATTTGAATGTGATTGGTTCAAGTTGGTGAGTTGATGAAAATGACATATTTTCTATCTATATACAAACCTTTCGATCAATTTCCTTTCTTTAGATAGTTGTTAATCCCATTTACAATGTTCTTTATCCTATTTGTCGTTATCTAGCACAAATCGCCCAATTACTCTTTCTCGTGCCAATGCCATGCTCAATAGTGTTGATCTTTTGTGGGAAACTAACTTATACTATAGCTGCAATCTTTTGATCTAAGATGTCTTCACATCCGATTCACTTAGTGCATTAAAATTGTTTCCACCGCTTGTTGGAAGTTTCCAACTCCTACACCCGCCTTTGAAGTTACTACAGTTATTCTATGGAATCTACTAGTATATGGCCAATATTGATATTTTTTTTCATAATTCTATGATCCACTATTTTTCTACCTATGCCCTCCTTTATAGGTTCAAATGAAATTTGGAGCTTTGTATCTGTTATGAGGATAATGGGTTCCAAGCAAAAACCTTTTCAGTAGCCTCTGGGGTGTAATCACTACTTTTCCATCAAAGACATAGTTTCCTTTGTTTTTCCACTTTGTAGAATATTCTTGACATACAAGTTGTATGTGCGTACTCTTCATGGGTTTTGGATTTATTACACCCAAATTTTCAATTTACTTGATTTGTTGCTCTAAAATATTAGACGATGTTTGAGAAAAGCGAGTGGCATCTACTATCTGGGGTGCTAATTTCATAATTGTTTGAGAAGAATTTGAATCTTAATCCAATCCTTGAAACATACATACCTCAAGTGCAACCCAATCAAATTTGGGTTTAGTTGGATCTCATTTTAAAACCTTTGTCATTAAACATTATAAACCTATACAAATGATTTTCTTTTTAGTATTATGTAGCTTTTCACACAGCCAAGCAAGACTATGATAGTGTTGTGATTTTAGACCATGGTGAATGGCACCATTCTCATGCATTTGTTATTCCTCATCATCTAATCCTCTTAGAGTGAGCTTATGCTATCCATAATTGAAAATGCTCTTGCCTCATTATTGACTGAGTCATAATTGGGAAAAGTTTGATGCATAACCTTAGTAATTTCATTACTTGATCATGTGATGTATTTAGAGCACCATTTTCATATATGTGAATTGTATCTTCTTTATCAACCTTCAAACACCTACAACTCATAACTTGTGCAAAGCAGGTCAGGCCTGTATGTGGGCCCAACTAATTTTTTAAAAATTTTGAAGCAAGTTTCATCCTTGAATTGATCTAAAACTATTTTTGAATGCTCATGGCATGAAAATTTGAGGTGGGTTTTCGTTAAAATTTACTTTCTAGCATGTTTGCATAGTAGTCAAAACTGGCTAGGTGGGCTTTAGAATTTCCTTAGAAAACCAGTCAAACGACCTCCTGAAGTCATGAAAATTCATAGGAATGTAAAAATTTGAACCGAAAACATAGTAAAACAAATGGCTTGGGAAAAAATATTTTGAGGTGCAAGATATTCAATTTCAAAGTTGCTAAGTCAGACATTTTTGCAACTGCACCTGTTTGAAACCAATTAGGGCTCACCAAGTTGCCTCTTCGAAAAAATACCAAATCATCTCCTAGGGAATTGCCACTAGACACAATAGGTCATTTTGGTTCAATGAGTATGTGTGTAGGTGGGATTTCCTTGAATCATAATTCATCACAATATATTAAGGGTCAAAGTTTACCATCTTGAAGCAATTCAGGAAATGCAAATGTAAATACAGAACAAACTACATTTTCTTTCGACCTAGTAAAAATATCAAATCAAATCATGAGACTCTGAAATTGGACCAGGGAGCATATGAATGTGGGGGTAATGAAGGGAAACAATCTGTATGTCATGAAAATCATCCAGTTGTGAAATATCAGCTTGAACAGGAGGCCACTTCACAGGACAGAGAGTTTGCAAACAATAAAATAGTCCTAGAACCCTCTAGCTTTGATTTTCAAAACCCTGACAAAACTCATCGTGGGAATTTGAAAAATGACATGCATGTTCATGTTTGTCAATTGAATATGACCACAAAAGGATTTGACATGAAAATCAAGTGGCTCTGAGTTATGATCCTCCAAAGTAGGTCACTTGGGCAGATTTTTCAGGTGAACTTCTAAGTGTGCAAAGACAATTTTCAATATGGGCTTTTCAAATTTGAAAAATTTGAAGGTGCCACCAGTGGCTACAAATGGGGATGTATGCCCCCTATGGGCATGTAAAGAATCCAGATCCTCTAGGGAAGCAGACCAGGTGCCTACTTCATTGGGTGACAGAGTCAAAAATTCATCTTTGTACCCTACTGCTCTAGTTTGACAAGTCACACTACATCTGATGGCCACCAATAACTGTAGGCTTCTTCTTATATCTATCATAGAAAAATTTCTCATCACATTTCACTGAAGCCAATCTAAAAATATCACTATAATCTGCCTGATTAAACATGTTGACATCTCCCAACAGCCCATCATATACAACATTATCAAAATATTCAAAATTACTATGCATCTAAAAACTAGGAACACCCTTAAAATACTGATTATCATGTGGCAAAAAATTATCATATTCATCATATAAATCATTCTCAAGCTAAAAAACAATATTCTTCACTATTTTGCACATTGCCACACATTATAAAAACTTCTTCTAGTTGAAAAAAGTAGCACTCACATTCTACCACATGGCTGGTATTATTAAGCTCAATCTGATCACTAGTTTGCATGTCAAAAATGAAACTATCACAAGAACTTACCAAAAGATCTTGCACATTATGCAAACTACCTCCAAGTCTATGTATGGAGATACACTCATACATTGACATGCTCTGTACCTATCCTCCATCATGTTGGCATAGAGAATCATCAAGGACTTCTAACTTTTCCTCATCCTTAATCACTTTGTTATCCTTTGAACATAATATATCAACATCTTTAGCATCCCAAGCTTGTTCAAAAGTGAGCAATTCTGGTTCAAAAGGATAATTTGATTTTACTTTGAAATCAGCATCCACATCCATATGAAACGACTCATGACTAGGCTCATCAAAGTAGGCAAATAAACACTTGTCCAATTTTGCATTAGAATTCTCAAGACTTGGCTCATTGGATATGAAAACCTCATGGTTATTTGTTGTTTCTAATTCATCAAAACAAACTTTTGAAATTGCAACAACATGCACACTTTCATATTCATCATACAATGTATCATTACAATCAAATGGCCGCTTGTCTTTATCCACATTATCATCATTCTGACCAACTGGTTCATAACTGGAAGGAAGATAAAAAAACACATGCATTATACCTTGCACAATGAAGATTACCATCACTGTCAAAATCAGCATGGGAGACACACATTTCTTATATTAAGTGGTCAACAGATTTGAAATTTGTTTATAGCTTGATAAATCATTGCTTTGATCTGTTCTTTCTACCGCTTCCTCTTCTTGACCTCCACTAGAGTTGTATGCATTACCAAGTTGTAATTCAGGATATACCATGATATCATCATCATCAAAATATGAAAACTCAATGGACTGATCATAAACTAGATTTCCCCAATCATAAGAGATTGAATTTCTAACAACCTTGTCGAAAGTATAGTCACAATCCATCATAGAGAACAGGTTGTCCATTTGTTCACTCTTGCTTACTTTTGGGCTGTCATAAAAACAATCCATATCTTTTTGCATTTCAGTATTGAACTGGGTGTCATCATCGAGTTTTTCATTTACATCCTCTTGAGGATAGACACAAACATTTTTATTGTCATGATCATCAATGGTAAAAATTGCATCACTCTTAACTTCTACCTTCTCAAGAATGCATTTGTCTATATCTAAAACTAAAGACATCTGATCATTTTTATTCACACAACTTCTAATTTCATCGACATGTTTATCCACAATTGAAGACAATAGACTTTGCACATATTGATTCCTCACTTTCTCCACATTATCTAAAACTGTGTAAGCCATATGCATACTCAATATTCTAAAACCCTTTAACAATGCACTAGATCCCTCCTCAAAAGATTCAAATACATATGAATGCGATTTGGAGTACAATGTCTAAAATTTTTAGGGATTAATGAAAGACAAACAACAAATCTATGACTGAAATCGATGCTTGACTCTTCATCTCATTTTTTAATCTCCTTTAACCTTGTGACAAGGTTAGAAGGTTCTTTTGAAAATTCTTTTCTATAAGCCTTCACTAGTTTATTCCAGCAAGAAAAGGACTTCTCAGGAAAACCTAAGTATGAGTTCCTAGCTCTTGCTTCAAGAGATCTAATAAAAAATCTCATCCACATATCCTCATCTTCAAATGAATGTTTCTTCATGAAGCTATAAAAACTTTGGACATGTGCATTTCCTTCACACACATTGTATCCATTAAATCTAGGCATTTGTTTATAGACTTGAGTTGGCATACTTTCAACCTTGTAATCAACCCATGACAAGTCTAATTGATTATACAATGGATCAAAAGAATTGACAAAAGGTGAAATAATTTGGGAAGTAGATGTAGTATGGTTATCTTTTAACTGAGCTTATAGATACATCACCCTTTTGTTCAACTTTTTAACTTCCCTCTCCAACACAATTTTCCTTTCTTGGCTTAACCTAGGCTTGCACACACTTGAGTTCATGTACTTTGTGGTGTCAACTGTTTGAGGACTATCAAAAGTTTGAAGCTTCTTGGAAATCTATATTAAGGTTCCTAATGGCATGGTTATTTCTTGTTGGTAATGCATAGATATATGCAAATCGGGTTTAAATAATTATGCATAATCACAACCATGAACAAATGAAGTTTCACTAGGATAGTTGCTAACATTGTGGTAACTTGGGCTTGAAACATATGATAATGTAGGTGGATAGAAATACCAAGGATATACAAATTCATTCTAACCATCAATACTATAAAATTTGTGAATACTAGACAAATATTTGTAAATGAAACAACAATTACATTCAATATGATAGAGCCAACAAATGAAATTATACAAAGAACCATGCACCTTCACATCTCCAGCTACTACAACTTTGAATAGAGCATTTTCAGGCCACAATAACAAACAACAACCCTTTATGTGCATAAATTGTAAAGCAGAGTCGCCACCTCTTCAACAAGAGGAAAACCGTTTGAAGCAAGGATATCTAAATCAATGTAAATAAATTCTCTAAGTTCTTCCAGTAGAGTCTCTTCACAGTTGTTTGAATTTGGGCCACTACACATCAATTTCCATATCTGGAACTTTTTTTCACATCTTCAATAGGTTCTCTAGATAGAGTCACCACCTCTTCTCACAGAGGAATGAACTTCAAGCAATATGAAGCTCCTTCAAAGATGAATTTCCTTTTGGGTCTTCTCCCACAATAAATTCATACATAAATTCTTTGAACTTGCTGCAACAAAATCACTTCCAAGTCTGAAAACCTCTCAATATTTGAACCAAATGTTCAAATTCACCAAATTCTTGACTCTCTATGAATGGATAATTCTAGAGCTTTCCCCAACGAAGTCACCATTATGTTGGTTTTCTAAATCAACATATCTAATGAATCCTAAAGAATAACCACTTTCTCATGTTCAGACTCAGAGAGGGATTTGGCCAACTAACAAGAAATGAGATTAGAATGCACTTCCCCTACACTTCAGGCTCTATCAAACCTAGGGGGTGACCCTTTAGTAATGTGCTTTCAAATACTTTCATGTCAAAGTATCAAACACACAATAAACAGATGATTCTCCTTAAATTTTAACAAACACAATACCCTAAAGGTTTGGTTGGTCTTTCTGGTAGTGTCTAACTTAAACATGAGACATATTAAACATTAAATTCCACACACCCATAACAAGATTGATAAGTAAATTGATTATAAAATTGTAGCTACTCACAAAATGATCTCAGGAAACTGTAACATTAAAGACCAGTTCCTAATCCTAGGGTGGAGTCACCTAAAACATGAAGTTCAAAACTCATCAATGTATTCACACTATCATAATTATGCTTATCGGATGATGCATCACACCATTGATACTAGAAACCAAACTAGTCATACCTTATTAATCCAGGTATAGAGTTGCACAAACCTCTGTTTATGTTCATACAATTTAATTCATTCTTAGAATGAAAGTAACAACACATAACAAACATTCAAGGTAAAACTAGAAGACAAATAACAAAAAACTCTTGATTTATTTTATTCATAACATGTGCAATGTGTATAATGGAGACAACTAACTCATAATATATGATCATTTATGCAAATATAACACTCTTGTGAATAAGTTCCTCATTACATGACTTAGAAAAAAAATCAAAATACCTAAAACCAAAACACTATACATTCCAGACCCTGTTACAAAACATGATTTCCCATGAGATAGAAAAGAATGAGCAACCCCCTCAAAATGAGAAAGAAACAAAATTTATAGGAAAAGATGAAGAAACCCTAAAATTCATCTATGAAAGACACCTGGCATTTTTAGCTCTTGTTGATCTGTAACTACCTTTGCTTCTTGAAGAAAATCCCTAATCTGCAATTTGATTCATGAATCTTGCATCTCTTTCCTTGTAATAGAAAATATTCCCACCTTGAAGAGTCATCATTCTTCTTCCATGCCTTGCTATTTAAAATATTTGTTTGTGAAAGAATAAAAACTTTGTGAAAGTCTCTCACTATTCAATTACCCCAGTGGTGAAAATTTATCAGCGTCATTGTGAAAAAACTATAATTGCATTTTACATACTATTTTCTCGTGAGAAAACTTCATTCCCCTCGCCATTTTTACCCAGCAGCCAAAAATGCTTTGTTTTGTAAAAAATTTACTCTTAGCAAGGAAAACCCCTATTTCATAAAGTGAAAAATTTAATTCCACTTTTCTCGTGCCAACCTTCACCTTCATTTTATGTTTTATTTTCCTTTTTATAAGAAAGATGAAGGCTGCAAATATTATATTGTTAGGCAAGCAAAATTTTACCCAAGTCCCTCATTTCACTTTTACTTTGCACTTTAAACTTTATCATTTAAATAATGAAAACCTCACATTTTCATTGGGAAACATTTATTTATCCCTCCTTCCAACACATTTCAAATTGCCCTAAAATACCTTTTAAGAAATCATGGGCCCACCATAAGCTTCTCCGTATCTTTCTTCACATGGTAGATTTTGCTCACACGGGCTCACGAGCAAAACACAAAATAGCAAAAGGAATTATTTTAAAGTTTTAAAATATTTATTTAGAGAGACCAATCCCCATGCCCCCACTATTCTTCAGTGATGTTACCATTGGCCCTCACGGGTTAGTGGGGATTAATCCACGTTGCTCCTTTTTCTGTTGGTCGTTGATTTCCTTTGTTGGTTCTATTTTGTGCCCTAGCCTGCGTCTGCAACCTCTCTAGCTATGGCGGCTCTAGCAAGTTTTCTTCAAACAATTTTTTTACATTTTCACTTGCAAGTGCTAAATAACTCTAGTCTGGTTCGAGCTCCCAAGATGGTTGCCACATTCTCTGGATCCTTCTTCATAAAGCCTTCATACCACAAAAATCTCAAACCTTCAATTCTTTACATCTGATTCGCAAGATTTCCTTTCTAGACTCTAGCTATCATCCTCAATGCGAGAATTGCTCCATCTAGCACTTAACACTCTTTTTATGCCCTCTCTTTCTCCTCTTTACACTAGGACACAACAATTCTATGTCCCAACTAAAATCTTCAGATTCTTCTGAAACATCAAAATCCTAACCAAAAGACTTGGATCTAGTTCGATACCTTTTTTCTACCATGTTGTTGTGAATGAAACAAAACAAACCCAATTTCTCAGAAGGAATCTTCTTTCTCTTGCATAATTTTAACTTCTTTTCAAATGCATTTTATTTAGGAGCTACAACAACAAAATCCTTTCTAGGTTTGCCTCTCATTGTGTTCGAGCATGAAATTAGGAAACCAGTGCCATAGGAGAATCTCCTTAGACATTTTGATAGATTTTCACTACAAATGCAGGTTCTTTCCTCATGGATATTTAAAATATCCTTTGCAATATCAAATAGATCCCTCACAACAAGCACCATGGCTGCCCTATTAGCAGTGAGTATATTTCTTGGGTTTTACGCTAATACTTTATTGTGCAATTCTCGAGCCTTTTGATTTATTTTGTGCAACGTTCAAAGTTTCATTTTATTTATGCTAGCCATCGATTCCCAACTCCATTTTTGTGTAGCATACATGAATATTTTGATAGCATTAGGTGAAACAATTTGCATGCATTTACTAGTTTCTATGCCAAAACCTCACAATACAACCATAGAGCCTTATTCATGATGTGTGGCCTCCTTCTTTAGATCACTCCCCTCATAGCAAAAAGCAACAAATTTAATTTCTGAGTGACATGTCACTGCAAGCATCAAAACATGAAATGTAAATCCAAGGCACCAATATTAGCTACTCCCATAGTCACACCATCACTATTTTCACTATATGCGCAAGCTGCTCCTACAACTTCATTACTTTTGCAACCATGGTTTACTGTCTTACTACTAGAAGGTTGTATTTAGAGGATGATTAGTTTAGCATCTAGGGTGGAATTTTAATGTGATTGGGTCATGTTGGTTAGTTGATGAAAAAATGACATATTTTCTATCTATATACAAACCTTTTGATCAATTTCCTTTCTTTAGATAGTTGTTAGTCCCATTTACAATGTGTTTTATCCTATTTGCAGTTAACTCACACAAAAGGCCAATTACTCTTTATCGTGCCAATGCCATGCTCATCAGGGTTGATCTTTTGTGTGAGGTGATGAATTTTGTGGGAAACTAACTTATACTATAGCTGCAATATTTTGATCTAAGAGTTCTTCACATCTATTTCACTTAGTGCGTTAAAATTGTTTCCACCGCTTGTTGGAACTTTCCAACTCCTCCACCAGCCTTTGAAGTTATTGTAGTTGTTGTATGGAATCTCCTAGTATATGACCAATATTGAGATTATTTTGCACAATTCTATGACCCACTATTTTGCTACCTATGCCCTCCTTTATAGGTTTGAATGAAATTTGGAGCTTTGTATTTGTTATGAGGATAACAGGTTCTAAGCAAAAACATTTTCAGTAGCCTCCGAGGTGTAATCACTGCTTTTCTATCAAAGACATAGTTTCCTTTGTTTTTCCACTTTGTAGAATAGTATTGACATACAAGTTGTATGTGCCCACTCTTCATGGGTTTTGGATTTAATACACCCAAATTTTCAATTTACTTGATTTGTTTCTCTAAAATATTGGACAATGTCTGAGAAAAGCGAGTGGCATCTATTGTCTAGGGTGATAATTTCAGAATGGTTTGAGAAGCATTTGAATCTTAATCAAATCCTTGAAACATACATACCTCAAGTGCAACCCAATCAAATTTGGGTTTAGCTGGATCTCATTTTAAAACCTCTGCCATTAAACATTATAAACCTATACAAATGATTTTCTTTTCAGTATTATGTAGCTTTTCACACAGCTAAGCAAGACTATGACAGTGTTGTGATTTTATCCCATGGTGAATGGAACCATTCTTATGCATTCGTTATTCCTCATAATTTGATCCTCTGAGAGTGATCTTATGTTATCCATACCTAAAACATTATCTTACCTCATTATTGACTAAGTCATAACTGGGAAAAGTTTGATGCATAACCTTAGTAATTTCATTACTTGATCATGTGATGTATTTAGATAACCATTTTAATATATGTGCATTGTTTCTCCTTTATCAACCTTGAAACACCTATAACAATTAACTTGTGCATTGTTTCTCCTTTATCGTTTTGAAGAAATTTTCATCCTTGAATTGATCTGAAACTATTTTTGAATGCTCATGGCATGGAAATTTGAGGTGGGTTGTCGTTAAAATTTACTTTCTAGCATATTTGCACAGTAGTCAAAACTGGCCAAGTAGGCTCTCAAATTTCCTTAGAAAACCAATCAAACGATCTCCTGAAGTCATGAAAATTCATAGGCATGTAGACATTTAAACCACAAACATAGTACACCAAACGGCTTGAAAAAAAGGATTTCAAGGTGCGAGATATTCAATGTCAAAGTTACTTAGTCAGACATTTCTACAACTACACCTGTTCAAAACCTATTAGGGCTCACCAATTTGCTACTTCAAAAAAATACAAAATCATCTCTTGGGGAACTGCCATTGGACACACTAGGTCATTTAGGTTCACTGAGTATGTGTGCAAGTGGGATTTCCTTGAATCATCATTCATTAAAATAAATCAAGGGTCAAAGTTAACCATTTTGAAGCAATTCAAGAAATGTAGATGTAAAAACATAACAAATTACTTTTGTTTTCGACCTAGTAAAAATATCAAATCAGATCACGAGACTCTGAAACTAGACCAGGGAGTATATGAATGTGGAGGGAATGCAGGGAAACAATCCATTTGTCATGACAATCATCCAGCTATGAAATATCAGCTTGAATAGGAGGCCACTTCATAGGACAGAGAGTTTGCAAACAACAAAATAGTCCCAAAACCCTCTAGGTTTTATTTCCAAAACCCTATCAAAACTCATCATGGGAAGCTAAAAACTGACATGCATGTTCACATATGTCAACTAAATATTCCTACAAAAGGATTTGACATGAAAATCAACTGGCTCTGAGTTATGACCCTCCAAAGTAGGTCACTTGGGCATATTTTTCAAGTGCACTTTTGAGTGTGCAAAGACAAATTTTTTAATATGGGCACTTCAAATTTGCAAAATTTGAAGGTGCCACCACCTCCCTCTTCATAGACCTTCATTATCTTCTTGATTCAGAGGTTTTCTTTCACTCATTTTTAGAGACCTTTGTTGCACACACAATATCATTTTCTAAATAGCCAACCAATTGAACTCATGTAATACACAAATTTATGCAAAAAATAGACTTAAATTTTCCCTAATTGACATTCCACACCTCTTCGACATACCCATTGCACACCAAGGTGTGATTGCTAGTATATTATATTATATAATTAATATATAATATTATAATTGTAACGCCCCGCCACGAGACCCTAAAGGAAGTTGCAACACAACGCGGAAGCGTACAATTTTTTTATTTAAAAGTGCATTATTATCAAAGAAGATGCACAATACTTCGCAACAACCTCTAAGGTAATGTGACAAGATTAAATCGATTACCAAACATACACACAACATGCACATAAAGCATTAATTAAAATATTAACCATACATTTAATTTCACATAATTATAAAGCATTAAAGATTTTATCACTAGAATAATATATATTAAGTTCCAGATTACATTAACTTAAAAGTGGATTACAATACTCATTCCCAAAATGAGGTAGATCAAACCTAACTATTACAATTACAAGATTCCTCCTTCAAAACAATTGAGGGGAATAATATTTACAGGAGCTAACTGAAGTAAAAAGAAAGCTTAAACTAAATAATGAAGCCACTGCGAGCTCTCCACTGGAAAACCTCGCAATGCAATCTGCAAATCAAAAGGGGGACCCAATGGCGTAGGGCGCACGTTCCTCCCAACCAAGTGGTACCCGAAGGCCCACCCCCCGTGCTAGGAGATAGTAACACGGATACAAGGATAATCCCTACAACCTCTAGTCACAGGCTGACTCAACTCTAAACAAAACTACCACAAGTACAACACTAACTCTAGATTACATTGCTATCTGAGTATAACAATATGACTCACCAGTATCCTAAACAAACTACAAACCTAGGAGAAAGCCACTCAAGATACATGAGTTACCCATCAGATCATTCCAGATCTCAGCCCCCATTGAGCTTCATCCTCCTATAGTTATCATGTAATACATCACCACTCCAAACTAAGGAGGTACAAAATATCTAAAAATTCATTCAAAGAAGAACAAACCATTCCCCATTCGCAGAAACCGGGTGACTCACTAAAATCATCAAACCTTACTACCATAGAGAACTACACAAGACAAAACCATGAAATGATAACTCACAAATTAACATCCCTCACAAAGAAGACTTAATATAACTCATCTAATACCTCTTTTCAATTACCCCTAATTACCACAAAAGATATCTCAAACACAACATAAAGACATAATAGTTTAATGTCTACAACAATCTAATTTATCACAACCTTGCATACAGTCAACGAAATGACTTATAATAATTCGTATCGCTCAGTTATCCCAATTTAACAAATTAATTAAAAAGGTACTTCCAAACAAAGATAAACATCACATTAACCATTTCCCCTATTTCCTCAATTTAAAATAATAAAATCTTTGTTTCTACTAACATAATGTATATATTTTAAAATACCTATTCCCACAAACACACTTAATTAAATATTCATTTCCTCTAATTGCAACTAGAAGAGTCACATAAGCAATCAACACAATAATTAAATCTAAGATTTGGATTTACTAAATCCTTTCACTTTTCATGATAAGAAGGCATAATAAAACTAGTTAATCAATTTTCTCTAATTTAATAAGAACCCTTATATAAAGACGAAGAAGAAAATTCAACCAATTAACTAACCAACACTTCAAATATCTCAATTTCACTTTAAACAACTATAAGATCGTCATTTCATTTATTATTCCAATTCTCTCAATTTTAATACTAATATAATATCTATTTCCTCAAACGGTTTACAATATTTAAATAAATTATAATTTTCTCTTTTCAAAACATATTATTATAATTTCACTTCATTCATGCAATTACATGCAATTAATCCAATGCCTATTTAAACGAAAACAATATCTTTATTACAAGAATTCTTAATTTTGGAATTAACTTCAACTGGAACTCGAGCATGCAACTTTTCCTTTAAATTACATTTGGAGAAGATATACATATAATTAATAAATTTCCATAACATTATTTGTCTCATCATTTATAACCATGCAATAATATATTTTTAATATATATGCAATATATATATATATATATTTGCGCATTGCTTTTAATCATATAAATTCTACATATTAAACCACCAAACCCAAAATTCCAATAAACGAATTTATTTATAAACGATTTAATAAATACGAATTAATGAAAAAACAAATTTATAAAAAACGTATTAATAAAAATGAATTTAATAAAAATTGAATTTAATAACAACCGAATTAAACTCCATACAAAGAAAGACGCGGGTTTTATAAGGGTTAAAGAGTGTAAAGCAGGGGTCGGCTAGCTTACCACAGCCACACCCCACAATAATGGGGGGTGGACTGTGGTAGTCCAGCATACCCATGGAAGGGAAGGGGTAGCGCTGCCCTTGGTAGCACTTCCTCCACACTTGTGTGGAGGGTGCTGCCAATGGTAGCGGTGCCTCTCACACCATACAAAAAAAAAACAAAAACAAAACTACATTCAAACAAAATTTTGCCCTCTTTTGTACATCCGCTCGTCGTACGACAATTCTTTAAATTCATTTAAAATAAACATTTCACTAATAAATAAATATGTATATAATAAATATGTGGGTATATATATATAAATAATATTTATATATATTCACATGTATATATTATATATATATATATATATATATATATATATATATATTTATTTATTTATTTATTGAGTTTCAACAAAAAAGTTAAATTGGGGAAGAAAATTTTGAACAAAGTTTTCTACAGGTGAATTTTAATTGGGCAACCAATTTCTTTTCTTAGGAAATTTTCACAATCACAATAATCATTTCCTCAATTTTATGAAAGGGATTCAATTTTAATCTTTTAAAAGAGAAGTTGCAAAGATTTCCTCACAATAAAATTTAACAAAACTTCTACAGGCGAATTTAAACAAACCCCAAAAGATTACAAAAATCTCTTTCCTCTAAATTTACACAGAGGCACAATTGAACAATAAAGAAGCCTTACAAATTTTGAAAACAAATTTAAAACTTCTACAATCCAAAACACAGAAAACTTCTTGCACATGCAATCTTTCAATCTCAATTACCATTTTAAGCAAAGCTTCTACAAAATTAACTTTTGTACAGACAATCTTTCTCAAACAATTAAATAAATAAAATAAAACTTGAAGGAACTTGTTTTCCTGAAGCTTGAATAAAAGAAAGTTGAAGCAGAGCCTCCCCTTCAGATATTTGTTTCCAAAGCTTCTCCAAAATCACCACTTCCAGGAAGATGTAAAAATATAGAAACCCCCAAAAATTCTTGAAAATCCCTTTGTTTTCTTTCAATTTTCAGCCAAAACCCTCTTTCAAAAATAATATCTTTTCCTCTCCAAAAATCTCCTCTAAAGAAACTTCTTTTTTTTTTTTTTTTTCCAAAAATAATATCTTAACCAAAAATAAATAATTAATTCTACTCACACACTTGTCACATTCAAAATATCTTCTCAACAACCAGATATTTTCTCAAAGCCTTTTGCATGTTGAAATAATTTCTAATTACAATTTAATTCCATATACTAATTTAATTTCAACATAAATTTAGTAACTTCTAATTCCAATTTAAATTCCATTTTTCAACTTTCTAAATAAACATATTTAATTAATTACTTAATAAATAAATTTAATCCAATGGATTAAATTTAATTTACTAAATAAATTAAATTAAATCAATTAATTTAAATACAAAGCTTCTATCAAAACATCTAAAATTAATTAAATAAAAATCAACATTATATAATGCAATAATTTTAAACATTTATTTCCATAATCATGAATCCTTTAGAATAAAATAAAATAAAAACAAGCAACCAAAGACACAACAACCTCGACTGACAACACACTATGGCTAGGGTGTAGACCTAACACAAGTAACCTAGCTACTATCTCCCAATCATCATACTGTTAGGTCAACACATTCAAACCTGTGAAGCCAGGTGGAGTCGATGTCATGTACCTGCAAACCTGTATCCAAGGCATCAATAGCACATGCATATAAAATCATTATAAAATACACCGTGAAGAGGAAATCACATAATCATAGGGTGCTCGCAAGTGAGTGATGCAATCATGTCCCCTTCACCAATACAATATCACCAAACTGGCACTTCCATCATTAATAAAACTTATAAGCAATAATCATGTCATAATAAATGAACATTATTTTAATCAAAGCATATCAAGTATAACATCAAGGAAATTACATCTCTTAACACACATAGTTCGTATTACTCAATAAGAAATGATAAAATAACAAAGCATCTTCATCAAACATAAGAGCAAAATAGAGGGGTGTTACAATAATATTATATAATATATAATATATATATATATAGTCTATAAAACAATATATACATTAATATATTAATATGTTATTTATATATATTATGTTATATATAATATAATAATATTATATATTATAAATTATATTTTATATTTAATATCTAACTTGTATATAATATAGTGGGTGTCATCCCTTATAAACTAAGCGACAAACCCAACTTGTTTTAAAAATCATTTAAAAGAAAATAGATATCCATTTTGGAACAAATATCAGTTTTGTGGTATTAATAAAAAAAATAGCAATTGAAACCATTTTAATAATATTAATATATTAATATTATATTATATATTGAATAATATAATATATATAAAATCTATATAATAATATACATTAATATATATTATTATATATATTATATATATAATCTAGATATTAATATATGATTTATACATATTATATTATATAATTAATATATAATATATAATAATATTATATTATATATATTATAAATTATATTTTATATTTAATATCTAACTTGTATATAATATAGTAGGTGGCATCCCTTATAAACTAAGGGATGGACCCGACTTGTTTTAAAAATCATTTAAAAAGAAACAAATATCCACTTTATGTGGTATTAATAATAATAAAAAATGATCGAAACTATTTTAATAATATATAATATATATTATAATATTATAATATTAATATTATATTATATATATTAATATATATAAAATCTATATAATAGTATATACATTAATATACTAATATATGATTTTTATATATTATATTATTATTAATATATATATATATATATATATATACTAGCCTATCTATCTTATTACATAATCTATATAGGAAATGCCGAGATACACCAAGTTATTGGAATCCATTTTAGCAATTTTATCATTGTGTGTTTGTTGTAATGGATTCTTCAGTTGCATCATAATATAATATCATTGGATTATCTTCTAGAAATGTACAATGCTACCACATGTGTATGATATTGAATTTTAATTAAGTGGAAAGAATATTGCCTAAATAGGAGGACATTGTATTGAATATAAAAGTATACAATTTACATTAGTTGTATTCTAAGGCTTGTAGCCTATTTTCTTCTCCTTTTATGTTTGCAATTTTCTTTCCTTTCTTTATTTTTTCATATATGTCGTATGTGAATGGCAACTTAATTTGTAAGACCCTTAAAGAGCTGACACAAGACATTTCCATGAATGTTAATTCTATTCTTTCTTTTGGGAAAATATCAAATGTGGCTTTTTGCAAAGTTAGGTCTTGTGATTTGTGTATTGTGAGAGCCCATGCCAATATTAATGGTATTTGTAGTGAGTTATTGCTTTGGATTGGTTTGATTGGAACAACAAAAGGATGTTGATCATCAAATGGAATGCTTGAGTAACTATTGAATTGCACTAGTACATAGGTTGGTTGTTAGGGGGTGTTGTTCTAAGTTGATATAATTTTTTTTCACAAATCCTAGAGCTCCATTGAGTAGTCCTTGTAGAGCCTTAAAAATGCATGATTCTATGAATGAGAACCACCATTTCATGCCCACATCAATAGATCCTTTCTAATCTTAATGCAAACCAGAAAAAAATGCAACCATACCAAATCAAAACTTGCATAAAACTAAGTCAAAATCTGCACTTAAAAGAACATAACTCCATTGTCTCCCTATCACCAAGATCTTATTTATGCATTTTCTCTTAGATTTTTGTGAGCACCAAATGCAGTAAGAGGCTATGGAGAATGGAAGAAGCATTCAAAATTTTTGAGAGATAAAATGAGAGGGAAATCCCATTTAAATAGGAGTTTCTTGAGGATGGAGAGGGGTTGAAGACGAGATGTGGGATAAAAAATGTGAGAGAAGGAAATGCCATTATCCCACATTGTTCAGTTAAATTTCATGCATGAGAATGAAGGTGATAAAAGGGATATTAGATTAAAATGTACCTAAATGATTAAATATGAATAAAATGATTAAAGATGCTTTACTAAAATGCAATATTTCATGAATGATTTATGCAAATGATATGATTTAATATGCAAGTTATGATAATTAGTTTATTATGAAACAATAGTCAATGACCATGATAATTGATTTATTAATGGAGATGAATACGAAATGATTATGGATGATAATGCTAATTGATTTATTATGAAAATGATGTTTATGACTTATTATGTAAATTGATTATGAATGATTATGATTTATTATATTCAAATAGATTATGAATGGTTATGATTTATTATGCAAATGGATTATGAATGATTATGGTTTATTAGGAAAATAGATTATGAATGATTATGATTTATTATGCAAATGGATTATGAACGATAATGAACAATAGTAAACGGGAAACAAATGGTAGTGAATGAGAAATGAACGATAATGGTTTATTATGCGAATGTATTATGAACGATAATGCAAACATACATGAATGTTTATGAAACAACTTATGAATGAGAATTATCATTTATGCAAATGGTTAGTGAATGACCATGAGATGGATATTATCATTTATGCAAACGGTTAGTGAAAGACCATGAGATGGTTTAGTGATTTGATGAAATGTATGAATAGAAGAAAGTGTTGAGTGAATTGATTAAGTAAATAATGATATCTATTTAATCAATAGACAACTAATGTGATGATTACGAGGATAAATTTGAGTGTCTACAATCCTACTTCTATCCACAAGTTGGATGTTAATCTAACTCATGCATTTATGCTTAACAATAATTCAACATTGATTTCATCATATTATATCTTTCTATTCACTGACATTTCCAATTTTTGTTGCGATGCTTCTTGCTATTGGATTTTTTAAGTAGTAATTTTTTTTTTCAGTTGTGGTTGTGAACATTTTCATTTGTGGAAAAAAAATGATCATTGTCAAAGTCTTCATTTTTTGGCATATCTAACCTTCCATGGGATATTGTCATTAGTAAAATCCAATCTTCTATTGTAAGTTTTGCATCTTGAATATTTGCTAGAAGTTGATTAAAATCTTTATTGTTCATTGTTTGATCCATGTTGCCTAAATATTTGATCTACATTAATGGTAATTTTGAATTATTCCCATAGGACCTTAGCTCGTTTCTTGCTTGTATATGGTGGTCTATTGTTGACTAGAGGTAATTGTACAATATCTCCAACCGAGACCATTGATATTCCTATAAGTAATAGATAAATGTTATATTTGAATGTATACTCTATCTATAAGGACATGCATTCGATATAAATGAAATTTTCTTAATTAAATCATATCTAATAATTAATATTTGTAAGATAGTCATACCTACATACATTTTCTTTGGTCCTAAATTTTGAGCATCAATCCTTTTTCTAAAAAGGGGGTGTTCAGTTCAGGCCCTCCTTCTCCTCCCTATGGATCCTTACTTCCTTCAATCAATTTTTTACAATCCAACTTCTATATCTCGTCAGGAATCACTAATCTAGCTCCAACCAAAAGGATTGTAACTTGGGAGGCTATAATTATCTACCTACATTGAACTTACCCCCAAGCAAGTAGTTTCATAATTTCTTTTTATTGTCTCATCCTTTCCTTTCTTGTTCTCGTCCCAACCTTGGATTTCTCACAACTATAGTTAGGTAGGCCAACTAGTAGAAAGTTAGTTAGGAAAGCTTCTCAATAAATCTTACCAAAAGGCCATCAGAGGGATTGAAGCTTAATTCCTATCGAAGTTGAGAATCTATGTTTTCAATCAATCATTCACCGAGAAAGCTCATTTTGTCAATCAATATGTATATGATATGGGCTAGTTCTTCTTGTAGACTTGTTAATCTGGTCCCTTCCAGCTCCTTGAAATATTTGATTGGAATTTTTAATTTTGAATGAATAGTTGATGTGCCTATATTGAATGTTGCAACTCCAGTTGATGCAAGTAGAGGTAGGGGAGATCAATTAGACATTGAAGCATTCTAAAGTGCCTTGGATATGACACTTATTACATACAAATTTCCTATTCTTGTTGTGCCTTGAATTATCATGTAAAGTGGAGATTTATTTTGATTTCTTTGGTACTATGAAATGATCATGTTAACTACCTTTTCTTGTTTTTTTGTTGAGGTTGTCATATATGAACGATTTTCGTATACCATCTTGAATTAAAGAACCATTGGTTTTCATGGTGGTAATGAAATTGACTGCTTCATTTATGTATTATTCACCTTCAAAATCATTAGACCAATTGGTATGATTTTTAAAATCTCTCCTTCTGAGCATGTCTATTTTTTAAATTTGCATAGTTTAGCCATGATGAAGCCTAGATAGTATTTCCCATTCATTTTTGTTCTTGGATAGATGTGGGTGTATTGTTGTTATCACTTTCAGATTCAGTATTAGCTTCAATAATGTTAGTCTGTATTCTTCGTTCCACATGCCATTGATCATAGTTCAAGTTTAAATAGTTTTAAACTATTGCATCATTGTTATGACCAATGTCTTTTGAATATCATGAAATGGTTTGTAGAGTAACAATTCAGAGAAACAAAAATCACACCATTTTTTTTGAGTCACGTGGAGGGATTGATTAGAATCTTGGAAATTATCTAACTATCCATGTTTTTTTTCTTGCATTCCATTTGTTCTTTGTCCTTCATTTGGGATTATATATCCACAATTCTTTTACATCAATAAGTGAGATAGATTCCATAGGAGGAGGCATATTTTCATATGCATCAATGAAAAATATTTTTTGTTCTTCATTGATATTTTCATCATGCACAGCAACACGTTTGAAAACCTCAGTTGACACATTTAGTTTGATAAATTTTTATTTGCTTTCAACCAGTGGGAGTTATAATAATATATGACTTGTTTCTTGAGCTCCAATGGGTGGGTGCAAAAATATGGGGGCCAAAAAGTGGCCAGATTTTTAAATTTTTTTTGAAAAGCCATAACACGAGCACGTTATATCATGTTATAAGAAAAAAAATTCAATTCATTATTTCACTGTGATTTTTTTCCATTTGTGACCTACAAACCATTCCCAAGCATTCTTGCATTATTGAGAGCCCAAATTTCATGATTTCTTCATTGATTCTTCACCAATTCTTTGATTGAATGATGCTGTGTTGATGGGGAGCTCAAAGGAGTAATTTTTTATTATTTTTTTGTGAGTTTTTTATTAAATAGGTAGATTTAATATGTTTTTTATGTTACTTTATTTAATTTTTAGGAGTTGATAATCAACCTCCTTCTCCTCAAAATCATTCTTCACCTCATGACCAAATACTTGATGAATAACCACCCCAAAAAACTCCTCCAAAAATTCCTCAACATCCTCCTAGAACTCAACAAAATTTAATGGGGGAAATTGAAAATAACAAAAAATAAATTGAGGAGTTAATTTTGAGGTTGAAAGATCCTGCAATTTCAACCTCGCAAAGAACCATGCTTGCATAATCACTTGAAGCTATGTTAACACATGTAGATTCAATTGTCAAGAAATTAAGTGTTTGGGTGGAGAAGAGACTAGAGTATAGAGAATATTATGTAGATAAACTAACCTAAAAATAAGTCAAAAATTAAAAAATTAAAAAAATTGACTTGTGTTCCCTTTTCACAAACCCACAGACAAATAAACCTCTACACCTTACAAGCAAGAGGTTTCCTATGCATTGGTGCAACCACCAAGGGATAAAGAACCATTTTTGGCAGAGGTGGTGGATGGTTTTTGACTATCCTCCATGCAATAATAACAAGGTCCCACAATATTTCTTGAGAAAAATATACTAGATTTTTGTCCTCAACAAAATCCCCAACTATTTTGATATGTGGGACTTCCAGGGTAGAGGTGGTGGGTTTGCACAAGATAGACTAGGGGCATGTCTTCGTAGAAGTTGAGAAATCCAACTTCACAGTCCCCAAGAATCACCTGCATGCAATCACCTATCACGTGCAATGGAAATCCAGAACAAAAAATAAGATGTTCTCTAAACTCTCAAGCTTAGAATGTGCAAGCAAAACTAAAATATTTATTATTGAATAATATGATAATTACAATGTGATCAATCCTTATGAAGGAGATCAAGAAAACCTAAAAATAGGAAACCCTAAATGAAACCCTAGTGTATACACTTAATAATTAATAAATAATTATTAATGTGCCTAAGTTTAGCTTAAGTAACCTACAGGAATAAGTGACTTAATTAATTAACCAATATGATTAAATTAATTAAGTGGAATAAAATATTACTTTAACACCCCCCCTTAAGATAAACTTAGGGAGTAGCTAAAACACTAGGAAAAAGATGCATGAAAGAAAAGATGGGTCCCGACAACAAAGGCCTGATCAGGTACCCAAGTACAAATGCAATGCAAACTAAACTAAATAGTGTAAAGGAGAAAACCCAGTGGGAACAAAAATCCTCCCCAAAATAGAATGCAAAGAGAAACTAAGTGATGAAAGATGGAGGACTCCATAAGACCCCCCAAGGACACCATCCATCACAAAGATGCATGAAAGAACCCCCCCAGAAGAGAGGAAGAAGTAGACCACATAGCACCCCCATAATGAAGTAGCTCCAAAAAGACCAAAGAAACCGCATCTCCTGAAAGAAGTGAGAGGGAAGAGGTCAGATGGATGCAATCTATGAAGGTGAAGTAGGTGTGACCTCAACAAGTGAAGAATTAAAAGTAGGTGAATACTGAAGTGGAACCTTCAAAGATGAATGCTCAACTAGATCCTGTTGCACTGAAAAGAAAGAAACCACATATGTATTCATAGAAATATCACCAACTGCAATAGTAGGTGGAGAAGATGGAATGGATGGCTCAAGAACAAGATCTGAAGTGAGAAATCCAATGTTCAAGAAGCCAAATTTCTCCTCTGAATGATTATTCACACTAGAAGTGTGATGAACAACTGTAGGAACAGAAGCACCATCAGTAACAAAATCTGCAAAAGGAATACAACCAAGATGAGTGATCCACCACCCCAGTAGCAATAACCACTCTACTCTCCAAGTCTCTAATGATAACTGAATCAGGTGTGAACTCCATAGATCTCCCATTGCCTCCATGTGTGATCCGATATATAGAAAGAAGGTTGTTTTTCAAATGAGGAACATACAATACATATTAAAAAGTGTTGTCCCCAAATATAATAGACCCCTTTCCTATAACACTCATGTATGTATTGTTTCCCATAAAAATAGGAGACATAGTGTGAGACTCAAAGGAAGTGAACATAGACTATGAATAAGCCATATGATGAGATACTCCTGAATCTAGAAGCCATCTCCCTGATCCAAGACCTAAAGAAGCACAAAGAGCATGTCCCTTCATATCTAATGAAGTATGTAAACTAGCTATGCCCTTTTCATGTTGCTTTGAAGAAGAAGAAGAATGAGGGGAAGGAGATGATGCAGACATCTGAGAAGGCAAATCAATCTGATGTTTCTGAAGAAGATGCTTCATCTCATCAATGTACTTCTTGTAGAAACTATGTTATGCATGTCCTTCTCTCTTTCAATATGCACATGCACCCTTCTCCTTTCGAGATGATTTCCCCTTAGAAGAGGAGGATGAATTTGAGGACTCCTGCTGCTCATGAGATTTGGAATCCTTTTTGTTATGTTTCTTTCCCTTTACATTGGAACCCTTCTTATCTGTGGGCCCCTGATATGCAATGAGTTCCTATGATGAAGATGGCTTCAACTTTCCCATGCTAGCCAACTTGTCCTGCTCTCAAGTGATAGAAGATGAAAAATCACAAAAATAAGGCATAGTAAATCTAGTACCAAGTGCATCCCTAGTATCATAAAAGGTAGATACAAAAAATGAATAATTTG
Organism: Sequoiadendron giganteum; assembly: GCA_007115665.2. NCBI lineage: Eukaryota > Viridiplantae > Streptophyta > Pinopsida > Cupressales > Cupressaceae > Sequoiadendron > Sequoiadendron giganteum. Next base: position 298,398,481 of record CM021105.1, on the reverse strand, counting down.
GTCCAAGCTTAGAAAGAATGGACAATATCAACTGAGAGTCTTCCTTTTGAACACCACACTGTGACAACTATAATCTAAGAGACTTGATTTTGGTGAAAAACTCCTGGATGTTGTCAAAATCCCTAGGATTTAAGCCAATAAGTTCATTCTCTAACTGAAAACCTCTCATAGTATCTTGTTTCCCAAACAAAGATTGCAAAGTAGTCCAAATCTTATGGGATGTAATGCAAGAATCAATATTAAAAAATAAGGTCAAATGAAAGAGACAAACATAATTTACCATAAGCTTCATCACATCTATTAAACCATTTCTCTTTTCAGCAGCACCTGGAGGTTCAATTTTTGTACCCGTACAACCCTTTGTGTTTCAAATGAATCTCCATTTGTTTTTTCCAACCAAAATAGTTGAATGGAGTAAGGGGTGAAATATTATGTGTACCCATGACAAAAAACAGCAATATATACTCTCAAATCAAAAAACAATTCTCCCTGATCTCAAAAAAATAGCCTAATTGCATGCTTCCCAAGAAAATAACTGAAAAAGGTAAAGTCTGAGATTAAATAAGAATATCAGATACTTGGTAAAAAAATCTGGAAAAATAGGTCTGATATTTGTGTAGAGCACTGAACCAGCTTTCTGACGCCTATTTCTTTTCGCAAAACAGAATCCAGATGCAAAAGTTATGCCTCCGGTAGTGAAAACAACAACTTTTGACTTTGACAGGCCAAAAAAGCATCAAAATGAAAAAATCAGAAAAAAATACTAGAACCACAATGTCGTGCTCAGAACCAAATTTCCAGTGATATCTCATTTTCAAAAAAATTCCTTTGTTTGCAAAAGTTATGCTCGTTTTTGTGAGATTATTCAAAAAGGTCCTCCAGAGCCCTCGGGGGCTAAAAATCAAGGCCCCTGGTCGCATGTAGGACCAGGGGGTTGGCGACGAGGGCTAGGGCCAAAGCCCTTGGTCACTCACATGACCCTGAGTTGAGTCAAAGTGGCCACTGAGGACCAAGCGTGAAGCCCCAGGTCCTCCAAAGGACCGCGGGTTGTGGAGTAAAGCTCGCGAGGGCTGGTGGGGACTAGCAGTGGGAGGAGTTGCGGTGGAGCGCGAGCAGCACTACGGTGGAGCACGGGTGGTGCTGCGGTGGCTGTCGGGTGGTGCAGCGACAACAGTCACCTTTTTTATTAGCCACACAAATTTATGGATTTTTTTTATTTTTTCACGTTTTTCGAGAATTTTGACCTCGGGAAGCGAGCTAGGAGGCTGTACCACCTACTGGCTAAAACTTTTATGCCTTTTTTTCAACTGTGTCCAAAATCGACAAAACAAAAGGTGTTCCTAGGGTTTTTGGGTGTTTTGAACAAGATGGCGATGTCTGTTTTACCCAAAAATTTACAAAAAAATGCCTACTCCTAGATCCTCAAAAATTCAGCTTGGCTTGAAACCTTACACAGAAAAAAAATACATCGTGAGAGAATATCTTCAAATCACAAACATGTAGCCACAAGTCTAGAGCTCTAATACCATGTATAAGTTGAGAAATCCAACTTCACAATCCCCGAGAATTACCTACATGCAATCACCTATCACATGCAACAAATATCCAGAACAAACAAGAAGATGTTCTATAAAATCTCAAGCTTAGAATGTGCAAGCAAAACTAGAATATTGATTATTGAATAATATGATAATTACAATGTGATCAATCCTTATGAAGGAGATCAAGAAAACCTAAAAATAGGAAACCCTAAATGAAACCCTAGTGTGTACACTTAATAATTAATAAATAATTTTTAATGTGCCTAAGTTTAGCTTAAGTAACCTAAAGGAATAAGTGACTTAATTAATAAACCAATATGATTAAATTAATTAAGTGGAATAACTTATTACTCTAATAGTCTTGACCCATAGCGGCCAACAAGATGAGCACTCACCAGACTAACATATGAGCATGTGGATATACCTTCCATTGTAAAGGAGAGTGCTAAGGTTGAGACACTATAGTTCATTAGTTCCTTGACCCAAAGCATCATAGAGCATGCCAATCCTAGAATATAGCGTGAGTTAAAGGAGACTTCAAGGGGTAGGGTTCCACCCTATATTTTTTAGGTTTGTGGGTCACCTATGATTACGACCCCATGGATAGTCAAGAGGCAGGTGCATAGGCTACATCTATACCTTACCAATTGGTGATGGAAGATAGCCTCTTGAATGAGGATTTTGTTCTTGATACTCAGGTAAATGTTAGGAAGTTCATTGAATTTAATTTAATAATTTATTTTTTTGAAATGCAAGATTAATTAATTTAGTTTAATGATTGTAATGAAATTTCAGGGTCATAGCATTCATTCAATTTTTAGTGGTCCTCCATATTCGTATTATGCTACATGTACTACTAAGGTATGTAACTAGTAAACAATTATAAATATTACATATGAATAACATTGTTATATGAATGGTATTGTAGTGTAGAAAATTGTACACTATTGAAAATGGTACAATTTTACACTTAATGTGGACCCATTTTAGCAACCTTGCACTAAATACCCCTTTAAATCACCATTAATATGCCCCTAAGTCCCTTTATTTTGAATCTCGAGGTTTATTTCAACATAAAAATCGACAAAATAATCATAAAACACAAAAATTCCTAACAACCCACCCCAAAAATATATCCCCCTAGGTGGGACTCATACGCCACTTCTAGCATATGAGTCCCCTAGGTGGGACCCATATGCTAGGAGTGGCATATGAGTCCCATTTGGGGCCTTTTTAGGGTTTGAGCAGGAAATTCAAATTTTTGGTTGATGTCAACTTTTGAGATCTAAATAATGGTAAATTAGATGTAATGCCTATATAAAAAGGCTTCTAAAGTCATTTTTCAAGCTAAGCAACAATCTAGAAGAGCAATTTCAAGATCCAAGCATTCAAGCATTCTTCACAAAATCATTCAAGAACAAGTAATCAGCAAAGTTGAAGCCTTGGAGCAGCATTATTGTGTTTTTGCAGCTCTTCAAGCTCACTTTCATTCAAGATCTATCATTTTCAAGGGTTTATTATGGTTGCCTATAGTGAATCATGATGGATTCTAGGTTGGGGAGATGCAACTAGCCATCAAGCCAAGCCTAATGACTTATTTCCTAAGTGATTCCATCTCCATTATCATTCTACTTTCAACCTAAGGATGTTACATACATTATTAGAGCTCATTTGGGTGATTAAAGATCTCTCAAAGTGGGTTATTCATGTCTATGTTTCATTCATGTATCTCATTCTAGCACATTAGAATAGGGTTGCATTGCATTTCAGATTTCGTAATCTTAGACACACTTAAGGTTATGGTTTACATTCACATTTCCATTCAAGATTCATTATTTCTATCAAGGTTTAATTACCAAAATAGGGGTTTGACTGAGGCAAACCCCCCATAAGCAAATCGAGTTTATATTTTATTTTGCGGGTCTTTTTTTAGGTTCAAAACTAGAAATTAGTTTAGAAGGGAAAAGTAGAGATTGGAGCACAAATCTAAAATTTGATTTCTTGAAAAAGAAGAATGGGAATGATATGCTAGAAGTGGCATATGAGTCCCACTAGAGGAAAAATTTCAAGATTTTTGCAAATCCTAAACCTACACTACTAAAAACCTATTCCAGACCAGAAACCCTAGTCTAGGACTGATACACCCATAGTGGTGTATGAGTCCCAATGTGCCCTAATTTTAGGATTTTTAGTGTTTCAAAGGTCATTCCAGCCTTCTTTAGGTTTCCAGGTGCACACCTCTGATCTTGTAGTTCTTTGTTCTTATTTACATGTATTTTGAGGTTATTTAGTCATGTATTGCATCATATTAAGGTTAAACATTAGATATTGCATTTCATTAGTTATTCCAAGCCCTAACTTGGTAGTGAACCCCTCTTTAGTTTATAATCAAACCCTAGGAAAACCCTAATGCAAGATCTCTTTCTCCTTTACATACATTAGATTGAGATCTCCAGGGTTTTCCTTGAATGAGAGAGTATGAAGATTTTTATTCTATCTCCCCAAGCATAGAGGCGACAAAAATTTTACACCTTTCATTTTGATGAGCTTACATTTATAACATCATAATTTTTATTTGGAGTGCATTATCATCTTAGATCTTGCTTGCATTAACATTGCATTAACGTTTGCATTAGTTAATTGGCATTCTAGGGTTTCTAAATCTTGCATTAGGGAAACTACATATAGGTTTCATTTTTGCATCTTACATCATATAAAATCATCTTAAATCTTCATTTTCATTTAGTCTACAGATCATACAAACCAAAAAGCATAAAAATCACGTGATTTTATTTTAAATTTTTGAAAAAAACCCTCACTGGGACTCATACACCCCTCTAGGAAATTTAGTCCCAGTGCAGATTTTAAACTTCATTTCACAACATTGAATTCTCTATTTTTGTGTTTTTGTTTGTTGCTAGTAGCTTTCTATTTTAGTTTGCAAAGTTTATTTTACATTCAAATAATTAGATTTAGCATAGTTTAGATTCATTTCAATTGTGGATAAAATTAGATTCATGTACTTTTAATTTTCAACATTATTTCATAGTTTAATTAGATTAGATTACATTTGGCATGCATTAGAAAATAAAACCAAAAACACCTACAAACCGATCAACCCCTTGGAGAAAGCATAGTTATTTGAGTATGTAAAATCTCTTTTTCCAAGCTAACTTAACACTCAAGTCTTTTAGTAGTGATGACTTTGACATGTTAGATGAAGCCCTTGAGGAATTCATCTCACAAGGCTCATCCTCTAAGGCTTGTTATGGTAAATTTAAACTAAAATAAGTTAACGTGATTCAACCTCAACTTATCCTTTACCCACCTTCACACAAACCTCAAACTAAAAACAAGCCTGAATTTAATCTTTACCCACCTAAGAACAATTTTTTGCAGCAATCAAGTTATAATACCATTTCTCATGCATACAACACTCGAAACAACCCGCAACCAAAACAACCAACTCTAAAAACCTTATTTTTGCCTAATCCCATCTTTCTTAGTCCTCCTCATTTAACTTCGTATAATGGGAAGGAGTACATGATATTGTTGAACAACTTAAAAATAATCCTACAAAGATATCCCTATGGGACCTAATTCAGAGTTCACCTAATTATCACACTATGCTTCAAACTTCCTTACAACAAGTAATGGTTCCCTCTGGTACAAAAACAAATGATGTGGCAGCTCTAATACAAGGAATGAATAGAGTTAATGTAGATATTACCTTTCATCAACATGAGTTAACTCCTTTGGACATGAGAAAGAGAAATGATGCCTTGATGATAATTGCTATCCATAATAGATTATGAATAAAAATAACCCTTGTTGACAATGGTTCCACTCTTAATGTGTTAGTGTGACCCATTTGGATAAACTAGGTGTGGATAAGTAAAAAATTAAATCTGATTCCTTTTCGATTCTAGGATTCGATAATATAGGCAAACAATTGTTGGGTGCGATTACTTTTCCTATTACATTTGGAAAGGATACCTTGCAAACTCCTATTCATGTAATGCCTGAAAAATATTTCATATAACCTTCTCTTAGGCCATCCTTGGATTCATGATATGCATGTAGTACCTTCAACTCTTCATTGTATAATGAAGTATGTTTATAACAATAAGGTATACCAAATTGAAATAGACCCCGAGCCTAAAATTTTCTTACAAGTTGAAAAAGGAATGAAAAATCCTCTAAACACATTGATTCCAACATCAAACATATAACCTATGGAAGAAGACAAATAATAAATGGAAAGAGTGTCAAATTTATTGGAAGATTATTGGGGTTCCTTGGAATTCACACCTTCGTTTATGGGAGAATACATAATCACAAAAGAAGATGAAAAAAAAAACAACCAATGGTTATGTTAACATAAAACTTGGATAAAAAATCATAAGAATCTACCCTTGAAGAAGATAAAATATACACAACAAACTTCGATGAGATAGATTATCAACAACCACCAAACCCGAAAGAAATAGAGAAATTTTATGGAAGAGTTTACAAGCTTATGAAACAACTAGTTTATAGTTGAAAAAGATGTGGAAAGAATGAACAAGGCATTCGTGTTCTTGTAGAACCTAACACACAAGAAACAAAAATTGGTTTAGGATATTATCCTTCTAAGATAACACAAGCAAACAAAAGACCCTCATTAAACATCAACAATATTATTTTCAAACCTAAAATCAATCTCACCTTAAAGCATCTTGAATAGCTTGATATGACTTGTGAACCATCATGGGAGTACTTCAAAAATAATGAAGCCTTGAAACAAATGTTAGGAGTTTATGACAAACCATCTAGTCCTCCTCAAAAGAAACAGGTTACATGTGCTATGATTATCACCAAATGAAAAGATGAAGAAAAGGAAAGCAGTAAAATTAACATGAGAAAAGAAGAATACAACCCTGAATTTCTAAAAAAAGGTACACTTCCTTTAGGAGATACAATTGATATAGTGATGTAAATCAACAATAAAGAGAAAGTGATTAAAATAGGAAAGTGCCTCGACAATGAAGAACAAGAAGACTATGCAACTTTACTTCATGAATTTCCTCAACTTTTTGCTTGGAATTATTCAGATATGTTGGGAATCAATGCTAAGATAGTGACACACAATATAGTCCTTGTTGAAAATCCTAAACTAGTTAGAAAAAATATATGAAAGATGAATCCTAAGATATCCTTGCTAGTTAAGGGAGAGATTGAAAAACTCCTCGAAGCTGGTTTCATAAGACCTATAGATCATTCTCCTTAGATCTCAAACATTGTCACAGTCACAAACCAAATAATCCTATTAGGATGTGTACGAATTTTGGTGATTTAAATATCCCTAATATTGAGATGATAGTGGACTCGACTACAAGAAATTCTTTGTTATCATTCATGGATGGATTTTTTGGATCTAATAAAATCTTTATCAACCCTCAAAATCAATACAAAACAACATTCGCAATTGTTTGGGGAAAATTTTATTGGGTAATGATGCCCTTTGGATTAAAGAATGCAGGAGAAACACATCAATGAGCCATGACATTAATATTTCATGATTACATACATAATATTTTGGAGGAATATGTTGATGATATTCTAGCAAATATTTAACTCAACATGATAATGTGAATGTCCTTCAAAATATCTTTGAGCAGATGTGAAAATACAACATGAGATTAAATCTAAAAAAGTGTCTTGAGTGGAGATAGTGGATTTTTTTAAGTTTTATCATATCTCATAGGGGCATTGAGGTGGATACAAAGAATATTGATGCTATAGTTAACATTCCACCTCCTAGAAACATTTCTCAATGAAGCACCTTACAAGGAAGAATTCAGGCTACTCGTTGTTTTGTAGCATCCCTAGTAGACCGAACGTTACCGTTTACACATCTCCTCAAGAAATATGTGCAATTTAATTGGAATGAGGATTGTAAACAATATTTTGATATTTTGAAGGATTATCTTGCCACTCCACCTATTTTACAACTTGCTATGAAAAAAAAACCATTCATCCTTTACACCGCAACATCAACCCATGCTCCCATAGTAGTCTTGGCTCAACAAGATGAAAATGGTAAAGAGAATCATGTTGATTACATTAGTTGAACTTTGATTGATTATGAGAAATGATACACAATGATAGAGAAACAATGTTTGGCTCTTGTATTTTCTACTAGTAAGTTGTGACATTACTTATTGAATGTTGAAATATATGTGATAACAAAATTTGATCCTTTAAAATATATTTTTGCTAAAATTGATTTATCAAGATGCTTAGCTAAATGGGTTATGTTGTTGAATAACTTTGACCTTAAGTTTTTTTCACAAAAAGCAATTAAAGGAAAAGCCTTGACAACCAATTAGTTGATGCTCCTTCTCCCCTAGCATTACCTAGTGTAAAAGCATTTCCTAATGAGAATGTGTTGACTATTCAGGAACATGAAAATACATGGGACTTATATTTTGATGTATCTAAGTGTAGAACACATTCTGAAATGGGAGTTATAATAGTCCACTTGGAGGAAAACCTGTTCCCTTATCATATTAGTTAAATTTCCTATGCATGACCAATATCGCAGAGTGTGAAGCATTAATTGTTGGATTAAGTATCGCTTTAACTTTGGGAGCCTGAGACATTAAAATATTTGGTGTTTCACAATTAGTCATTAAATAAATAAACAAAAAATATCAAGAAAATCATGACAAATTATCGAAATATAAGGATATCACAATGAATTTGTTAGAGAAGTTTCATTCATTCACCATGGAAAATGTCCCATGGAAAGATAATTGGCATGTGGATGCAATGGAAAGCATGACCTCTCTGATATCTCCTCAAGATCCTTCAAAATATTTCACATTTGTTGTCCATACAATTATGAAACCTTTGATAGAATCCAAAGTTGAAGATGTATTATCAATAACTATGGAAAGCTCTAGTGAATAGTATGCATCAATATTTAATTATTTTAAAAAATGTACCTTTCTTGAGCCGACAACTAGGAATACTTGAGATCATCTTCAAAAACTCACATCTAAGTATATAATTCTCACCAACATGTTATATTGAAGATCCTTTAATGGTCTTTTACTTAGATGCCTTAAAGAATCTGAAATCCCCATAGCACTTGGAGAAGCTCATGCAGGTGCTTGTGGAGGTCATTTTGGAGGAAGATAATTAGTTCAAAATCATGTCCACATGGGATATTATTGGAGACATGAAAAAATATTGCTTCGAATGTGTTAAGAAATGTCACAAATGTCAGGAACATAGAAATTTGATCCATGCTCTAGCTTCTAAGCTTCGGGCCCAAGTTCCTATTTGTCCATTCTCAGTATGAGGATTGGACCTAATTGGAAAAAAATCACCTCCTTCTGCTAGGCACACCTTTATAATAACCACAACAGATTATTTAATTAAATGGGTGGAAACAATTCCCCTTCATTCGACAACTACTGATGTGATATGTCATTTCATATTGGAACACATTATTTCTTGCTTTTGACTTCCTTCCACATTGGTTTCAGATAATGGGACACCATTTAAGAATAATGGCATGAAGAAGTTCCTAGAAACGTTTAACATGCAACATCATTTCTCAACACCTTACTACCCACAATCTAATGGTCAAGCTGAATCAACTAATAAAACTTAAACAAATCTTAAGGAAAATAGTAAATAAACACAATAAGGATTGGCACACATAGCTAGCATACACATTATGGATTTACCGTACTAGTATAATGCCCTTGGAGTTAGAGTTTCCTACATTAAGGATTGCTCTTCAGGGACTTATTGATGACAATACTTATAAAGAACAATGATTGTATCAGCTTGAGATGCTTGATGAACAACACATTAACACTCTTGAACATATTCAAGCTTATTCTAGAAAATTGCAGTGTAGCTACAATGACCATGTCATCCCTTGTGTATTCAATAAGGGTGATTTGGTGTTATTTAAAAATCAACATAATGTCAATTTTGACTCAACTAAAAAGGGAAAATTTAATCCTAATTGGTTAGGACCTTATATAATTAATGAAAGTTATGGGTCTAGAGAATATACGTTAACTGACATGGATGGTACATATCTTAAAGAACCTATAAATATTGCTCATTTACATTGGTATTATGTTTAATATTCTTGAATAGTATGGATGATAAAGAAGTAGTGTCAGAGTTAGTAGATGACATTCTATGCACTCTCGCATTGCTTCATTCTCGACAAACAATTATTTGTGTGTCTTGAATACTAAATTAGTTATTTAAATTAACTTTTAAATGGTTACTTTGGGTTTCATGCTATTCAAGTTCATCGTGTGTGTTATGTTAGATTAGATCCTCACATGTATGTGATGTTCTTTAATTAGATCATAGGTGCATTTAATTTAGCATAACATACTTAATAACAATGTTGCATCTAGGAGAAAATAGAATAAGTTTTAATTAGATCACATAAAGCATGTTAAATCATGGAGATAGTTATTAAACAGTCTTACAATTATTATTTGATAAATCACATTTCCATTTAACATTAAACTCATAAATCTAAATAATCAAACATCAAATAATAATATATATATCCCAAAGTTTCAAGTACATGTCATTAATATATGTAATGCTAATGTGGTCTGTGACTACTAGATCCCTCGGGATCTAGAAATCACCTATGTCTAGAGATAGTCCATCAAGACATGGTTGTTATGCCTTGCATAACCACCCCATCTTTTTCCTTGGTCAAAATGGGTTTCCCTTTGTGTTTTCTATCCTTGGTTGTTTTTCAACAAAGTTTGGAGTTTTTCTTCTTCTAAAGCTTTGTTTTTAATTTTTGTTGTTCTATCGAAACAGGAACCGGAAAAAAATCTAGGTTGAAACTTGTTTTGAGGATTCCATTTCGATCCAAGTCTCGTTGGTCTCTTTGTTTGTCTTTGCCAGAGCCGAAGCTGGAGTGGATAATAAGTTAGAGCTTTGTATATAGTATTGAACTTGTTTCAATCTTGTCTCTACCTCCGCCTTTGTTTTGTTTGTTTGGACTTGAGATCGGTGATGGGTTTTCTTGTTTCGGTCTTGGTGTTTTTCTTTTGGTTCTTTCTTTCCTTTTCTTCTTTGTTGGCGGAACCAGAATCAAAACTGGAACAAAACTCAAAACTTGGACAAAGTTTCTAAATCAAATTTCATTACGTTTCTGGTCCTGCCTTTCTTTCTTTTGTTGTCTGAATTTACTTTGGTCGCACAACAGTCTTTTCCCTGTTCCCTCCGTGGTTCTGACTCTGATCTATCGCATTTATGACATTAATTACAGGTGTCTTACACGTATGAAGCTAGATTTTTAACCTTAATTAAGGTTAACTCGATGTTACCATCACTGTTTAAAGAGTAGAATGAACTAGAGGCTATGGTGGAGCATTTGGGAGTGTGATTCGATCGAAAGTGATACATTTTCATGTGGATTCGCATCAAAGGACTAGGTTGTTGGATTGCGTTTGGAGGTAGGGTTTCTATTCTTCATTTTGTTTGTTGTTCATCTTGTTTTGTTCGGTCTCTTATCCTTCGCATGGGTTCATAGTTCTTGGTTTTCTTTTGAATCCCTATTGTTTGTTTTTCATGTCTTCTCTTTTGTTTTGTTTTGTTTTTCTGGTTTTCATTTTGTCTTTTATTTTTTATGTTTGGCATTTTCTTGTTTGTTTGTTTTCCCACGGCTATTTTCACATTCTCTTTGTGCCCATCCTGTGATGCCCTAGGTTTTTGAAGGTATGGATGCCTGCTACATTATGTTTATAGCATTATTTGATCTATGGTTTTACTTGCTGATTCTTCTGTGCATCGATTTCATTGGTTTCAAGTAGGTTAATTTTGTGCCCTAATTATTTAATTTCAAAGGGTTTATAAACTAGGGTTTTTTTGCATTTCTTTTTAAATTATAAAAAGATGCCCTAGTTACTATTTTTTCCTCTCGCTCATATGGGGATGGTTTTAGGCTATCATTTTTTAAGCCCCTCTATTTTGTCAGGTTACTTTGTTTCTTAGGTTATGACGCCATTCGTTATTCTATTGAAATTCCTAAAATGATGTCATGATTGTTTAAACCGGGGTTGGAGCAAGGATTGATTTCCTTCTTAGAATATAGTTTGTAATAAATGTTCGACTCTGTCTCTGAGCTCGCTTTCAATGAGTTATGTTTTATCAAAGGGTTGTTTGACACAGTCAGAACCGGAGGCGGACTGGGATATAAGTTTGAAATTTATTCATTTTACCAAATCAATATTCATTCCAATCCCGGTTCTAATTACCATGCCGACATAGGCTTTGATCCCACCATATGGTTTATTGAGAACTCAGTGCCCATTCTGGTCCTGACCCCAACAGTGTTTTAAAAGGTCGTTTTAGGGATGTCTTCTGCCTAGTTCCGCTTCCGGTGTGTATGAAGGGTAAGATCTCTAACCATGTTTTTTTTATACTTCTTGTACATCTAATCTGGGGTTTTTATTGCAGAAACTAAAGAATTTCTAGAGCATCGGGTGAGGCTTCTCAGAGGATTCAACCTATAGAAACTTCAAAAGTAACAACTAAGCCTAAAAAGGTTAAACCTAAACAACTCCCTTATACCTTAAGGTATAATCATTGGGGTCCTGTCATCACTGCTAGCAAGGTGGAGTCCAATTGGGAAGACATAACTGATACAAATCTGGGTCCATTCCATTAAGAGGAGTTGTACTCCAAAATATTTGTTGAAGAGGTGATAGGGAGGACCCACAAGGTAGTTGAATCAGGATTGGCTCATATCACTATTTTTCCTTTGTCAATTCAATGCCCTGAACTATAATGATAGCAGTTGGAGCCTATAATCTAGCTACTAGACAGTGTGTGGATTCATAATGAAATGTCATCATTGATTTGACTCCCCAAATGTTCCAATTTATGTTCAATGTCCCCAATCCAAGGAATCCTAGCCAACTCAATGAGGTGAAGGCTTTGAAAATGTACAGTAACCATAAGGAAGCCAACAAAGCTCATTTGAATAAGAAATTGATGAGGACATAGAAGAAGTCTCTAATAAAGCTTCTAGATCAGCCTAAAAGGGTAGAATTCTACAAAGAGGTAGGGGACATAATAATGATGTTATCCAGAGTCTTTGGAAAGAGAGATTCTTTTCACTTTAAGGAATGGATGTTTCCATTCATTCAAACAATCTTGGATGGCAGGAAATAGTTTGATTGGCCCATGATTGTGTTTGAAAGTATACACAATCAAATGGTTAGAGTAAGAGAAACCAACAGTGTCTTTATGACCTCTTATGTCATTTATGCAGTAGCAAGGAGAGGCATTTTTCCAGAGTTAAACATAGTGAGAGTGTTGGGAGAAGCTGATGGAAAGAATAAAGTATGGAACCATTATGACCAACTATCCTTGTAGATTTCTAAACTACATTATAGAAGAGTTAATGATGCATTTATCTATGTTATTATTAACCAATTCAATGGAGATTTAGGGTATAGACTGAGCCAGGAGGCCATGTCATTCATTACAGAGTGGGGATATTGATTTATCCAATACCCCAAGTTTACTTATTTCAGGTTGGATGAGTTTGATGGTCATCCTCACTTACTCCCTAGATGCTGAAGTAATAGGATGGTTTTGATGGAATTTGTTTACCAAGCCTTAGGGTTAAATGCTAAATTTGGAATAAAGCATAAGACTGGTTGTCACAAGTTCCCCATGCAGTTGGGTGAATATAGCTGCCCACACATTGTGGGAGCTAAGGTTGTTTACAATGAATTAATGCATCTGAAATTGGGCCTATGTATCGCTAGGAAGCATTTTGATCCAAAGAAGAAGATGAATTCCTTGCTTGCTTCCTTTTTTGATAGGCATTTCAATCTGTTGGAGGACTTCTGGAGTGATCTTTAGGATGAATATGATTTGAGGAAGAGGACCTATGAAATATTTCCTATCCCACTCATGGTGGAATGTGGGGTCAAAGTGGACATTCCTAAAACACTATCCAAAGGAAGAGGAAAATGCCTCCAAAGGAGCCCTTGCAATTCTTCCCTCTGGACATAGAGGAATTTGAAATTTGAAGCTCCATCTCAAGATTTTCCCAAAGCACAAGAAGAAGAAGTCCCAATAGGACCTGTGGCCTTAGCATCGATTATGGGTGAGTTTCCTAATCAACTCCCTCCTACATAATATCCAGGTGGAGAAGTGCCTAGGGGAACCCTTCATATGGAAGTTGCGACTTTAAAGGGAAAGGAAGTTGAGATGGAAATTCATGATGTAGAAATGGACTTTGAGGGTACTTTTTCAGATAAGGAGACACTAGAGGAGATGCCTCTTGATGAAACCGAGCATTTTTTGATAGTAGAGGATCAATGGGAACTATTTTAAGAAGCTAAGAAAGCATCAGATGCTAAAGCACAAGCTGAAGCTTTGGAAAAACAACAAGAATTAGCACATGCTGAAACTTTGGCAAAGAAAAAGGAAATGGATACAAAAGAACAAGCTGATGCAATACTCGAGCAACAACAGTTAGAGGCCAAGTGGAAAGATGATGAATTGATCAAGCAGTAGCAGGAAAAGGAGTATGAGCTCAAATAAAAGGAGGAAAATGACAGATTGGAGATGATGCAAAAGATACATGAGTTGGAAGAAGAGAAGGCCAAACCAAGAAGAGAAATGGATGCCCTTGAGGCTAAGTTTAAATTGATTGAAGAGGAATTTAAGAAAAGAGAGGAAGAAGAAAGCTTGCAGAAAGAAAAGGATGCTGAAGAGCTTGTTAAGCAACAACAAAAGGAGAAGGAACCATGTTACAAGCTCAAGGACTTAGAAAGAGAAAGAGACAAACTTCTTGAAGAGAAGAAGTTGGAGGAAGAATGATTGAAAAAGGAGCAAGAAGATAAAAATGTACAAGAGCAGAAGGATAGGGAAGAGGCTGAGAAACTTGCACAAGAGAATGAAAAAAAAGGATAGAGAAATGTGTAGGAGGTTGATTCTCAACCTAAAGTTAATTTATTATAGCCACTATCTTCTACAACTATTTCCTCTTCCTCTATAGTAATGGCTACCACTCCTAGAGCTCCTACCTGGTTGAAGCTTGATCTTGAAAATAAACAAATAGCTCCAACACAACCTCTTAATTGGGAAGATATGATGAAGGAGATAGAAAAGGAGAGACGCAAGAAGAAGGCCATAATTATTCATTCCACAAGAATCAACGAGGTAGGGGAGATTATTGCAGAATGTGCAATTCCAGTAGTGGATAAGGATAGGGGAGACATGCAGGTCACTTATTATCAACTAGGCACTGTCAATTTAGGGAAGCCTACAAGGAATCAATAGATGAATCTAACTGATGTTGTAGCTTCATCCACCCAGTCTAGAATGATGAAAGACAAACAAAGAAAGGATGAGGTCAAGGATCAGTTGGATCAGCTGCACACTTTCTTAGGGGATATTTCCACTCTTAGGTCACAACAAGTTGCTTCCTTGGAAACACCAGTTTTTCTTAGCAAAAAAGAAGTTGATGATTTGGTGCTAATGAAGAATAAGTCCGAGATGATGGATAGGTGGATAGATAAACTTAACAAGGAAGTGGGTGAGTTGTTAGTAAGTAGTTTTGAGAATCATTTGACAATGTTGGAATTGATAGAGTAAATTAGTGATCACATTGAAGATTTGGGAAAGTAGGAGGAGGAATATAGGGGGTATGGCCAAAAAATAAAGGATATAAATAAATTGCCAAAGTTAACTCTTCTTGAGCAATCAATCCTCGAGGAAGACAATGCAGATTTCTTAGAAAAAGCCTCTAGCATAATCCAATTTAGATCTGATTCTATATACAAGCATAGGAATGAAATTCAAGATGCTAGTAAGGATCTAAATGAGCAACTTGATGAACTAGAAGCTATTGTAGCCATTCTAGTTAATGTGGATATATCGGTTAAGGAGGGGATGCCTCTAAATCAATTAAAAGAGAAATGGGACAATAGGTTTCAAGAGGTTATGCAAAAAGAGGATGATGGAGAGGATCTATTATTAGATAAATTAATGGATGTTAAGGAAGAAGTGAAAGCTGCAAGGAAAGAATTGACTAAATTAAAAGATATGAAGGGGTTTGCCTCTACAGAATTGAAGAGAATTAAATTTGAGGACAATTGGATTGATGGGCCAGATGTAGATATTCTTCAACAAGCCTTTGCCACTTATGATGAATACCTTCTGGAGCAAACAACGCAGGAATGATTTGGCATCAGGATGGTCTATTTGGGGCACATGACTCTCCCCCCCCTTTTTTCTCTCCTATTTCATAGGGCAATCAACGTTGGAACTAGAGATAAGCCAGTCTATGTTTTTGAGGAGGTTCCAATTCCTTGATGAGTGGATCTCAATTTTGATTGAGAGGGATTTGTGCTTAGCACGCCTATATTTATTTTTGAACTCCATATTCTAAAGGTTAGCTGATGAAATTAGATTTAGCCACCTGATGATAGCCGATAGGAATTTGTAGCTTTAAGTAAAGATACTTTGTTTTAATTTTAGTTGAATTTAGATACACTTTTATATAGTGTTATGTTGGAATTGAGTTTCTTGGATAAGTTTAATGAACCATAATCGGTTTGTATTCCAGTGAGGTTTTTGTGCATAAATGTTTCTTATTTGATGTGAATCAATAGGAGAAAGCAAATTTCAAAGATTATTTCATTAAATTGTCTATGGATGGAATTCTTACATGTCTATTGATCTATGTTATTGGCAATGAATGAAGAGTTTATTCTTTTAAATCTTAAAGTATTGTGATGAAGGATTTTAATGGTTAAACTAAACACTATAAATGTATGCAATGGTATGGATTGTTCTATGAATTGCATCATGTTATCGTTTTCTTGATCTATTAAGAATATATGTCTTGATGTTAGAGAATTTTGTTCATAACTTACTGATCTATGCCTTGATCCATCTTTTTCTATTTATTTAAACCCCCCCCCAATTAAACATAGATTGATGAATCTGTTGTTGTTTGTATTCCTTATCACCAGCAAAGGCCCCTTGAATATTAAAGTTGTATTGGCCAATTGAGTGACATAAGACAGTTTAGAACCAACTACCAGGACCTTGGGAGTTAGGCTACTATATGTTGTCTTTCTTTTTTAGGAGAAATAGAGTAGAAATATTAGGCTCTAGAAGGAGGGCTTGAAGGAACAAGCTGGCTTGGATTGGGTCATTCTCACTAGAAAAGTATGGGAGGATTCTTAGATCCTTTACTAACCCTGAACCATTAATTGAACTTCAAACCCCAGTTAGACATAGACCCCAAGCTTGTAGAATTTTGATCCCACCATTTTCACCACCACTTACTCCACCTGGATTTCAACCAAATCCATCTTTATCTCCCCAACAACCTATATCACCACCATTCCAACCTATGTCACCATCGGTTCAACCTATATCACCACCAGTACGACCTGTGTCACCTTTGGTTTGGCCTATATCACCACTAGTCCAACCTATGCCACCACTGGTTCGGCCTATATCACCACCAGTCTGACTTGTGTCACCACTAGTTCAGACTATATCACCACTAGCCCAACTTGCTCAACCAATCCCACCACCACCAATGGCTTAATTCATGAATAAGCCCTCTCCATTAGGGAGTATTCCTGGGGGTATCCATGATCTACCAAAGAATCCAATTTTTTTTCCCTAAGTATATGCATGGAGAATCAAGAAGCGTAGAGGAACATATACAAGCATTCAAGGATTCTTGTACCCGTGCTTAGGTGGCTCACTGGGACGTTGTATGTAGGTCATTTCCTTATTGTTTGGGGGACATGGCATACAATTGGTATCTAAATCTCCCCCGGGTGTCTATTCTAAGCTGGGCGGATTTAGAAAATGCTTTTATTAATCAGTTACGAGTCTATGTAGACTCGACCATCTTGTATCATCAATTCAATACCATAAGAAAGGAACATCATGAACCATTGCCATTATTCAACACTAGATTCCAAAGAATGTTCCATAGGTTACAAGACCCCTACTTAGTGGCTGCAAATATTTCCATTAAGGCATATTTAAGAGCTTTTGATCCCTTGATTGGCCTATTCTTGCAGAGAACCTATGTTGCCAACAAGATTGACTCTTTGTCTAATATTTATCATCTAGCCATTAAATTGCAACAACAGATAAGTCTACAATCAGGAAGTTTAGGAACAAATCTCCCTCCCATGGGTTATTAGATGCCTAACCCACCATTGTTCAAAATAATCATAGGGATGTCTTACTCCCTATATGGACCTTTTTTTGAGTTATAAGCCTCACCTACCATGCCTCTTTTTGCTAATGGCATGCAAGATTCTTCCCAATAGTCTCAAAACCACCACCAGAAAGGGGGAGGGTCAACTCATGTTCATTCTCCATTTGTAGGGAAGATTGGGAAAAATGAACAAATTGTACAACTAACTAATGAGGTAGAGACTCTCAAAAATATTCTATCTCAAATTTCCAATGACATGGCACAACTTAGAAATAACCCCCCTTAGAACCAAAACTAGAATTATTAGAATCAGGGAGGTTATAACAACTAGGGTAGTTACTCTAACTAGAATGAAAATCAAAACACCAATAGGAACTTCTGGAACCAAATATTCTCTAATCAAAATTATCAAAATTAGAATAGAGGATACAATCAGAGGTCCAACAATAACAATAGGCAGTGGAACACTGGACCCAACAACGGGGGAGTTCCCCATAACTTTCAGTCTAGTGAGGATAAACCACACACTTCTAATGTGGCGAACCTCAATTTCATGACTAATTGGTGTAGACTACACGATACTACAACACATTCTGAGGTCAATTGCCCAAAGATGGAAAAAATAGTGAAGATTGCACAAGATGATTCCCACCCTCCACAAGGAAATTCCAATCAAGACAATGGGTCAGTAAGTACTGCTATGACTTATGAGACCACTGAGGAAAAATATCAATTTCCCATGCAGGGAGACAATGAACAAGAAGAAGATGTGTATGATGCCCAAGCCTTCCAGTCCAAAGGTGTTCACTTCCTGAGAAATCAAAATAAGGGCCCATTCACTACATTTGCACCCCCAAACAACATGGTCCCACCTAATCAGAATGTAGATAATAACCCACCACCACCAAAGGGACCTTCTGACTCTCATAATAAAGGTAATCCACCCTCTTTTCCTAAATATCAAGTTAGGAATGATTCAGAGTTTGATTTTATTGCAGAACTGCAGAGACAGAAGACATCATTGTCATTCTTTGACATTATGAAGTGGTGCCCAGCCCAATGGGAAGTTGTGTTGAAAGCCCTGGAGGAGGCGGATCATTCAAAAGGAAAAGGTAAAGTGACTCCAATAAAGGAGATGGATGCGGCCATCTATAAAGGTAAGACCAATAGCCCACCTTTACTTTTAAGTTTAAGGATCTTTGGAAAGAATCTGCATAACTGTCTGCTAGACTCCGGAGCATCAGGTAATGTCATGCCCTTTTCAATTTTTAAGAGGATATGATTAAGTCCTTCCTAGACTAATAATAAAGTAATTCAGTTGGAAAAAAATGAGGTTAATGTGGTGGGAGAATTAAAAAATATGTATGTACAAGTTGGATCGGATCCAAGGATCCAAACTTACATAGATATCCAAGTGGTTGATATCCTAGAGACATATGGTATGCTCCTGATTTGGGAGCTAATGAAGAGTATTGGGGGGTATTTGTCTTTGGATTTCTCTCACTTGTGCCTACCTTGGAAAGGGATAGCAACACATATTAGAATTGAGAGTGAGCCTAGGCTCAAAAAAATGATTACAAAATATGATTCTCCAAATGAAGGAGCATACTTCGAGATTGAGATAGGAGTTTACAAGAAAGAGGAAGTCATGACCTTCTCAGTACTCAATCCTAATGATGCACTACCCCTAGAATAGAGTGACC
The DNA here is from genome assembly GCA_007115665.2 of Sequoiadendron giganteum. Lineage (NCBI taxonomy): Eukaryota > Viridiplantae > Streptophyta > Pinopsida > Cupressales > Cupressaceae > Sequoiadendron > Sequoiadendron giganteum. The sequence continues at coordinate 298,378,976 of CM021105.1, read as the reverse complement.
CAATGATCTTGGTCAACCAGCAAGTTCTGATAAGAAAATTGCAACAAGATAGGCTGATATTAGGAGAGGATACTGATTTGAGGAGTTTGTTTCTTCCTAATTGGTGTAGGATACATTATCAGAATCATTCTAAATTGACATGTCAACCCTTCCTAGATATCTTAAACCATTAAGGCCAATCTCAACTGATTGTCCAAGATCAACCTCAAGCACCCATCAAAGAATTCCCATTTGAAGCTAAGGACGCTACCATCCTCACTAGAACTAGTCTCTCTCAAGGGGAAGATTCCCCACCATTGGAGCAGACTCGGGTTCTATGCTCTGAATTTCAAGAGGAGATTGAGGTGTCTCAACCTTTCTCCAATACCCCTACCCTAGATACTCTACCAATACCTAAGGAATTGATAAAAAATGAATTGGATTGCAATTTGATCCAATAAGTTGTCCAGGAAGTGATTCTTGAGCAAGCTTTAAATATAGAAAATCCTTTAAGTGAGCCTTGTCCCCAGTCACCTTTAATTCTTGATGGCCAACAAAAGTTTGAGCCATGCCACCTATCTCAAGTAAGTCATCCCTTGTTATAAAAAAAAGAAAGAGCTCCCAGCTAATGATCAATTATGGAGTCTTAAATTTGATGGCTCTAAGTCCAAAGTAGGAATTGGAGTAGGGATTGAACTAACCAACCCGAAAGGGAAGACTTACTTTGCATCTTACAGGTTGCAATTTGGCTACATGAAAATGTGGCTAAATATGAAGCACTCGATCGTGGACTTATGTTTTCCCATCAAAAGAAGGTCACCTCTCTCATGGTTATGGGGGGTTCTTAAGTAATTGTAAAGCAGGTATGTAACTAGTATATTTTTCATAACAAAAGATTGGCTACATATAGAAATAGAATTTGGATTCTGATTGAAGACTTTGAAGCTTTTGGGATCACTCTAATTCCTAGAGAAGCTAATCAGATTGCAGATGCCCTTGCCGTCACTGCTAGCACCTTGGAGCCTATGCAAGATTCTAAGCTAAAAATATTTTCAGTTGAATTAGTCTCAGTCCCACCTATCCCAGATAATGTCCGAAAGTTTTAGGTATTTGATGATGACCAACATATATTGACCTTCTTGGAAATTTTTGATGTCTTCGAAGGACAGATAATAGATGAATCTGAGATAGATCAGGGAGATTGGGATCTTGAGAATGGTGAAGCAGAAGGGATACTAGAGTTGAAAAGAAATATTATTCCAAAGGAGATGGTAGCTTTAGAAAGAATCTTTGACTCTGACCCACAGGCTCATCAAAGGGTTCCCATAGAGAGTGATGGGGGGAAGTATGAATCTATTAATCTGACTCACTAAGTCTTGAAAGGAATGTTCTTATAGGAAAGACTTGTCCTCAAGAAATTAAGGACAAGATAGTTAAAGTTTTGGAGAAGAACATTGCAGCCATTGCTTGGATTTATGATGACCTAAAGACCTTTGACACTTCGGTGATCACACATACCATACCTCTTAAGCTAGAAGCCAAGCTCTTCCATCAAAAACAACGATCGGTCAATACTTTGATTGAGCCCCTGATTTAGAAGGAGGTGCAAAAGCTCCTATATGAAAGAATAATCTTCATAGCCATACATTCTACGTGGGTTGAAAATTAAGTTCCTGTGCGCAAAAAAAATGGTGAGATTAGGTTATGTGTTGTTTTTAGGAATTTAAATAAGGCCTCTAAGAAGGATAATTACCCACTTCCTTCTCTTGATGAGGTATTACAAATAGTCAATGGGTCCCAGATGATGTCATTTTTGGATGGCTATTTTGGGTATAATCGGGTCCTTATCAGTCATGAGGATGGAATGAAAATTGCCTTCACCACCAAGTGGGGCACAAGTCCATATCGAAGGATTCCATTCGGCCTTATAAATGTGCAATGGATGTAGCATTCAAGGATCTTATAGGTAAGTGCATAATTATTTATGTGGATGACTTAACTATCTTCTCCAAGAACCGGGGAGAACATGTTACAGATCTAGAAAAGGTCCTCAAAAAGTGTATAAGCTATGGTGTCTCCCTCAATCCAAAAAAGAAAGAAAGAAAGAAATGAGATCCTTCTTCGGAAGGATTAATTTTGTTAGAAAATTCATAACAGGGTTTGCAAAAATTGTCAAACCCCTTAATGAGATGATAAAAAAAGATGCGAAAATAGAGTGGAGCAATGAAGCCAAATCTGATTTCTCGTAGATCAAACAACCAATATCTGAGGCACCTGTTTTGACTAGCCTAGATTATCTAAAGCCTTTTTATATCTATTATTTTGCGCCTGACCATTCATGTGCAGCTATTTAACGCAACGAAGAGGTGAGGGAGAGGAAATAACTATCACCTTCATGAGCTCTCCATTTAAGAATGCAGAAGTTAAGTACCCACCCCTAGAGAAACAAGCCTTTACATTATTTTGAGTAGTAAAGAAATTCAGGCATTACATTATTTGAAGTCAGGTAATGGCCATAGTTCTTGATCTTGCTGTAAAATCTCTCCTGATGCAAAGTGAATTGGGAGAGCGAAGAGGAAAGTGGATGGCTATTCTGCAAGAGTTTGACTTAGAGATTCAGCCAATGAAACTCATCCGAGAGAAGGGTTTATTGAAGGTGATGGCAGATGTGGACAAGAATATCACATGTCAGCAATACACTGTGCAGTCATTTACTAAGGATCCTTGGTACATAGATTTGATATTCTTGCTCCTCAACAACAGATGTCCAAAAGGGATGAATGCTACTCAAAGGAGAGCATTGAGGATGAAGAGTGCTCATTATATGCTTAAAGGGGGATCTATCTACATAAGAAATTTTCAAGGAATTTACTTGCGTTGTTTGGATCAAAAAGAGGCTAAGCATGACATTGTTGAGTTTCATGGAAGACATGGTACCAGACATGGATCTATGGATGATTTGGCCCATCAAATTCTTAGATCAAGATATTATTGGGTTTATGTATTTTGGGATGCATACCAACATGTTAGGATGTGTCATGTATGCTAGACCTCTGCACCTAGGGAAATAAATCCAGCAATGCCTTTGCAACCAGTGTATGAGGTAAGACCATTCACTCAATGGGCACTAGAATTTATAGGTGTCATTAATCCAAACTCTTATGTAGGTCACAAGTTCATCTTGACTGCAACTGACTACTACACGTGTTGGACTGAGGCCTAGCCCTGCAAAAACAACACCATAGAGGTGGTTATCAAGTTTCTAACTAAGAACATCGCCACCAGGTTTGGAGTACCATTCACCCTGGTATGTGATAATGCACTGCTTTTTCTTCAGCTGAATTTATTCAATGGGCTTATGAACATAAAATCATTTTGAAATATTCATCTAATTACTACCCTTAGGGAAATGGAGTGGCTGAGTCCACTAATAAAATTTTTTTGGAGGTAATTAAAATATTGTTAGAAAACAATCCTAGAGACTGGCATACCCAACTGCGATTTTCCCTATGGCCAAATCAAAATTGAATCAAAGCCACCCTAGGAAATTCACCATTCAAATTAGTCTACGTCCAAGACCCAGTCTTCTCGATCCATTTGCAAATACCTTTCCTCAAGTTTATGTAGGAATTTTATACGAAGGATGATAAGATCAAGGCCAAACTAACCAACTTGCTCAACATGGAGGAACAAAGAGATGTTGCTTTGCAACAATTCTCTAAACATCAAGCTATTTTCAAATTCTGGTTTGACAAGAGGGCCAAGGTAAAGTCCTTTAGGATATTAGACCTTGTGTTACTATGGGAAAAAGCTAGAGAGAAGAAGGGAGATCACCAGAAATTTGATAGACTCTAGTTAGGTCCATATCAAGTAGCTAAGATACTAGGCGAGAATGCTTTTCGTCTAAGTACCTTGACAGGAGAACCTATTCCATTGCCAGTTAATGGTCAGTTTCTTAAGCATTATTTTGGCTCATGAAGGTATGATGTTCTAAATAACTATACTATGTTGTGCTATATATAATTAGTTCTTTCCTTTGTTGTTTTTGTGTTCTTGTTTTTCTTTCTTTGTTTTCTTTCGTTTTTGTTTTTTCTGGTTCATTGGGGATCTTCATTTCTATCCATTCCAAGAAAAGGGGTTGTTATGAAAATTATGCTACAAGCACTAGGAGAGAAATTGATTTAGGTATTTTCAACGGGCATCTTTTGAAGGATTTCGTTCTAAAAATCATGTCTTATGACCATTCTGATGTTGTTTTGAAAATTTATTAAGGGTAAAAGGTACATTGTGAATATCTCATGAATTATGATCAAAATCTATCACAAAATAGATAAACATCTGCCTAAGTAAATACCTATTTATTTTTGGGTGGATGTATCTTTGATTCAAGTGAAAAATCTGATTCCAAGACTATCATGAAATTCATTGTAGTTCTCAACCCACATTTCAGACCAATTGCATCTGATTATTGAGAAAAGTTCATAAAAGGTTTCTACAAGTGAAGCTTAAGTAAAAAAAAAAGAGAAGAGAAAGAGAGAAAAGGAAAACTCAATATAAAATGGGTGAATCAAGTATCTCTATCAGGGCTATGGACGCCTGTTTGGCAGTAGAGCAATGCTTTGAGAGAACTAGAGGTATCTCCATCGGGGCTATGGATTCCTGTTTGGCAGCAGAGTAATGCCCAGGATTTCATTGCATGATAGTTAAAGGACTCAACCTATGTATCTTGGATCTTAGGTATAGTTGTTCAAGAGTGGATAAATTATCTAGAAATAATGATGCACAATATACACACACTCAGATTCAAAAAAATCATGAGCGCATACATCTGAGATTCCAGCTCAACCTTATTCTACATATCTAATTTTATTCAAGTTAGCATGCTTCATTAGCCAGGTAGTTTTTGGGTGACTGAATTCTTTGATGTCTTGAAAATGGGTAAACCATTTTCCCAGCCGAGTTGCCATTTGTTATGCCTTGCAAAACCACCCCATATTTTGCCTTGGTCAAAATAGGTCCCCCTTTGTGATTTTTGTCCTTGGTTGTTTTTCAAAAAAGTTTGGAGTTTTTCTTCTTCCAAAGCTTTGTTTTTCTTTTTTGTTGTTATGTCAGAACCGGAACCAGAATGAAATCTAGGTTGAAATTTGTTTTGAGGATTCCATTTTGATCCCGATCCCTTTGGTCTTTTCATTGGTCTCTTTGTTTGTCGGAGCCGGAGCCAGAGCCAGAGTGGATAATAAGTCTGAGCTTTGTATATGGTCTTGAACTTGTTTCCATCCTGCCTCCACCTCCCCCTTTGTTTTGTTTGTTTTGACTTGCGATTGGTGATGGGTTTTCTTGTTTTGGTCTTGGTGTTTTTCTTTTGGTTCTTTCTTTCATTTTCTTCTTTGTTGGCAGAACTAGAATCAGAACCGGAACAAAACTTGAAACTTGGACAAAGTTTCTAAATCAACTTTCATTTTTTTTCCGGTCCCACCTTTCTTTCTTTTGTTGTCTAACTTTACTTCAGTCACACAACATTCTTGTGCCTGTTCCCTCCATGGTTCCGACTCTGATCTACCATATTTATGGCATTAATTACAGGTTCCTTACACATATGAAGCTGGATTTTTAACCTTAATTAAGGTTAACTCGACGTTACCATCATTGTTTAAAGAGTAAAATGAACCAGAGGCTATGGTGGAGCATTTGGGAGCGTGATTCAGTCAAAAGTGAGACATTTTCGTGCGGATTCACATCAAAGGACTAGGTTGTTGGATTGTGTTTGGAGGTAGGGCTTATGTTCTTCATTTTTTTTTTTTTCGTCTTGTTTTGTTTGGTCTCTTGTTCTTCACATGGGTTTGTAGTTCTTAGTTTTCTTTTGAATCCCTATTGTTTGTTTTTCTTGTGTTCTCTTTTGTTCTCTTTTGTTTTTCTGGTTTTCATTTTGACTTTTATTTTTATGTTTGGCATTTTCTTGTTTGTTTGTTTTTCCACGGTCGTTTTCATGTTTTATTCATGCCCGTACCGTGATGCCCTAGGTTTTTGAAGGTATGGATCTCCTGCTACATTATGTTTATAGCATTCTTTGATCTATGGTTTTACTTGCTAATTCTTCTGCGTATCGATTTCATTGGTTCGAGTAGGTTAAGTTTGTGCCCTAATTATTTAGGTCAAAGGGTTTATAAACTAGGGTTTTTGTGTGTCTTTGTTTAAATTATGAAAATATGCCCTAGTTACTATTTTTTCCTCTCGGTCATATGGGGATGGTTTCAGGCTGTCATTTTTTAAGCCCCTCTATTTGAAGGGAAAAGAATACGGATCTATTGATCCAACAGTGCGGAATAAATTCCCTTAACACCTTTACTACAGGGGAGAGAAGCAAAAATGAAAACCTAATAGTTTCTAAAACTTATAGAGATGAATACAACCATGACAATGAGAAACCAGAAAGATAAGCAAACAAAGATGACATAGTATTTACGTGGGAAAACCCTTTCAGGTAAAAAACCCACCACACAAAGTCAAATCAATTGTATTATAGTAATGAATCGATTACATACAATATCCAGACTTCTTTGTTCAGCTCACAATCACCCAGAGAGTTTCAGATTCACTATTACAATGTTATTACAACATACAGTTCAAAACTCTCCTCAAGAACTCACGTCCTTCTGTTCTTCAGCATGTGACTTCAACTTGCTCTGCAACTCATGATTCAAACTCAACTTGTCTCACTTATGAGAAATAACACATCTCTCATCCATATGCAACCAACTCAGAAGAGCAATGAAGTCCATCCTCAAATCACGCAACTGGTCGTATCTGACAAATTTCCTGCAACAAGCTGATTTTGCATTCAATGCCATCACCAAAACGGTTGAGCTCGCCACCCTTCGTTGACAAATGCAACTGCCACAATAACTATCTTGGTATCCATCTAATCACTATTCAACCAGGTGCCATGTGTCCAAGACCCATCAGCAATCGTAGCTGACAAAGCAACCAAAATGGTCAAACAGACATCAGGCACGACCAAGACTTCAAGTCATAAATAACACTGTCAGAGCTAGAGTCAGAACAGGAGTCGAAATAGGACTCCACCAAAAATACACATAGCCGGAGTCAGAGTCGGAGTCGGAGACGGAACTGGAGTCGAAACATGACTCCACCAAAATTACAGGTTCAAGAACCAATTCGGTTCCGCATCTGCCCATGGCAAAGGGGAACTCATTGGAAATAGTTATGACCGGGTAAAGTCAACCTGGGGTCAAACCAAGACGGGAACACAAAAGACTGGAGTTGGAGTCAGGGACGGAATAGGAACAAAAAAAGGACTTTACCAAAAGTCCAAGATTAGGAACCAATCCGGTTCCAGTTCCGCCTCCGCCAACTGCAAGAAACAACAATCCATAACCAGGACAAGGCAGAGGAAAACACCCCGAGTAGAATCCAAACATCTAGAGGAACTAGATCATAAAAGCAGGAGTCGGGCTCGGAGTTGGAACAGAAACAAAAATAGGAACTTGGCAAATGGACATTGCCAACTTCCAAAACTGGTTCCGCCTCCGCCAGATATGCGAAGCGAGAAACAACCAATGGTAGGAAGCAGAGTCAGAGTAGGAACGAGAACCGAAACCTGAAACTTAGGCAAACAAAACAATGCCAGTTCCATCCTGGTTCCGCCTTCGCCAAAGACCCAAAACTTAGGCAAACAGAACAATGCCAAGTTCCATCCTGGTTCTGCCTCCACCAGAACTTTGCAAACAACACAAAATCACCAAGGCATGAAAATGAGGACTTCAAGCTAGAAGTTGAGACATAATTTCTCAACAATCTCCCACTTGGTGAACACTTCCAGCTTCCTCAAAATATCAAACCTTACTATCTATCATAGGCCCCAAGGCCCATCGATTTTGTGCACCATCTGAACTTGTCTGTGCTAACCAGCTTTGTCAAGGCATCTACAACATTCTTCAAGGTGTCAACCTTATCCCTCATGAAGTGATATTGCACATCTATGTGCTTGGTCCTGGCATGGAAGGTCGGATTCTTTGCCAAACAAATGGCACTTTGACTGTCACAGCAGATTGAAATCTACTCAGCATTAAATCCAATGTCTGAACACAAACGCCTCAGCTACACTGCCTCCTTGCAAGCATGAGTTGCTACCATGTACTCTGCCTCTGTCATGGATAAAGCAACTATAGCTTGTCGCTTACTCATCCAACTGATTGCTCCACCATTAAGCATGAATGTGTATCCACTAGTGGCTCTTCTACTATCAATGTCCCCTACCCAATCATAATCAACATATCCCTAAATGCAAAGAGCCCTTTGTGATGCAACCATATTTCCATGGTAACACAAAGCATAATCTGAAGTACCCTTCAAATACCTGAACACTCTCTTTACAGCATCCCAATGTGATCTCCTTGGATTTGCCATAAAACGGCTTAGAACTCCCACTGCTTGGGCAATGTCTGGTCTTGTGCAGACCATAGCATACATCAAACTGCCTACTACACTTGCATAAGGCACACTGGTCATGTCCTCCATCTCAGTAGTAGACTTTGGATAGTCTTCAACAAATAGTTTCAATCCTTACATGATTGGAATAACTAGCTGCTTGCAATCAGTCATGCTAAACCTTTCTAGAACGGTTTTCACATACTTACTCTGACTGAGCCAAAGTTTTTTGCTTGTTCTATCCCTGGTTATCTCCTTTCCAAGAATGTACCTTTCTGCTCCAAGATCTTTCATTTCGAACTTAGCAAACAACTGAGTTTTAAGGTCAGAAATCATAGCCTTGCTATTACCAATGAATAACATGTCATCCACATACAGAGTAATAAAAAGCACACGATCATTCTCACATTTATAATAAATGCAATGATCAGATTTTTATCTAACAAGCCCAATTGACAACACAAATGCGTCAAATTTCTAGTACCACATTCTAGGAGATTGCTTTAGACCATAGAGAGATTTATTTAACTTGTAAACTAGATTTTGTTTACCTCTTTCAACAAAATGTTCAGGCTGGGACATGAAGATTTCTTCTTCCAGCTCACCATGGAGAAATGTTGTCTTCACATCCATCTGCTCAATTTCATAGTCATACATAGCTTCCAATGACAACAAAAATCTGATGGATGTCAACTTTGCTACATGGGAAAAGATCTCTCCATAATCAATTCCCTCAACTTGGGAAAATCCCTTTGCAACCAGTCATGCCTTATACTTCTCCACACTACCATCAAGGCTTGTCTTCCTTTTGAATATCCACTTGTAGCCAACAGGATTTGTCCCTTTAGGCAATGGTACCAACTTCCAGGTATCATTCTTTTTCAAGGAATCCATCTCCTCATTCATGGCTTCCAACCAAGATTTTGAATCAGCCATGCTGATTGCTTCTTTCACAGTCCTAGGCTCATCAGTGCTAGTAATTAAGGCATAAGCACAATTTGAATCTAACATAGAGAAACCATACCTTTCTAGTTGCCTTCTTTCTCGTGTAGATCTCCTTAGAGGTTGAGGTTGTTCTTCATCATCAGAACTTCCAGAGTTGCTTGAACTGTCCTCAATCTTAGGTACACCATGCAGCTCTTCCCTTTCTAGAGTTTGGGGAATCTCAACTGCATCCTTCTCCTTATCACTTTGATTTGTCTCAAGCTGTTGATCACTTACTAGAGGTTTTAGCTCATGAAATATCACGCTTTTGCTATACAAAACCTTCTCAGTAACAAGGTACCAAAGCTTGTATCCTTTTACACCAACTCCATAGCCGATGAGAATACATTTCATGGCCTTTTTATCCAACTTTGATCTCTTTTCATTTGGCACATGAACATATGCCTCACAGCCAAAGACTCGAACATGCCTTAATGAGGGTTTCTTACCTGACCATGCTTCCAAAGGTGTCATGTCAACAAGAGCTGAACAAGGAGATCTATTTATCAAATAACATGCTATAGCAATAGCCTCAGCCCAAAACTTCTGCTCCAAACCAGCACCACTCAGCATACTCCTTGCCTTTTCCACCAGTGTCCCGTTCAACCTTTCAGCAACTCCATTTTGTTGTGGAGTGTAGGGGGTTGTCTTATGCCTTTTAATTCCATGATCAGTGCAATACCTTTCAAAATCTGCAGAACAAAACTCGCCTCCATTGTCTATCCTTAAACACTTTATTTTCCTTTCAGTCTAATTTTCTACCAAAGATTTAAACTCTTTAAACCGACTGAACACTTCTGATTTACTTTTAAGAAAGTATACAAATGCCCTTCTCAAACAGTCATCAATAAAAGAAACATAATATCTAGACTTTGATAGCGAAGGAACATTAACTAGACCAAACAGATCAGAATGAACATAATCCAGTATACTAGAAGATTTGTGAGGACTGGAGGAGAAAGAAACATGGTGTTGCTTTCCATAGATACAATGTTCACAGAAATAGAACTCAAGGTTACAATCATCAAGCCCTACTACAAGGTTTTTGTTCTTTAAGGTTTTTAAACCTTTCTCACCAATGCGACCAAGTCTATGATGCCATAACATAGTCTTCTCTACTGGGAGTTTTACCTCCAAAGCATTTGCAGATAGTGAAGAGTCTTCATCTTTCTCTATAGGTGCAGAATTACATGACTTTATAGAGGCACTGTTACAAAGAATAGGTCATGCATCTAGCTTGTACAGAGTGCCAGTACGAACACCCTTAGCTAACACCATTGCACCTCTAGCCATTTTGCATCCCTTACTAGAAAAAGAAACTTCTACACCAGCATCATTTAACTTACTAATAGAAAGAAGATTTCGAGCCAAACCTGGGATGTGAAGAACACCACCAATTCCTTTGACTCTCCCATCAGGAAACTGAATTATGACCCTTCCTCTGCCAACAATCTCCAGCATTGAATCACTTGCCAAGTATACCTTTCCACCATCATACTTCTCATACTTTGAGAACCAATCTCTATTGGATGTCATGTGAAAAGAGGCACCTGAATCAACTAACCAAACATCATCTGATGCCTGAGTTGTCAAGGCTGCTACAATGAAGGCATCTACATCACTTTGAGAAGATTCATTGTCAGAAGCATTCTTCTTCTTCTCCTTGCAGTCTTTCCTAATATGACTAGGTTGCCCATAGTTCCAACACTTAACCTTGAACTTTTTACCAGGGGACTTTGATCTCCCTTTAGACTTGGATTTCGACTTGTTTTCTTTCTTCTTGCCTTTCTCCTTTGTTCTACCTCGAACAGAAAGAGCATCTTTGGCCATCTCAGAAGATTTCCTTCACATTTCTTTAGACAAAAGTGAAGCAACCACATCATCAGTCTTGAAAGCAGTGGTTGTGCTTCCAATAGCCATCACAAGATGATCCCAGCTATCAGGTAATGAACACAATAGGAGCATGCAATGATCCTCCTCCTCAATCTTTACACCTACAAATGCCAGCTGAGTAACACTCATATTAAATGAGTTCAGATGATCTGCAATAGATGCACCTTCATCCATCTTCAAGGAGTACAACTTCTTTCTCAGGAATAACTTGTTTACCAGAGATTTTCCTTGGTAAATATCACCAAGCTTTTTCTACAAAGCAGCTGTAGACGTCTCCTCATGAACATTCAAGAGCACAGAATTGGCTAGACTCAGTCTTATCAATCCTCTTGCTTTTCTATCAGCAAGATCCCAAGCTTCTTGGGTCGTAGTTTGTGGCTTAGTTCCAGACACTGCAATCCAGAGGTCTCTATCCACAAGCAAGTCTTCTATCTTGAGTTTCCATAACTCAAAGTTGCTGCCATTAAACTTCTCAATATCTATTCTACCAGATGTGCTCACCATCTCACAATAGAAACAAGTTTAACAATGCAAGACTCCCACTGAAATAGTATTAGTGCAAAAAACTAATTTTCCCTAGTAAGGATAACACGAAATGGCCAAGCTCTGATACCACTTTGAAGCGAAAAGAATGCAGATCTACTAACCAAATAGTGTGGAATACCTTCCCTTAACACCTTTACTACAGGGGAGAGAAGCAAAAATGAAAACCTAACAGTTTCTAAAACTTATAGAGATGCATACAACCATGACAATGAGAAACTAGAAAGATAAGCAAACAAAGATGACACAGTATTTACGTGGGAAAACCCTTTCAGGTAAAAAACCCACCACACAAAGTCAAATCAATTGTATTACAGTAATGAATCGATTACATACAATATCCAGAATTCTTTGTTTAGCTCACAATCACCCAGAGAGTTTCAGATTCACTGTTACAATGTTATTACAACATATAGTTCAAAACCCTCCTCAAGAACTCACGTCCTTCTGTTCTTTAGCACGCGACTTCAACTTGCTCTGCAACTCATGACTCAAACTCAACTTGTCTCACTTATGAGAAATAACACATCTCTCATCCATATGCAACTGACTCAGAAGAGCAATGAAGTCCATCCTCAAATCACGCAACCGGTCAGATCTGACAGATTTCCTGCAACAAGCCGACTTTGCATTCAATGCCATCACCAAAACGGTTGAGCTCGCCACCCTTCATTGACAAATGCAACTACCACAATAACTATCTTGGTATCTGTCTAATCACTATTCAACCAAGTGCCACACGTCCAAGACCCATCAGCAATCACAACTGACAGAGCAACCAAAACGGTCAAACAGACATCGGGTGCGACCAAGACTTCAAGTCATAAATAACACTGCCGAAGCCAGAGTCAAAACAGGACTCCACCGAAAATACACACAGCCGGAGTCGGAGTTGGAGTCAGAGACGAAACTAGAGTCGAAACATGACTCCACCGAAATTACAGGTTTAGGAACCAATTCGGTTCCGTGTCTGCCCACGGCAAAGGGGAACTCATCGGAAGCAGTTCTGACTGGGTAAAGTCAACCCGAGGTCAAACCAAGATGGGAACACAGAAGACCAGATTCGGAGTCGGGGATGGAACAGGAACAAAAAATAGGACTTTACCAAAAGTCCAAGATTAGGAACCAATCCGGTTCTGGTTCCGCCTCTGCCAACTGCAAGAAACAACAATCTAGAACCAGGACAAGGCGAAGGAAAACACCCCAAGTAGAATCCAAACATCCAGAGGAACTAGATCGTAAAAGCAGGAGTCAGGCTCGGAGACAGAACAGAAATAGAAATAGGAACCTAGAAAATGGACATTGCCAACTTCCAAAACTAGTTCCGCCTCCGCCAGACATGCGAAGTGAGAAACAACCGATGGTAGGAAGCGGAGTCGGAGCAGGAACGAGAACCGAAACCCAAAACTTAGGCAAACAAAACAATGCCAAGTTCCATCCCGGTTCCGCCTCCACCAGAGACCCGGAACTTAGGCAAATAGAACAATGCCAAGTTCCATCCTGGTTCCGCCTCCGCCAGAACTTTGCAAACAACACAAAATCACCAAGGCATGAAAATGAGGACTTTAAGTTGGAAGTTGAGACATAATTTCTCAACACTATTTTGTTGGGTTATTTCATTTCTTAGGTTATGATGTCATTCATTATTATGTTGAAATTCCTAAAATGATGTCATGATTGTTTAAACCGGGGTCAGAGCCGGGATTGATTTCCTTCTCGGAATATGGTTTGTAATAAATGTTCGACTCCGTCTTCGGGCCCGCTTCCGATGAGTTATGTTTTATCAAAGGGTTGTTCGACACAGTTGGAATTGGAGGTGAACTAGGCTATAAGTTTAAATTTCTCTCATTGTACCAAATCAATATTCACTCTGATCCCGGTTCTGATTACCATGCTGACTCTGACTCTGATCCCACCATATGGTTTATTGAGAACTCAGTGCCCATTCTGGTCCCAACCCTGATAGTGTTTTAAAAGGGCTTTTTAGGGATGCCTTTTGCCTGGTTTTTCCTCTGGTGTGTATGAAGGGTAAGATCTGCAACCATTTTTTTGTTATACTTCTTGTAGATATAATCTGGGGTTTTTATTGCAGAAACTAAAGAATGTCTAGAGCATCGGGTGAGGCTTCTCAAAGGAGTCAACTTGCAGAAACTTCAAAAGCAACAACTAAGTGTAAAAAGGTTAAACCTGAAGAACTCCCTTATACCTTGAGGTATAATCATCGGGGTCCTATCATCACTGCTAGCAAGGTGGAGTCTGATTAGGCAGACATAACTGATACAAATTTGGGTCTGTTCCATTATGAGGAGTTGTACTCTGAAATATTTGTTGAAGAGGTGACAGGGAGGACCCATAGAGTAGTTGAATTAGGATTGGCTCATATCACTATTTTTCCTTTGCCAATTCAATTCCCTGAACTAATAATGACAGCAGCTGGAGCCTATAATCCAGCTACTAGACAGTGCGTGGATTCACAAGGCAATGTCATCATTAATCTGACTCCCCAAATGTTCCAATTTATGTTCAATATCCCCAATCCAAGGAATCCTAGCTAGCTCAATGATGCAGAGGATTTGAAAATGTATAGTAACCATAAGGAAGCCAACAAAGCTCATTTGAATAAGAAATGGATGAGGACATAGAAGATGTCTCTAATAAAGCTTCTAGATCAGCCTAAAAGGGTAGAGTTCTACAAAGAGGTAGGGGACATAATAATGATGTTATCCAGAGTCTTTGGAAAGAGAGATGCTTTTCACATTAAGGAATGGATGTTTCCATTCATTCAAACAATCTTGGATGGCAAGCAATAGTTTGATTGGCCCATGATTGTGTCTAAAAGTATACACAATCAAATGGTTAGAGTAAGAGAAACAAAGAGTTTCTTTATGACCTCTTATGTCATTTATGCAACAACAAGGAGAGGCATTTTTCCAAGGTTAAACAGAGTGGGAGTGTTCGGAGAAACTGATTGACACAATAAAGTATGGAACCATTATGACCAACTATCCTTGCAGATTTTTGAACTACATTATAGAAGAGTTGATGATGCATTTGTGTATGTTATTATTAACCAGCTCAATGGAGATGTAAGGTATAGACTGAGCCAAGAGGCCATGGCGTTCATTACAGAGTGGGGATATTGATTTATCCAATACCCCAAGTTTACTTTTTTTAGGCTGGCTGGGTTTGATGGTCATCCTCACTTACTCCCTAGATGCTACAGTAATAGGATGGTTTTGATGGAATTTGTTTACCAAGCCTTAGGGGTAAATGATAAATTTGGAATAAAGCATAAGACTGGTTGTCACAATTTCCCCATGTAGTTGGGTGAATATAGCTTCCCACACCTTGTGGGAGCTAAGGTTGTTTTCAATGAATTAATTCATTTTAAATTAGGCCTATATACCACTAGGAAGCATTTTGATTGAAAGAAGAAGATGAGTGCCTTACTTTCTTCCATTTTTTTATAGAAATTTCAATTTATTGGAGGACTTCTGGAGTGATCTTCAAGATGAATATGATTTTAGGAAGAGGAACTATGAAATACTGCCTATGCCACTCATGGTGGAATGTGGGGTCAAAGTGGAAATTCCTAAAACACTATCAAATGATGGTGTAGTTTTGGATCCCTTATATGAAGCATAGGATGTAGGTACCAAGAATTTAGATCCTATGGATTGGGGTGTAGAGGAGACAATTGATATTAAGCAAATAGCAAGACCAGTGTTGGATAGAAGTATCCAATGGGTCGTACTGAGAACCAAGGAGCCTAGAGGTCAAACCTCCAAGAAAAGAAAAGGTGCAAGTATGAAACAAGGGTAGAGGAGAATGAAGGCGAAAATGCCTCCAAAGGAGCCCTTGGAATTCTTCCCTTCGGACATAGAGGAATTTGAACTTGAAGCTTTGGCTCAAGATTTTCCTGATGCACAAGAAGAAGAAGTCCCAATAGGAATTGTGGCCTCAACATCGGTTATGGGTGAGTTGCCTAATCAACTCCCTCCTACAGAATAGCTAGGTGGAGAAGTGCCTAGGGGAACCCTTCATATGGAAGCTGAGACTTTAAAGGGAAAGGAAGTTGAGATGGAAATTCATGATGTAGAAAACGGACTCTGAGGGTACTTTGTCAGATAAGGAGACACTAGAGGAGATTCCTCTTGATGAAACCGGGAATGTTTTGACAATAGAGGATCAATGAGAACTTTTTGAAGAAGCTAAGAAAGCCTTAGATTCCAAAGCACAAGCTGAAGCTTTGGAAAAAAAAATAGGAATTAGATGCCAAGGAACATGCTGAGACTTTGGAAAAGAAAAAGGAAATGGATACAAAATCACAAGCTGATGCACTACTCCAAAAACAATAGTTAGAGGCCAAGTGGGAAGTTGATGAATTGATCAAGCAGCAATAGGAAAAGGAGCATGAGCTCAAAGCAAAGGAGGAAAATGACAAATTGGAGATGGTGCAAAAGATACATGAGCTTGAAGAAGAGAATGCCAAACAAAGAAGAGAAAGGGAGGCCCTTGAGGCTAAGTTTAAATTTATTGAAGAGGCCTATAAGAAAAGAGGGGAAGAAGAACGCTTGCAGAAAGAAAAGGATGTTGAAGAGCTTGTTAAGTAGAAACAGAAGGAGAATGAATTGTTGGACAAGCTCAAGGACTTGGAAAGATAAAGAGACAAAGTGCTTGAAGAGAAGAAGTTGGAGGAAGAAAAATTGAAAAAGGAGCAAGAAGATAAAAATTTATAGGAGTAGAAGGATAGGGAAGAGGCTGAGAAACTTGCACAAGAGAATGCAGAAAAAGGACAACAAAATGTGTAGGAGGTTGATTCTCAACCTAAAGTTAATTTATTACCGCCTCTATCTTCTACAACTGTTTCCTCTTCCTCTACAATAATGGCTACCACTCCTAGTTCTCCTATCTGGTTGAAGCTTGATCTTGAAAAGAAACAAATAGCTCCACCACATCCTCTTAATTGTGAAGAGATGATGAAGGAGATAGAAAAGGAGAGACCCAAGAAGAAGGCCAAAATTCTTCATTCCACAAGACTCACCAAGGTAGGGGAGATTATTGTAAAATGTGCAATTCCAGTAGTGGATAAGGATAGGGGAGACATACAGGTCACGTATTATCAACCGAGCATTGTCAATTTAGGGAAGCCTACAAGGAATCAATAGATGAATCTGATTGATGGTGTAGATTCATCCACCAAGTTCATAATGATGAAAGACAAACAAAGAAAGGATGAGCTCAAGGCTCAGTTGGATCAGTTGCATACTTTCTTAAGGGATGTTTGCACTCCTAGGTCATAACAAGTTGCTTCCTTGGAAACACCAATTTTTCTTAGCAAAAAGAGAAGTTGATGATCTAGTGAAAATGAAGAATAAGTCTGGGATGATGGACAAGTGGATAGATAAACTTAACTAGGAAATGGGTGAGGTGTTACTAAGCAGTTTTGAGATTCATAAGATAGTGCTAGAATTGATAGAGGAAATGAGTCATCACACTGAAGCTTTGGGAAAGCAGGAGGTGAAATATAGGGGGTATGTCCAGAAAATAAAGGATATAAATAAATTTCCAAAGTCAACTCTTCTTGAGCAATCAATCCTCGAGGAAGAAAATCCAGATTTCTTGGAAAAAGCCTCTAGCATAATCCGGTTTAGATCTGATTTTATATACAAGCATAGGAATGAAATTCAATATGCTAGTAAGGATCTGAATGAGCAACTTGATGAACTAGAAGCTATTGTAGCCATTCTAGTTAATGTGGATATACCGGTTAAGGAGGGCATGCCTTTGAATCAATTAAAAGAGAAATGGGACAATAGGTTTCAAGAGGTTATGTAGAAAGAGGATGGTGGAGAGGATCTATTATTAGATAGATTAATGGATGTTAAGGAAGAAGTGAAAGATGCGAGGAAAGAATTGACAAAATTAAAAGACATGAATGGGTTTGCCTCTACAGAATTGAAGAGAATTAAATTTAAGGACAACTAGATTGATGGGACGGATGTAGATATTCTTCAACAAGCCTTCACCAGTTATGATGAATACCTTCTGGAGAAAACTACGCAAGAATGAGTTGGCATTAGGATGGTCTATTTTGGGCACATGACTCCCCCCCCTTTTTTCTCTCCTCTTTCATAGGGAAATCAGCGTTGGAATTGGAGATCAGCCAGTGTATGTTTTTGAGGAGGTTCCAATTCCTTGATGAGTGGATCTCAATTTTGATTGAGAGGGATTTGTGCTTAGCACGCCTATATGTATTTTTGAACTCCATATTGTAAAGGTCAGCTGATGAAAGTAGAATTAGCCACCTGATGATAGCCGATAAGAATTTGTAGCTTTAAGTAAAGATACTTTGTTTTAAGTTTAGCTGAATTTAGATACAGTTTTATACATTATTATGTTGGAATTGAGTTTCTTGGATGAGGTTAATGAACCATAATCAGTCTATATGCCAGTGAGTTTTTTGTGCATAAATGTTTCTTATTTTATGTGAATCAATAGGAGAAACCAGATTTCAAAGATTATTTCATTAAATTGTCTATGGATTGAATTGTTACATGTCTGTTGATCTATGTTATTGGCAATGAATGAAGAGTTTGTTATTTTAAATCTTAAATTATTGTGATGACTGATTGTGATGGTTAAACTAAGCACTATAAATGAATGCAATGGTATGGATTGTTCTGTGAATTGCATTATGTTATGGTTTTCTTGATTTGTTAAGAAGAATTCGTTGTTAAGAATATATGTCTGGATGTTAGAGAATTTTGTTCATATCTTACTGATCTATGCCTTGATCTATCTTTTTCTATTTATTTAAAACCCCCCCATTAGACATAGATTGATGAATCCATTGTTGTTTGTATTAATTATCACCAAAAAAGGCCCCTTGAATAGTAGAGTTGCATTGGCCAATTGAGTGACATCAGACAGTTGAGAACCAACTACCAAGACCTTGGGAGTTAGGATACTATATGTTGTCTTTCTTTTTCAGGAGAAATAGAGTAAAAATATTTTGTTTTTATGTTGTTTGTGTCATTTTCACCATCAACAATGGTAGTATGTGATCATGATCATGAGTTGACAAGTGTATCCAAAGAATATTGTAGACCATGTGCTCATCCAATAGCCTTCGAATGATCCTCCACTAGGCGATCTCTTTCTGCTTGTAGCCTAGCTAACTCTACATGGAGTCTCTCGACCTTTGCTGGACCTAGAGATGATCAAATCTCCTCATAAATACCATTGGCTTAGTCTCTGCACCTAACAATACCCTCATACGCTACCCTCAATCTAGTATACGACCCGAACAACTTTGGGTCTCACTCCATGATGGGTGGGGGCACGTAGTCTATGGCCTCATCTCTAAGAATAGGGGGCACTATCTCTGTAGTGACCTATCACTAGAGGTTGTGTAAATCTCTCAAAATACCTGCAAGATAGAAATTATAAAGCTAATTAAAACAGTATATGATCTGAACAACTATATGACCCGAACAACTATAGGTCCCGCTCCATCGTGGGTGGGGCATGTAGTCTGTGGTCTCATCTCTAAGAATAGGGGGCACTATCTCTATAGAGACCTATCACTAGAGGTCATGTAAATCTCTCAAAACACCTGCAAGATAGAAATTATAAAACTAATTAGTACACATCATGATATATATATATATGAAAATTAAAAGCATAAGCATAATCACAAATAAAATAGCATCACATAGATCTTCGACTGGTTGTGTAAAGATAGCCTCATCCTATGTAGGAGGCATGGAGGATGTGCTAGCCTCTCCATGAATATAGGTGTTGGTGTGTGTTGTAGTTGCTGACTATGATCTAGTCACATGAGTGGGATTTGGCTCTCTCCACTTGTGGTCAACTAGATCCTCATGTGATGTATCATCACCCTCACTCAATAGTTTATCCTCATCCTCATCCTCCTCCTTGTACTCATCCTACCCATCATAGTCTAATTTTTTAGTCTCATCGTAGTCCAAATCTATCACATATATGAATAGGTTTGTAGCCATAAGCCTTGTCTCCTCAACTCTATCATCTTCCTCATTCTTTGATCTAGGAGTGGTCTTGCATAGCCTATTAGCTCATCCACTAAGAATACAAGATTTGGTCATGCTACTACCCACCACTCCTCATACACATTTGTGGCACCAATGTCATCAACATCAGAGAGCGGGGACATATCATGATCCTCATAATTAGATTCATTGTAGTGTTACCTATTTTTAGCTTCTGCTAAAAATAGGTAGAGCTGAATTGCATTCATCTCAGGAAGGTACAATTTGTTTTGCCTATGTATTCATCATAATTCCAAAATTTGATTACTTGTGAATTTCAAGTGTTAGTATGCAAATTTTTGTAATAGAGGAATTCATAAGTTTACATAGTAATGCTTTTTTTATTCATATTGTAAAAAAATGAAGTCCCAGACAAGCCATGGGAGTAGCCTGATTTGATTTCTTAATCAAATAGTGAATACAAGGAAATGTATTACAAAACTAAAAATAATGTAAGAATAGGGAGAGAAGGTGATTCATCATTGCCTATAATGATGAATCATCATCACAGTTGTGTTGATCTTGGTTCAGCTCCAGCTCCAAGGTTTACCTGCAAAAATTATGAAGGGTGGTGTTAGAGAAATGAGAAATCACATTCTACCTTATCCCTACGTTACCAACATAAATGAAATTTACATTTTATCAGGCATTCACCAGATGATTAAGTCATCAAAGAGCGGATCATTAAAATAAAATCATTGAATCTATTGTTTTTACTAATTGGTTTGTTTCATGTGCAGAAGCAGGAAACATAACGTTGTTGATCATCAAATATCAAAATAAGTGGTGGAAAATATGGCTCCCACAAGGGTTGAGCCCAGCTCATTAAAGGTTTTATGCAGTGAATTCATTATGAGGTTGACATAGTGTTTCATAAAAGTTCCAGAGAATAGCCTCATGTGAAGAAACTCATTGTATTATTACATTTTATGCATAGTTTATTTTATTGCAGATTTCTTAATGCTAGGAAAAAAATTATTGGTTTTCAAAAATTCAATAAGCTGATAACAATGGAGATTATAGTACTTAGTCATCAAAATCAGAGTTCATGATTTCCATGCAAAACATAGATGATCACAGTGAACATAAGGTATCATCATGAAGTACATTCATTATTCTTTAGAATTGAAAATAACAAGCACTTAAATAAACAAAGATTTTATGCTTCTTCAAAGTAAGCTTCATGCATTTGGCTGTTACAGAATGACACTTTCGTTTTGTTGTCCCAAATTGTACAAAGTATGCAAGCTAACAGTGTTGCAAGTTTCATAGATAAATGATAGCCATGGTCACTTCACTATCACAAAGGAAAAGTATTTAATATTGAATTTCAAAATATAAAGACAGCCATAAAAGAGGGGTTTTACTCATTTACAGAAGTAGAAAAATAAAGGTTTTCCTCTCTTGTAATGTAGATATGGAGTAGACTTATTGTCATCTATAGATTGCTGAAAATGCAGAATGATCAAAGACAATATTCATCAAATGATAGTCCTTTATCTAACATCTTGTAAAAGATCTAGAAATGCAAGGTCATTACAACTTTATTTAATGATTCAACAGGGTTACGAAGAACACAAAAGTGGAATAGAATTTCATGGTGGCTTACCCATATCAAGAAAATGACAAGCAATGAGGGTTTCATGGCGACCTATATTTGAATTTAGGGTGTTAAAATCTTGACCTGAAAGTTTCATTGTGGCCAAATAAAATATCAAGAAATGTTCAAGGTTGTGGTCTCTCTCTAAAAGTTCACAGAGAGTTTTTGAAGAAAAGTATACTCAATAATGAAGAACATAAGCTCCATATGGAATCCAACATAGAAAATAACATAAAAATAAAATAGCATCAAAGAAGTATGTAGCCGCACCTAGTAAAGCTTGCAAAATCTCTAGAAATGCATTAAAGTTTCTAGATCTACATAGAATTAATCTTACGTAGTGTGGTCTTCATTCAAATCTTCTTGGAAACGTTCAAAATGGCATACAGAATATAGAGGATTCCATCTATGCAGCTCACCCAATGGTTTCATGATGGCGGCCACAAGGGAAACACAAATAACACAATTTTTAAGAGGAAATGTGTTAGAAATTGCTTAAATCCATGACCTAGAAACTCTCAAAAAATATTCAAGGAGTGAAGGAAATTCATCAAGCTCAAGGAATGGAGAGCATACCATATCTTTCCTGCATTAAACCTTCAAAAGATACTTCAGAATGGGCACAGAGGCAGAGTTTTCAACTGAGAAGTTGAACTAGGTTTTCATGGTGGCGACGCCTTGTAAAGTCAGAGGAGAAAATGAATAAAGTAAAATCAAATAAGCACAATGAATGAATAACATCCATTTTAGGGTTTGAGCCCTAAAGGATGTGTTGGAAAAAAGGAATTTTGCCTTTATCTTTTAAAAGTTTTATTTAAAAACTCTATTCACTTGTTTTGGTGTGTGGCATATTATATGCCTTTTAATTCTTCCAAGTGTTCCATAAACACTATGTTAAAGAATTAGTCAAATATAAATCTTCCTTATATTTTATTATAACTCTTTTTATTTTTGCATTTGGAGATAAATAGAAACTTTATTTCAAAATGTGATTCATTATCACTTTTAAATAAATGTTCTAAAACGCAAGGAAAAAATAAATGCCTTTGGTGCATTTGAATTATTAGAAGTTTTTGCATTAAAGTCCCATTGAAAAAATTTTATTTAAAGTGATAAATTATAAATCAATTTTTAATAAATGTAATTATAGATGCAAAAATAGATTTTTCTTTTAAATGATGAAATTAAGCCTTTATTATTTTCTTTTGTTTCAAAAATGTAAATCTCTATTTTAAATGATGATTATAAACCATTTAAGATAGATGATATTTTGAATGCAAGATAAAGTTCTTTTATTGCCTTCTCAAAGACTTGAATCAAAGGAAGTCAAATGGATCATTCAAACTTAGTCAATATCTTGGAGATAATTGAGAAAACAGTGCCAACATGTTGGAGCAAAGTTAGGGATTTTGGATCCCTTAATTGTGAGTTCAACATCAAGTTTTGAGTTCCTTTTGACTTGACTTGAGTCAAGGAGTGAATCAAGTATATGACATCTTGTTACATTCAGTTTTGAGCCTGATTTGGAGGGGTTTTCATTTGCATATGGATCAAAAATTTGTTGAGACTTTGACAACTCTTGGTAGAGTTGGTTGGCAGTTTCATGCCTTGTTTGGAGGAGAAGGTAGACAACACATCAGATTTTTGGAGCCAAGATTCAAATTCAAATTTTGGGGACTTTTTTATAAGTCTTTCTCTTCTTTCATTATTGGAGTTAGTTCTTGGTTTTGGAGATTGTTGAGGTAGTTCATTCTTACTTTGTAAGAGTTCTTGAGATTTGTAATGCAGTTACCTCCTAGTTTTCAATAAAGAAGCTTGTTTTTCCTTCTCAGATCTATCTTGTGCAAGTATTGTGTGTAAGTCCTTCGATTAACATTTTGTGATTTCCTTATTTTAATCTTATTGCCTCAATGTCTTGTTTAGGTCCAATTTGTTATAGTGCAGGTTATTGATTGTGTTTTTCTTCCATTTGTTGAATGTTTGTTATGAAAACATTATCATTTTCTTTCAAACAAACTTTAGACACCAAAACCTTTCAAATGAATTATTTATGCAAAACATACTAGATTGAGTAGTGAATTATTTTTTAGCTTCATTTGTTAAAATATCTTAAGAGGTTTTAAAACAAATTCAAGTCATCTTTCCATGTTGGTGAATCACCTATTTTTCAATTTTATTTTTCATAATATTCCTTCTATCTCTTTTCCCTTGTTTAAAAAAATCAGTTTTGTAAGAAAATCCAAAGGGAGCCAGCCCATAATCTAGAGGTCTACCCTCATATATGATACCCATAGCCTGAGAGTGGTCCCATGTTGCACGAGATTCTAGAAGTTTTTCAACTTTTCTTTGGGTGCAAATCCTTGTGTCAACATGTAGATGACATCATCAATGGTGATTTATCTCGTATCCCTTTCCCTCCGAGCACTTCACACTGATCACCTAAAGAAATTTTGTGCTACTGGTGGTACCCAGGTCTACCCAAACTGTCACATGACATGATCATAGTAGAAGGGTTGTACTACGTAATCATTTCTTACCTATAGATATCTATCCATATACAATCTCCTCAACTATCAGGTCACATCTGGCCACTTAGGTATCAGTTGGTATGGTCTCCATAAAATCTCCTCTTGATCCATTCGGTTGAATATGACCCTCCAAAACTAAAAATCTATGTATTGCCATAATCGCCTCAGTGGATAATTGAATGTGAGAGGGTATCCTAGGGTTGATATAGATGGAAACCCTATGAACCTAGTACATGTTATATGCTCTAGGCACCAAACTTGTAGTAGTGTAAAATGCATCATACTATCGACCTCGGGTATGTAAACCACCCTAGATCACGATACAAATTCACATGGATGTTGCAGCCCCAGGAATATATGGTCCTCTGTTCTACCATCCATTGTATCATCTGAACTACTCCATCTAGATGTGCTCCCTAGCCATCAGGGACAAGTACTAATACCATTGTGAAAATCATAATATGTACCAAAAGTGGTGCTCGTGAATAAAGTAGCCATGATCACTCAATGTGCAGCCCCACAATGTCATCTAGAATCGAGCCTCCAAGACAATACTGTATATTATTGTATTTCATCTCACAAAATGACCAATCCACTAGAAAATGAACTCTCTCACCTTGAATTGAAACTCAAAGAATGTGATGGATGTCCTCTAAGGTGATCATCATATCGCTTGTTGGAAGATGAAACATACAGGTATTTGCATGCCACCTCTCGATCAATGCCATCAACATAGTGTCATGGTACCTCATGGAGGAATGAGGTATGCCCAATATAATCCAATACTCTGTAATATGTGTTTCTTCCTCTGATAATTTTGAGGCTAAGTCTCATAAGCGACAAAACTATATCTCACGGAGACGCTGTCGAGACCGAGGTAAAACCTAACAAAAAAGAAAAAATATGTCCTATAAGCATTCTAAAATCTAAAATCTATACATCAACAATAAAAAAAGTTTACTAAAGTTTTTCTAATGTACTTTTCTAAGGTCCCTAAACACTTTAGTTCTCTTTTGGGACACTTTACAAAGAAATGGGACACTTTGCGAAAAAGTGGGACACTTCACGACAAAAGGGGACAATTTGTGACAAAAAGGGACGCTTTGTAAAAATTTCTTCTAGGGTCATAAATCAACCTAGAAATCTGTAAAAAACATAAAATAAATGTGTAAGGACAAAGCTAAGGCAGAAAAATCAACTCACCTGATGCTGCAGCTCACCTCGGGATACCTCCTCTCATAGGACATCTAGTATCAGAGGCTCGTACTCTTGTTGGCTTGAAATATTTGATCACTCTCCAACAAAGTCAAGGTAAAAGATAAAATTAGTTCAATTTGCTTCACTTTTTACTCTTATCTATGATGAAATTAGGGTTAAAAGTGATTTTCATTCAAAATAGCATAACGAGGGCTAGCAAACTTCGTTATCGATGTCATTTATTGTGTTGGAATTGTGATTCCGCTCTCATCCTCATCATATGTATATAATTATGAGGTATGGTACTTGGAAATACCCTATGATATGACTTACCTTATTCGATGTGATTAGACTACTATCTTGATTCCACCTCCATAAAGCAAGCAGAATCAAGGGGTGGCATACATCTACCCTCAAATTTGATTTCTATGAGAAGTTAGATAATAGGATTTTTGGATGACTAACGAATGTGTGTTGCAAGATGTGGTTCCTAACATTGTGATTTTGCAAATAGCTATAGTCAGGGCTTCATTCTCCCACGTTGTGAATGAACCTATATGAGTATCCTTTTATTGTTTGAGTTCTTTTAGCCTGCATATGCATGTAAAGTCATATGGGCACTAAAGTGGGGGCTAAAAGTAGCGAAAAAAAATGTACGCTATTGAAAATGGTACAATTTCACACTTAATTTGGACCTATTTTAGTACCCTTGCATTAAATACCCCTTTGAATCACCATTAATAGGCCCCTAAGTCCCTTTATTTTGTATCTCAAGGGTTATTTCAACTTAAAACCTGACAAAATCATCATAAAACACTAAAACCTAACAACCCACCCCAAAAATCTATCCCCCTAAGTGGGACTCATATGCCACTTATGGTGTATGAGTCCCCCTAGGTGGGACCCGTATGCCAATAGTGGTGTATGGGTCCCATTTGGGGCCTTTTTAGGGTTTGAGAGGGAAATTCAAAATTTTAATTTTAATTTTTGGTTGATGTCGGCTTTTGAGATCTAAATAATGGTGAATTAGGTGTAATGCCTATATAACAAGCTTCTAAAGTCATTTTTCAAGCTAAACAACAATCTAGAAGAGCAATTTCAAGATCCAAGCATTCAAGCATTCATCACAAGAGCATTCAAGAAAAAGTAAACAACAAATTTGAAGCCTTAGAGCAAAATTATTATGTTTTTTCAGGTCTTCAAGCTCACTTTCATTCAAGATCTAGCATTTTCAAAGGTTGATTATGGTTGCCTATGGTGAATCATGATGGATTCTAGGCTGGGGAGATGCAACTAGCCATCATACCAAGCCTAATGACTTATTTCCTAAGTGATTCCATCTCCATTATCATTCTACTTTCAGCCTAAGGAAGGTACATACATTATTAGAGCTCATTTGGATGATTATAGATCTCTCAAAGTGGGTTATTCATGTCTATGTTTCATTCATGCATCTCATTCTAGCACATTAGTATAGGGTTGCATTGCATTTTATATTTCCTAGTATTAGAAATATTGAAGGTTAGGGTTTACATTCACATTTTCATTCAAGATTAAATATTTCTATCAAGGTTTAGTTACCAAACTAGGGGTTTGACTGAGGCAAACCCCCCATAAGAAAATCAAGTCTATATTTTGTTTTGCAGGTCTTTTTACAGGTTTGGAACCGAACATCCATTTGGAAGGGAAAAGCAGAGATTAGAGAATAGATTTGAACTTTCAATTCCCAAAATAATAGAATGAGACTAATATGCCAGAAGTGGTGTATGAGTCCCACTATAGGAAAAAAATTAATATTTTTGTAGATCCTAAATGTACACTACCAAAAACCCTATTCTAGGACCAATACACCTAGAGTAGCGTATGAGTCCTAGTGTGCCCTAATTTCAGGATTTTTAGTTTCAAAGCTAATTCTAGCCTTCTTCAGGTTTCGAGTTGTACACCTCTAATCTTGTAGTTCTTTGTTATGATTTACATGCATTTTGAGTTCATTTAGTGAAGTATTGCATCATATTAAGGTTAAGCATTAGATCTTGATCATTATTCTTTCCAAGCCCTAGATTGGTGGTGAATGCCTCTTTAGTTTATAATCAAACCCTTGGACAACCCTATTGCAAGATCTCTTTCTCCTTTGCATACATTAGATTGAGATCTCTAGGGTTTTCCTTGAATAAGAGAGTGTGGAAATTGTTCTTCTATCTCCCCAAGCATAGAATCAACAACAATTTTCCACCTTTTATTTTGGTGAACATGCGTTTTAAACATCATAATTATTGGCATTGGTTAACTAATTTGCATTAGTTAATTGGCATTCTAGGGTTTCTAAATCTTGCATTAGTGAAAGTGAATATGGGTTGCTTTTTTGTATCTTACATCATTGAATATCATCTTAATTGTCCATTTCCATTTAGTCTATAGATCATACAAACCAAAAATCATAAAAATCACTTGATTTTGTTTTGAAATTTCTCAAAAAAAACCCTCACTAGGACTCATACACCCCCTTTAGGTGATTTAGTCCCAGTGCAGATTTTAAACTTCATTTCACAACATTGAATTCTCTATTTATGGGATTTTGTTTGCTATTAGTAGCTTTTTGTTTTAGTTTCAGAGTTTTTGTTACATCAAATCATTATATTTAGCATAGTTTACATTCATTGCAATTGTGGATAGAATTAGATTCCTGTACTTTTCATTTTCAACATTAGTTCATAGCTCAATCAGATTAGATTTCATTTGACATTCATTAGAAAAAAAACCAAAAATACCTACAAACTGATCAACCCCTTGGAGAAAGCATAGTTATTTGAGTATGTCAAATCTCTTTTTCCAAGCTAACTTAACCCTCAAGACTTTTAGTAGTGATGAATTTGCCATGTTAGTTGAATCCCTTGAGGAATTCATCTCACAAGGTTCATCCACTAAGGCTTGTTATGATAAACTAAAATTAAGAGAAGTTAACATGATTCAACCTCAACTTATCCTTTACCCACCTTCACACAAACCTCAAACTTAAAACAAGCCTGAATTTACTCTTTACCCACCTAAGAACAATGTTTTGCAACAATCAAGTTATAATACCATTTCTCATACATACAACACTTGAAACAACCTGTAACCAAAACAACCAACTCTGACAACCTTACCTTTTCCTAATCCCATCTTTCCTGGTCCTCCTCGTTTAACTTTATGTAATGGGAAGGAGTATTATCTTGTTAAACAACTTAAAAATACTCCTACAAAGATATCCCTTTGGGACCTAATTCAAATTTCACCTAATTATCACACTATGCTTCAAACCGTCTTACAAAAAGTAATGTTTCCCTCTGGTACAAACACAAATGATGTGGCAGCTCTAATGCAAGGAATGAATACAATTAATGTAGACATTACCTTTCATCAACATGAGTTACCTCATTTGGACATGAGAGAGAGAAATTATGCCTTGATGATAATTGTTATCCATAATAGATTAGGAATAAAAATAACCCTTATCGACAATGGTTCCACTCTTAATGTGTGTGTTGTGACCCTTTTGGATAAACTCGATGTGGATAAGTCAAAAATTAAACTTGATTCCTTGTCAATTTGAGGATTTGATAATATAGGAAAACAATCATTGGGTGTGATTACTTTTCCTATTATAGTTGAAAAGGCTACCTTGCAAACTCCTATTCATGTAATTCCCAACAATATTTCATATAACCTTCTTTTAGGGCATCCTTGGATTCATGATATGCATGCAGTACCTTCAACTCTTCATCGTATAATGAAGTATTTCTATAACAATAAGGTATAGAAAATTGAAATAGACCCCAAGCCTGAAATTTTCTTACAAGTTGAAAAAGGAACAACAAGTTTTCTAAACACATTGATTCCAACATCAAACATAGAACTTGGGTAAAAGCACAAACCCATGTCACACTTTATAAAGGAATTGGCCAATCGCAAAAAAAAATCTGAACCTTGACCACATAAAAGTGGTCTTTATGTTTTGAATTTCAAAATGGTGTAAACTAATGAAATGTAGGACTTTTGATAAGATTATTCCTGTATTTTTAAAAAAAAATTTAAAAAATTGTTTTCAATATGTTTTTTTCAATTTAAGGACAAATTTTGGAATGTTGAAAATTTTAGAAAAGAGTGACTTCATGGGCCATCAAGAAACAAATTGAAAAAAATTTCATTTTTCTCTTCTTTTTTTCTCCAAATAGGTAACTTCAATATCTACTGCATGGAAAAAAAATCAAATTTTGATGTATATTTTTCTAGTAATAACATTTTAAGGTCAAACATGTTAGAATTTGATAGTTTTCACATGCCGTCAACTATTTTCAAAATTTTAAATCATTTTTAAAAATCAAATTATACCCTTTTGAAGAAGACTCTCTCCTCTATTGGCCCATGTGAGTTTTAAAAAAAATTAATATGTTTTACTAAAAAAAAATTAATTTCTAATCAACCTCTTTTTTAATTTTAAAAACCTACTTGCATTATTTTAAAAATAACATATATTAAAACTAATCAAAAAATTAAAAAAATTATATATTTGGATTCACCACTCCGAGCTCTACAAAAGGGCTTTTTTTTTTTTGCAAAAAAATAATTTTGACAGGAGAAACACTCTGGCAAAGTTGAATGTTTCAAAAAAATCTGAAAAAGGTGAGTTGGCTGCCATGTAGGATGCCACCTAGACATGTTCGGTCGAGCATGTTTTGATCGAGTAGTTTTTCGGTTGAAACCTACTCAGTCGAGAGATTCTCAGCTGAAACATGCTCAACCGATAGGTACTAAGTCGAAAATGGTTGATATAAAATATATTTTTTGTTTAAATTTTTCAACTCAAGTAAATTTAGTAAAATACATATTTCGACCAAGAAAGGCTTATTTTGACTAAGGAGGGCTTATTTCGACAAAATAAGGTTTATTTCAACAATTAAGAAGACTTATTTCAACATTTTAGAAGGTTTATTTCGACAATTTAGAATAATTATTTTGACAAAAGAAGGTTTATTTCGACAATTTAGATGGCGTTTCGATAAAAGAAAATGTATTTAGACAATAGGAGAGCTATATTTGAAGGTACATTGATTTTGAACTTATTTAATTGATTATGTCTTTATTTTCATGAATGCATTTGAATTTTTTTTTCACTATTTAAATTCTTAGATTTCATTATTATTGATCACCAATTCTATGTTATTCCATTCTCTTTTCAAGTGATATATATACACCAAATATGAGCTCATGATATATACCAAATTTTCTCATGTGATATGTTTGTAATTTATTTGATTTTTTTTTACTTTGTCCTTAAAACAAATGAACAATTTAAAATTTAGTGTTAGATATTTATGCAATATTAATTGTACATGTTTTATTGAAAGCTCGGGTGTGTACAAATTTGTATGCAGGTGAATTCAAATTTGAGTGCAATTTGTGATGGCATGTAAAAGGACTAGATCAAGGAAGTATGATCGAACATGAATACGGTAGAGGAAGAGAAGAGCGGGTGAAGGAACATCTACTGAAGAACAACCCATGGAGAATATTGATGACCAAGGTGACATACAGGTACAAGAACAAACTGAACCTAATAATATAAATATTTTGGACTACGGTATGGAAAATCTGATGGAGATGGATGAGGATTCTCTTTTCAATAATATTTCATCTGAAGATATGTTATCTAAAAGCACATTAAAATTACATTCAAAAAGAATATGGGATGATTTTTTTGAAGAAAAATCTCTAATTGGAAGAGCACAATTAGTTGCAAAGTTATTTGGATGAAAATAAATGACCCCTATTTTGGAGTTGTTAGGGGTTGATAATAGGAAAAAGTCATCAGATTTAAAACAAACAATTGTTGAAAACTTGCAAGAAGCATTAGAATGTATTGAAAATAAGAGTCAATCTAGTGATCTAAGTGTTGCACGTAGAGCGTTAATGACTGTAATTTATAGTAAGAAATTATCAAATAGAAGACATGTTCAAGAAATTTTTGAAATAGTAAATGTTTCTAGGAGAACTATTCAAAGGTATATTGAAAAGAGAAATGAAATAGATGGAAAAATTGAGAAAAAATGGGTAAATATATGTAGGGTTCCCCGAAAAGATAGAATTTCAGAAGATGTAAAGAAACAGGTGGTTGAATATTGGAATACTCACTCTCATGTTTCTTCCAATAGAAGGAATACTATACAAATAATAGGTGAATATGGTACAAAAATTTATCATCCAAATTTTTTTATAGATACAACACAAAGTGAACTTTTTGAATAATTCAAGCAAGATTTTTCAAATGTGAAGATTTGTCAAAAGATGTTTGAAACACTACGCCCATCATTTGTACATATAAATAAAGTACGTGAAACTTGTTGTTGTTGAAATCATGTTGAATTTTATCGACACCTATAATCATATAGAAAATCTATGACAACAATTGATCAAAATCTAGCCATCCCTGGAAGTACAACACAATTTGTGAAGTCTCTTGTATGCGAAAAATCAAAAGATTCGGATGAATTCAATGTTCATTTATAAAAAATGTATGTAATGATTGTGGAGATTTGAAGAATCTTTTACATGTTGACAACAATAAAATGAAAGTTGTTTGTAAGAGATTTGAATATGAGACATACTTAATGAAGTCAGGAGTTGAGGCCAAAAAAATTGTTCTCAAAGAGAGTGGATTTCCTTACAATGAATTCATGAGTAATTTTTGCAATATCATATATCCACATATCCAAAATTGTCATGGTGCAAGATGGAAAGCTAAGAAATTTCATGATTCAAAGAATTTCTTTCCACCAGGTTGTATTCTCTCCATTGTATATTTCTCTAAGAACTATACATTTAGTCCTCAAATTGATATTCAAAGTCAATATTATCATTCAGAGCAAGTTGCAATCTTTGTGCAAGTTTTCTATAGGCATGCTGAGTTAGAGTTCAATGGAATACAAAGTATCAAAGATTATCGAATTATCATCAAGAGGTTCACTTTTATATCAGTGATGATACGAATCATGATAGAAGCTATGTAGCTCATTGTTTCAAAACATTTTTTGAAGACCTGAGACAATGTGGCATAAATCAAGAACAACATTGGATATGGTCTGATGGATGTGTTGGTAAGTACATTGTTCTTTTAAATTTTATTTATTTATGTTTACTTTTAATTTTAAGACTTAAATTGTTTAATTGCTTATATATATAATTACTTTTTTGAAGCTAATTTGGTTTTAATGTAATTATTTGTAACTTCACATGATAATTTAAGTATTCAAAATAAATTTTTTGGTTAAGCCATCAACATGCTAGACACAACACCAATTTTTTGTGGAATTTTTATGAGAGTGGACATGGAAAATGAGAGCATGATGGAGCAAGAGCATGTGTGAAGCATGCACTTCGTCAACATGAACTTGTTGGTAACTTTCACCCTATATATATATATATATATATATATATATATATATATATATATGGAATCTAGATATATTTTTTAAAAGATTAGATATATAAATTTAAATTAAATTAAATTCTTTTAAGTTCCTTGAAAGTAATATGTGACAAATTATTCCAACATGTGTACTTGTAGGTAATGCCATACAGAATGCAAATGAAATTGTTGAATGGTGCAAAATTCATTTTTCCACTCACGACTCAACATACAACACACGGTATTTTTGGGAAGTTACAAGTACATCTAGTCAAAATTTGTTAAAAATTTGAATTTCAAAGTTCAAGTGTACATGATTTTTAATTGAATTTTAAAATTTGAATTTACAAATATTGATTGATCAAATCCTTATAATTATCAAGCAATTCATGGTATTAGAAGTCTGCATCAAATCATGACAATAGGAAGTAGTACGCCTTATGCAATTAATGTGAGAGAAAAATCATTTCTTTGTGTTGACTGCATTGAGAACAATGCAAATATTGTTCAATGTGAGAATATTAGATATGGGTATGTTTCATGATAGGAAATGAAACAATTAATATCAACGCCTCCTTTTGTTGAAGATGACAATGTCGATGTCTATGATCCTCTATATTTAGCTGATTACAAACATGTATCTGATTTAGTTGTTATAGGTATGTATCTGATTTAGTTGTTATAGGTATGGAAATTGATTAATTTAGTTAAAATTGATTTAAATATATTCTATGTTTTTAAGTTTCAAGCATGTTTAATTTAGTTAAAATTGATGAAAAATATATTTACAACTTTTGTATTTTCTTTATGTAAACATGGTGTGTGTATAGGAAATATTTTTGTTGTTGTTGCAGATCCTAACAATGCAGAAGGTGTAGATTACTATCTACTAAGATGTACGCAACCAAAAATCAAATTGGTGGAATCGATGACAAATGGTGATTGACAAGAGTATCCCATTGGATCAGTCGTTCTTGAAGGCACATATTATCAACAAATAAAGATAGATAAAAATGGTATTATATTTGTTGATTATATGCTAGGACAAAAGGTTCTACATTACAGTCACTTAGTCATAGCAACAAAAATAAATTTATAAACTTTACCTAAAAGAGGACGTGCCAAACAAAAGTGGAGGTTGCCTATTGAAGATCATGAAAAAAATTTAGAGATAATTAAAGATAGAGAGGATCCATATTTTATGTACCAAGAGCTTTAAGTTGTTTTTTGGATATATGTACATGTATGACTAGATATATATATATATATATATATATATGTACTCAAACTTTTAATAGACCTAGATATATATATATATATATATTTATATATTTAGATCTAAATCATGTCACATGTCCAATCAATATAAATATATAGATCTAGGTCTATAAATTTTTTGAGTACATATATATATATACTCAAACTTTTTATAGACCTAGATCTATATATTTATATTGATTGGACATGTGGCATGATTTAGAATGGGTTTTTTCAAAGGCTTGGTCATCTATTTTTGTAATTGTATAAATAAATTTGTTCCATGAGGAATTCTTAATTTAGTTCAAGAATATTTGATTTCATAATTTACATGTTTGAAACTCCACTTAAATATGCATGTTAGATCATATATATGCTTGATGTACATAACCTAGTGACTTTAAAAATGTTTTCAAACATTTTTCCTAAATTCCTTTAAATAATCTATTTCCAATTGCATTAAATTATGTTGGACATGGAATTATTTTAAGTTAACTTGAATCTTCGATTTCATTTGTTGAATCTTAGATCATGTACATGTATATGTATGCAATTTACTTGAAACCTAGTGACTAAATTAAAAAGTTCACATTTTGCCTAATTTCCTTTAAATAATCTATTCCTTGATTTTATAAATAAATGTTTGACATGGAATGGTTACTTGTTCACTTTCAAATTTTCAAACTCATTTGTTCAATTCCACTTATATGAGATAGATGAATATATATGTGTACAATTTACAAAACCTAATTTATGTTCCAATTTTGCATAAATAAAAATTTATGTTTCATAGAATTCTTAAGTTCTTGAGAATATAGTGATCATTCAACTCCACAAGTATATAACTTGATCATCCATTTTCATATCCTAATCACCACATCCTAGAAAATTATTATTTTCATCCTAAGCATCCCCCTCATCCTAATCATCTTTAATCACCAAGTATCCTAATAACCCATAACCATGTAATAATCCATTCCTAATCATTCATTATCATGTTCTAATACTCACCATTCTAATCCTAATCATGTTCATAATCATCCTTAAATTATTTTCACCCTAATCATTCTAATTATCCACCTTATCTTAATCATACCCAAATAATTTAATCCATATCATGTCTCTAATCCATCCTATCTCGTTCTAATCATGTCACATCTAATTCATCCATAATAACCCTAACTATCACATAAAAAGTTCCTTTGGAAAGAGAACATATAATGCACAAATAAAAAGTTACAATTACCAAGGGGAAAATTTAATACCCTCAAAAAAAATTTCTCTAAATGTGACAGGTCAATAGGTTACAACCTTATAGCTAAACAACGACAATATAACATCCTTAAGTAATCTTTTCTAAAAGTCAAAAAATAAATCTGGCAGCTAAACAAGAACAATTTATATGACACGATTCCAGAAATATTTTCTAAACATAGAACACAATCTTGTGCTTTGTCAAGAACAACATAACATCCTCCCACACTTATCTCTATATTGATCATGACGAAGGGAAAATTTAATTTATACTCATCCATACAAAGAAAATTTAATGAGAAACAGTGGCCATCAAAGCCAGATTAAGGAAAGCTACAAGTAAACTTAAAATTCACAACTTTTCTACCTAGGTCCAAAACAAATTTGAGATAGATGTTCATAAACTATTCAAAATCAGAATCCTAAGTCATCCTTTGTGTTGCCTCCTTGGCCAAGTGTTTTTCCCTGGCCTTTGATTTTTCCTAAGACTTGGAGCCCATAATGCCACCTCCCCATTTTCGTTGGTACTCATCAAACTTATCATTGAAATTGGAATTTAGCAGGATTGTTGAAGCAATAAAGGTGTACATGCAATTAAAATGGACATGCTTTTGTGATGCATACTATTTATCTATTAATGCTGGTAGCTGAAATTCAATGGAAATTGAATGGTATACAATTGTATTTGTTCATTTTTTCTGGACAATTTCAATGATAAGTTTGATGAGTACCAACGACAATGGGGAGGTGGCATTATGGGCTCCAAGTATCAGGTGAAATCAAAGGACAAGGAAAAACTCTTGGCTAAGGAGGCAACACAAAGGATGGCTTAGGATTCTAATTTTGAATAGTTTATGAACATCTATCTCAAATTTGTTTCGGACCTGGGTAAACAAGTTATGAATTTTAAATTTACTTGTAGCTTTCCTTAATCTGGCTTTGATGGCCACTATTTCTCATTAAATTTTCTTTGTACAGATGAGTATAAATTTAATTTTCTTTATATTCATAAACTTTAATTTTTTAATTCAAATACCAATGCATCCACTAATAATTGGCTTTGATTTATGGTTAAAATCTAATTACTAAAATGATGGGCATTTTTGTATCATCCACCAAAACCATGTTCTTCCCTTCCTTTTAATATTTAGTTTTCTAGATTATTTCACAATCTATCAGAACTATAAATTAGCTTAATGAAATTGTGCTATTTTTTGTACTTATAAATTGTGCTATTGAAATGGTTATGTCAACATAGAACTTGGAGGAAAACTCGCAAGCATCTACCTCATCTACCCTTAAAGAAGATACAAGCTACACAACAAACTTCAATGAGATAGATTATCAACAACCACCAAACCCAAAAGAAATGGATAAAATTTATGGAAGAGGTTACGAGCTTATGAAACAACTTGGTTACAATGGAAAAGGATGTGGAAAGAAAGAATAAGACATCTATGTTCTTGTAGAACCTAACGTGCAAGAAAAAAAAAGTGGTTTGGGATATTTTCCTTCTAAGATAATGTAAGCAAACAAAAGACCCTCGTTAAACATCAACACCATTATGTGTAAACCTAAAATCAATCTCACCTTAAAGAATCCTGAATTTCTTTATATGACTTGTGAACCATCATGAGAATACTTTGAAAATGATAAATACTTGAAACATATGTTAGGATTTTATGACAAACAGTCTACTCCTCCTCAAAAGAAATGGGTTACATGTGCTTTGATTAGCACCAAACAAAAATATGGAGAAAAGGAAAGTATTAAGATTGACATGAGAAAAGAAGAATACAACCCTGAATTTCCAAAAAAAAGTGCACTTCCTTTAGGAGATACAATTGATATAGCGATGGAAATAAAAAATAAAGAGAAATTTATTAAGATAGGAAAGTGCCTTGATGAAGAATAACAAGAAGACCATGCAACTTTACTTCATGACTTTCCCAAAAAACAAATTGGAATTATTTGGATATGTCGAGAATTGATGCTAAGATAGTGACACACAGAATAGTCCTTGTTGAAAATGATAAACCAATTAGTCAAAAGATACGAAAGATGAATCCTAAGATAGCCTTGCTAGTTAAGGGGGAGATTGAAAAATTCCTTGAAGTTGGTTTCATAAGACCTATAGATTATTTTTCTTGGATCTCAAACATTGTTGCAGCCACAAAACTAGATAATCATATTAGGATGTGTACAAATTTTCATGATATAAATAAAGCATCTCTAAAATATTATTTCCCCCTCCCTAATATTGACATGATAGTGGACTCGACAATGGGACATGCTTTGTTGTCATTCATGGATGGATTTTTTGGATATAATAAAATCTTTATAAACCTTCAAGATTAATACAAAACAACATTCACAATTGTTTGGGGAAAATTTTGTTTGGTAATGATTCCCTTTGGATTAAAGAATGAAGGAGCAACATATCAATGAGCCATGACATTAATATTTCATGATTATGTACATATGATTTTGGAAGGCTATGTTGATGATATTCTAGCCAAATATTTAACTCAACACGATAATGTAAATGTCCTTGGGAAGATCTTTGAGCGGATGTAAAAATTCAACATGAGATTAAATCTAAAAAATTGTCTTTGGTGTATATAGTGGAAATTTTTTAGGTTTTATCATATCTCACAAGGGAATTGAGGTGATTACAAAGAAAATTGATGATATAGTTAACATGCCACCTCCTAGAAAAATTTCTCAATTACACACCTTACAAGGAAGAATTTAGTCTATTCATCATTTTGTAGCATCCCTAGTAAACTGAACGTTATCGTTTACACATCTCCTCAAGAAAGATGTGCACTTTAATTAGAATGAGGATTGTAAATAGGCTTTTGAGATTTTGAAGGATTATCTTGCCACTCCACCTATTTTACAACCTACTATGAAAAATAAACCATTCATGCTTTACACCTCAACATTAGCTCATGCTCTCATAGCAGTTTTGGCTCAACAAGACAAAAATGGTAAAGAGCATCATGTTTATTACATTAGGAAAACTTTGATTGGTTATGAGAAATGATACACAATGATAGAGAAATAATGTTTGGCTCTTATATTTTCTACTAGTAAGTTGTGACATTAATTATTGAATGCTAAAATACATGAGATAACGGAATTCAATCCTTTAAAACATCTTTTTGCTAAAATTGATTTATCAAGATGCTTAGTTAAATGGGTTATTTTGTTGATTGAGTTTGAACTTAAGTTTGTTTCACAAAAATAAATTAAAGGACAAGCCTTAACCGACCAGTTAGCTGATGCTCCTTCTCTCCTAGCATTACCTAATGTAGAAAAATTTCTTGATGAGAATGTGTTAACTATTTAGGAACATGAAAATACATGGGAGTTATATTTTGATGGATCTAAGTGTAGAACAGGCTCCGACATGGGAGTTATAATAGCTTCGCTAGAGGAAAACCTATTCCTTATTATATTGGTTAAATTTCCTATGCGCAAACAATACCACAAAGTATGAAGCATTAATTATTGGATTATGTGCCACTTTAGCTTTGGGAGCCCAAGATATTAAAATATTCGATGATTCACAATTAGTCATTAAACAAAAAAACAAAACATATCAAACAAATCATGAAAAATTATTGAAATATAAGGATCTCACAATGAATTTTTTAGAGAATTTTGATTCGTTTACCATGCACAACATCCCATGGAAAGATAATCGACATGCAGATACAATGGAAAGAGTAGCCTCTCTGATATCTCCTCAAGATCCTTCAACAAATTTCACATTTGTTGTCCATGCAATTATGAAACCATTGATAGAGTCCAAAGTTGAAAAAGTATTATCAACAACTATGGAAAGCTCTAGTGAATGGTATGCACCGATATTTAATTATTTAAAAGAAGGTATCTTTCTTGAGTAGACAACTAAGAATACTCAAGATCATCTTCGCAAACCCTTATCTAAGTATATGATTATCACCAACATGTTATACTAAAGGTCCTTTAATGGTCTTTTACTTAGATGCCTTAAATAATATGAAATCCCCATAGCACTTGAAGAAGCTCATGTAGGTGCTTGTGGAGATCATTTTGGAGAAAGATCATTATTTCAAAAACTTGTCCATGTGCAACATTATTGGAGACATGTGGAAAAAGATTGCTTCAGATGTGTTAAGAAATGCCACAAATGTTAGGAACATAGCAATTTGATCCATGCTCCTGCTTCTAAGCTTTGGGCCCAAGTCCCTATTTAGCCAATCTCAGTATGAGGACTGGATTTGATTGGAAAAATTTCACCTCCTTCTTCCCTTGGGCACAAATTTATAATAACCACAACAGATTATTTCATGAAATGGGTGGAAGAAATTCCCCTTCATTTGACAACTTCTTATGTGATATGTCGTTTCATCTTGGAACAAATTATTTCTACTTTGGACTTCCTTCCATGTTGGTTTCAGATAATGGGACACCATTTAAGAATAATGATGTGAAGAAGTTCCTAGAAACATTTAAAATGCAACATCGTTTCTCAACACATTACTACCCGCAATATAATGGTCAAGCTGAATCAACTAATAAAACTCTCAAATAAATCTTAAGTAAAATAGTAAATAATTACAATAAGGATTGGCACACAGAGCTGACATACACATTATCGGCTTATCGTACTATATCCAAAAATCCATTGGAACTACTCCTTATAACCTTGTCTATGGTATCGAGGAAATAATTCCCTTGGAGTTAGATATTCCTACATTAAGGATTGCTCTTCAAGGACTTATTGATGACAATCTTATAAAGAACAATGATTACATCATCTTGAGATGCTTGATGAACAACGCATTAATGCTCTTGAACATCTTCAAGCTTATTCTAGTAAATTGTAGCGTAGCTGCAACAACAATGTCATCCCTCATGTATTAAATAAGGTTGATTTGGTGTTATTCAAAAATCAACATAACATCAATGTCGCCTCATTTGAAAAGGGAAAATTCAGTCCTAATTGGTTAGGACCTTATATAATTAATGAAATTTATGGGTTCAAAGCATATATGTTAACTGACATGGATGGTACACCTCTTAAAGAACCTATAAATTTCATGCATCTTCGTCGGTATTATGTCTAATCTTCTTGAATAGTATGGATGATAAAGAATTGGTGTTAGAGTTAGTAGATGACACTCTTGCATTGCTTCATTCTCGACAAACAATTATTTGTGTGTCTTGAATACTATAGTTATTTAAATTAACTTTTAAATGGTTACTTTGGGTTTCATGCTATTTGAGTTCATCTTGTGTGTTATGTTAGATTAGATCCTCACATGCATGTAATGTTCTTTAATTAGATCATAGGTGAATTTAATTTAGCATAACATACTTAATCACAATGTCGCATCTAAGAGAAACTAGAATATGTTTTAATTAGATCACATAAAGCATGTTAAATCATGGAGATAGTTAATAAATAGTCTTAAAAATATTATTTGATAAATCACATTGCCATTTAACATTAAACACATAAATCTAAATAATCAAATAGAAAATGATCATATGTATATATATATATATATATATATATATATATATCCCAAAGTTTCAAGTACATGCCATCAATATATATAATGCTAATGTAGTCTATGACTACTGGATCCCTCGAGATCTAGCGATCAACTCTATCTAGAGACAATCCATCAAGAGATGGTAGTATGTGATCATGATCGTGAGTTGACAAGTGCATCCAGAGCATATTGTAGACCATGTGCTCATCCAATAGTCTACTAGTTATCCTCCACTAGGTGTTCTCTCTCTGCTTGTAGCCTAGCTACCTCTACATGGAGTCTCTCAACCTTTGCTAGACCTTGAGATGATTGGATCTCCTCATAGGAAGCCTTGGCTTGGTCTGCATGCCTAACAACACCCTCATACACTACCCTCAGTTTGGCATACGACCCGAACAACTTTGGGTCTTGCTCCATAATGGGTGGGGGCATGTATTATGTCACCTCATCTTTGAGAATAGGGGGCACTATCTCTATAGAGACCTATCAGTAGAGGTCTTGTAAATCTCTCAAAAAACCTACAAGATAGAAATTATAAAGCTAATTAGTACACATCATGATATATATATATATATGAAAATTAAAAGCATAATCACAAATAAAATAGCATCACCTAGATCTCTCGCTAGTTGTGTAAAGATAGCCTCATCTTGTGTAGGAGGCATGGAGGATGTGCTAGCCTCTCTGTGACTGTAGGTTTTGGTGCATGTTGTACCTACTGACTATGATCTAGTCACATGAGTGGGAGCTGGCTCTCTTCACTCATAGACAACTAGATCCTCATCCATTGTATCATCACACTCACTCATCAGTTGCTCCTCCTCCTCCTACCAATCATAGTTTGGGTTTTCAGCCTCATCGTAGTCCTCATCTATCACATCTACAAATAGGTCTACATCCCTAAGCCTTGTCTCCTTATCTCTATCCTCCTCCTCATCTCTCTAATATGGGAGTGGTCCTACATAGCCTATTGACTCATCCTCATGGAATATAGGAGTTGGTCATGCTACTACCCACCACTCCTCATACACATCTATGACACCAATTTCATCAACATCAGAGACTAGGGGCACATCATGATCCTGGTAATCAGAGTCACTATAGAAAATATCATTAGTGGTGAGCTATCTTGTATCCCCAGGCCTCTGAGCACTACACGTTGATTGCTTGAAGAAAGGTTGTGCTACTAGTGGTACCTAGGTCTACCCAAATTGTTACATGACATGATTGTATTAGAAGGGTTGTACTACATAGTCATGTCTTCCCAGTAGAAATATGTCCATATATAGTCTCCTCAACTATTGGGTCTCATCTGGCCACTGAGGTATCAACTAGTATGGTCTCCATAAAATCTCCTCCTGATCCAGTCAATCAAATCTGACCCTCCAAAACTATAAATATTTATACTACCATAACCACCTCAGTGGATAACTAAATGCGCTAGGGTATCCTAAGGATAATATAGATAGAAACCTTGTTGGTCTAGTACATGTGATATGCTCCAAGAACCAAACCTAAAATAGTGTACAATGCACCATACTGTTGACCTCGTGGTATGCAAATTTCCCTAGATCATAATATAAATGTGCAAGGATGCTATGGCCCTAGGCATATATGCTCCTTTGCTCCACCATGTATCGTATCATGTGAACTAGTCCTCCATCTAGATGTTCTCCCTGACCATCAGGTACGAGTACTAGTACCATTGTGAAAATCATAATCCATGCCAAAAGTGGTGCTTATGAATAAAGTAGCTATGATAGCTCAATGTGTGACCCCATAATGTCATCCAGAATCAAGCCTCCAAGAGTGTTGTATATCATATTTCATCTCACGAAATGACCAATCCCCTAGAAAACAAACTCTCTCACCTCAAATCAAAACTTGAAGAATACAATGGACATCCTCTATGGTGATCATCATCTCACCTGTCAGAAGATGAAACGTAGAAGTATCTACATCCCACCTCTCAGCCAATGCCATCAATATAGCATCATGGTACCTCATAGGGGGCATGAGGTACTCTCAATATAATCTAGTGCTCTATATTATCTACATGTTGTCCTCTGATAATGTTGGGGCTAAGTCTCATAAGTGAGAACTGTATGTCGCTAAGACGCTGTCAGGACTGAGGTGGAAGCTAACAAAAAAGAAAAAATATGTCCTATAAGAATTCTAAAATCCAAAACCTATACATCAACAATCAAAAAAGTGTACTAAATTTGTTCTATTGTACTTTTCTAAGGGCTCTTTTGGGACACTTCGTGACAAAAGGGGACACTTTGCGACAAAAAGGGATGCTTTGAAAACTTTTCTTCTAGGGTCTTAAATCAACCTAGAAATGTGCAAAAAAATAAAATAATTGCATAAGGACAAAGCTAAGGTAGAAAAATCAACTCACCAGATGTTGTAGCTCACCTCAGGATACCTCCTCCCATAGGACATCCAGTCCTAGAGGCTTGTACTCTCATCAACTTGGCATATTCAATCACTCTCCAACAAATTCAAGCTACAACAAGGTAAAAAGATAAAATTAGTTCAAGTTGC
Organism: Sequoiadendron giganteum; assembly: GCA_007115665.2. Classification (NCBI taxonomy): domain Eukaryota; kingdom Viridiplantae; phylum Streptophyta; class Pinopsida; order Cupressales; family Cupressaceae; genus Sequoiadendron; species Sequoiadendron giganteum. The sequence goes on along the minus strand of CM021105.1, from coordinate 298,335,678 downwards.
TTCAATTTTTACTCTAATATATGATAAAATTAGGGTTTTACTATATTAGGGTTAAAGTGCTTTTCATTCAAACTAGCATAACAATGACTAGCGAACTCCATCATCGATGTTGTTTATTGCACTGGAATCATGATTTTACTCTCATCCTCATCATGTGTCTATCATTATGAGGTATGGTACTTGGAAATAGCCTATGCTACGACTTACCTTATTCGATGTGGTCAGACTGCTACCTTGATTCCACCTCCATAAAGAAAGTGGAATCAAGGGGGGCATACATCTACCCTCAAATTTGATTTCTATGAGAAGTTAGATAAAAGGATTTTTGGACGACTAATGAATGTGTGTTGCAAGATGTCATTCCTAACATTGTGGTTTTGTAGATAGCTATAGTCGAGGCTTCATTCTCCCATGTTGTGAATGAACCTATATGTGTATCCTTTTATTGTTTGAGTTCCTTTAGCTTGCATATGCACGTAAAGTCATATGGTCGCTAAAGTGGGGGATAAATGTAGTGTATAAAATTGTACGCTCTTGAAAATGGTATAATTTCACACTTAATGTGGACCCATTTTAGCACCCTTGCATTAAATACCCCTTTAAATCACCATTAATAGGCCCCTAAGTCCCTTTATTTTGGATCTTGAGGGTTATTTCAACTTAAAACTCGACAAAATTATCATAAAACACTAAAATTCCTAACAACCCACCCTAAAAATCTAGGGTGGGGCTCATACGTTGCTTTTGGCATCTGAGTCCCCCTAGGTGGGACCCATAGACCAGGAGTGGCTTATGAGTCCCATTTGGGGCCTTTTTAAGGTTTTGAGCAGGAAATTCAACTTTATAATTTAAATTTTTAGTGCATGTTAACTTTTGAGATCTAAATAATGGTAAATTAGCTATAATGCTCATATAAACAAGCTTCTAAAGTCAATTTTCAAGCTAAGAAACAATCTAGAAGAGCAATTTCAAGATCCAAGAATTAAAGAATTCTTCACAAGAGAATTCAAGAACAAGTAATCAACAAAGTTGAAGCCTTGGAGCAACATTATTGTGTTTTTTCAAGTCTTCAAGCTCACTTTCATTCAAGATCTAGAATTATCAAGGGTTGATTATGGTTTCCTATGATCAATCATGATGGATTCTAGGATGGGGAGATGCAACTTGTAATCAATCCAAGCCTAATGAATTGTTTCGTAAGTGATTCCATCTCCACTATCATTCTACTTTTAGCCTAAGGAAGGTACATACATTATTAGATCTCATTTGGGTGATTAGAGATCTCTCAAAGTGGGTTATTCATGTCTATGTTTCATTCATGCATCTTATTCTAGCACATTAGAATAGGGTTGCATTTCATTTCAGATTTCCTAATCTTATAAACACTTAAGGTTAGGGTTTACATTCAAATTTTCATTCAAGATTCATTATTTCTATCAAGGTTTAATTACCAAACATTTAATCGAGGCAAATCCCCCATAAGAAAATCAAGTCTATATTCTATTTTGCAGGTGTTTTTACAAGTTCGGAACTAGAAATAAGTTTGGAAGGGAAAAGAAAAGATTGGAGCATAGATCTAAACTTTGAGTTCCTGAAAAAGTGGAATAGGATTGATATGCCAGAAGTGGCATATCAGTCCCACTATAGGAAAAATTTCAAGATTTTTGTAGATCTTGAATCTACACTACCAGAAACCCTAGTCTTGGACTGATACATCTAGAGTGGCGTGTGAGTCTCAGTGTGCCCTAATTTTAGGATTTTTAGTGTTTCAAAGCTCATCCAAACCTTCTTTGGTTTTCTAGGTGCACACCTTTGATCTTGTAGTTCTTTGTTCTGATTTACATGCATTTTGAGGTCATTTAGTGAAGTATTGCATCATATTAAGGTTAAGCATTATATATTTCATTTCATTAGTCTTTCCAAGCCACATCTTGGTGGTGAACCCCTCTTTAGTTTATAATCAGACCCTAGGACAACCCTATTTCATGATACCACATTTATTTGATGCATTTTTTTCAAATAGCTCACCACCTTGTCTATGCTACCACATTTTCCATACATGTTTACCAAATAATTTTATCAAACAGTTCACTTCCTTGCTGCTATGGCTAAAATACTAAAACATGTGCTTTCAAACAAACTATGGATGCTTGGAAAAAATCTATCAAAGCATAATAGTAATCAATATCATAAACAAGGCGATGAGTTGTTTGCAAAAATGCCTCAAAGAAATGTTGCCTCATGGTGATGTTCATCACCATGAGACCATATTTCTTTGAGGAATTTTTTGAAATAGCTCACTGTCTTGTCTATGCCAACACATTTTCCATTCATGTCTACCAAAGCATTTTATCTAACATTTGACTTCCTTGCTGCTATAGCTAAAAGCCTAAAACATGTGCTTTCGAACAAACTATGGATGCTTGGAAAAAATATATCAAAGCATAATAGTAAGAAATAGAATAGACAAGGCAATGTGTTGGTTGGAAAAATTCCTCAAAGAAATGTGGTCTCATGTCGATGTCCATCACCATGAGACCACATTTCTTCGAAGCATTTTTTCAAACAACTCATTTCCTTGTCTATGCTACCATATTTTCCATATATGTCTACCAAAGAGTTTTATCAAAGTACACTCAAAAAAGTTTCAAACAGTTCACTTCCTTTTCTATGCTACCACATTTTGCATACATGTCTACCAAAGTAATCAAGATTTTTTTGACTATCTAATACATTATAAGCCATGACTTGCATCACTATTATAGTTTTCATAATTGAATAATGGTGTTTTATTTTTAGATGATGCAGGTGGAGACACCTCATTTTTTTCATATGGAAATGGAGCATGGTGTATCTTCTACAATTGATAGCTCAATGCCTTTGATAGGGGTATGAGGAAAATTAGTAAATTTCAAATTACATTCTTTATTATAGTTGTTTATTATTGAAAAATTAAATGATTATTGATTTTTCATTTAATTTCTATCTTGGTCGTTTCTATGACTTTAGAAAACCATAGACTAAGCATGCAAATGTTCCAATTGAGGAGAGATTATCTGGCGACGATAAGTGATTATTTTGTTAAATATTTCATTTTTTATAATGTAATTTCTATATATTAATATCTTTACTTTTTATTGTAATAGTTGAAGCTTGATTGGAAACTAAATAGGAGGAGCAACCCTCAAGTTCAAAGTAGACCAGTGTCATATGCATCTCCATCCCCCCAATAAACAAAGGTCGCTTGTCTATTTTCTTTACCGCAAGGGCAATGACTTTTGATTGGGGTCCTTTTTTGTATGCCTATACGAAATTTTTGGACATATTTTGTATTGCATATACTTGACATTATATGCCTATATGGTATTCTTGTAAGCCTATATAGCTATTTTGTATATATTTTATACTTATATCGACATATATTGATGTATGCCTACATGGATATTTGGTTAATACACATATTTTTATTGATGGTGTCCATATTTGCATTATAAATCCATGCTTCAATATATATTTGTAGATTGTTTACTTCAAATATTTAAAATCCAAGTGTTTTCCATGCACTCTTCTTTTCTATAATTGTAAATATATAATAAAGTTTGAACATTATTCTCATGTAAGATTATTGAACATTAAATCAATCATATGAATATAGTAATGCTTTGTGTTTCATGTGCTTCATAGAGTAAATTCATGTGTATGCTTCATGCTACCATTCGCTTGTATGCTTCACACTTCTTGTGTATGCTTCATGTGTTCACATGTATGATTCATGCTTCATGTGATTACTTCATGTGTTCATGTGTATGATTCATGCTTCCTATGTATACTTCATGTATTATGTGTGTTCACATGTATGCTTCATGCTTCCTCTGTATACTTCATGTATTATGTGTATTCACATGTATGCTTCATGCTTCTTGTGTATACACCATGTGTTCATGTGTATGCTTTATGCTTACTATGTATACTTCATGTATTATGTATTCACATGTATGATTTATGCTTCCTTTGTATACTTCACTATTTACCATTATTCACGTGTATGCTTCATGCTTCCTATGTATACTTCATGTATTTCATCATTGAAGAATTCAATCAAGAATATAACTAAAGGAAATATTACAAATAAATTAATTTAGGTTCTCATGAATAGTGATGATATGAATTTGGTTGTGACTTTTCAAAGGCGAAAATTTGTGACCCTTCAAATAGGAAAGATAATGAACCTTTTATAATGAAGGGCAGTCACTATGACTAGCATAGATGTTCCCACATAGACATGTTGGTGCTAACTATTTGGTGACATTAAGAACAAAACAAAAAGTAGCCTACCTTACAACTTTACACTACATGTATCTGACATTTTTGGGGCATCAAAAAAAATTTCACCATGGGAAAAAAACTTGGAGTTATAAAAAACTGAGAGATGTTATTGTAGAGGGGCCCTATGTGATCCCATAGCCTCAGACATAATGTTTCTAAGTTCCACGGTTTTTGAGTAATCGCTCATCGAAGTCTTTTTCCCTTTTGCACTTTGGCCTCTTAAGAGACTTTGCTGATGCAATGTAGCTCAGACTATTCTGACATGTTTGGGTGTGAAAAAATACCATTCCTAGCATAAACCCACCCATCCAGATGTGTTGGAATAGTTGGTTCAATCATATGATGAACAAAATGAAAGTTACTCCACTTTGAAACTTTACACTAAAGGAAACTGACCTATTTTCCATCAACTGAAAACTCTTCACCATGGGAAAAAACTTGGAGCTATCAAAAATCAAGAGAGTTTACTATGGAGGGGTCCTATATGATCCTGTAGCCCTAGACTGAATGTTTCTAAGTGCCATAGTTTCTGAGTAATCTCTTGTCAAAGTTTGTTTCCCTTTTGCACTTTGGTCTCTTAAGAGACTTAGCCAATACAATGTAGCTCAAATAGTTCCAACATTTTTTGGTGCAAAAAAAGACCTTTTCTAGCATAAAAGCACCCATTCAAATGTGTTGGAACAGTCAGTCCGGTTGTATGATGAACAAAATGAAAGTTATACCACTTTGCAACTTTACACTACATGCAACTAACCCATTTTCCATCAACTGAAAACTCTTCAGCATTGGCAAACGACTTGGAGCTATCAAAAACCAAGAGAGGTTATTGTAGAGGGTCCCTACATGATCCTGTAGCCTCAAATATAATGTTTCTAAGTGCCATGGTTTCTAATTAACCGCTCGTCAAATTTTTCTGCTCTTTTGCACTTTGGTTTCTTAAGATACTTCAATGAAATAATGTAGCTCAATTTGTTTCAACATGTTTGAGTATAAAAAAAGACATTTACTAGCATAAAACCACCCATCCAAATGTGTTGGAATAGTCAATTCAGTCATATGATGAACATAACAAAAGTTAAACCACTTTGCAACTTTACACTACATGTAACTAACCCATTTTCCATCAACTGAAAAATCTTCAGCACGGGAAAACAACTTGGAGATATCAATAAGCGAGAGAGGTTATTGTAGAGATCCCTACATGATCTTGTAGCCTAAGACAAAATGTTTCTAAGTGCCATGGTTTCTGAGTAATCATCGTTGAATTTTTTTCACTTTGGTCTCTTTTGAGACTTCGTCGATACAATGTAGCTCAGACTATTTTGGCATGTTTGGTTGTGAAACAAGACATTTCCTACCATAAAACCACCCATTCAGATTTGTTGGAATTGTTGTTTTGGTTGCATGATGAACAAAAAAAAAGTTACACCACTTTTCTTTTGATATTTTGTCCTTGATGTCAAACTTGATAGCATGGCACTTTGATCTTGACTCTTTGGTCTTGGCATTTCATTGGTTCAGTTATGGAATTTTGGTATTGATATTGTGATACTTGATTCAGACTCAACTTACTCTTGGTCTATTCATGTTTTGGCATTCAATACTTTGTTTATGGACAACTTTATGGATTTGGTTTACATTCAAATTTATGGCATCTTGTGGTACTGATCAGGTTGAGTTTCTTGTGCAGATAAAGGTTATCTTGCTTATACAGGTATATGGCATGGTTACTCAGGTATATCATTTCAGTCATTCATTATCAGTTGGTTTTCAATTCCATTGATACTTGTCAGGTTGGTTCACTGGTATCATTGGTTGATCGTGGCACATATCTCTCTACATTACATGTTACATGGTATATTTAGGTTGGAATTATTTCAATGCTCTCTTTGGCACTCGAGTTTTATATCTTTGCATTGGTATATGATATGGTTCAGATTGTCTTGAGTTCATAATGGGTTTCTAAAGGTGATCTTTGGTTATCATAATGATTATAGTGTGAGTCTTGGTAAAATTCATCTCTATGACTCAAAGGTAATATCATGGCAATTTATAATGTTGTCTTGTGGCATTATTTTGGCTTACTTACATTTAGAAATGACTTAAATTGAAGTCATATTTGATACGGGTCCTAAGGTCGATAGGTAGTTTGTGAAAACTATTCAAAGTCACTTTGAAGTGACAAGGCATCGACATGTTTGAAAATGTTGGAGATTGCATTACTGACTAACTTTGATTAAATTCATATGTGAATGACCTGTTGGTTTATTTGAAATATTTGATTTTAAATGATGGTGATTAATCCAATAATATGGATCGAAACTCTTTAGCAATCATCAAAGTGATTATAACCATCGGCCACTTTATTAAAACACATGGCTTTGATTGCCGATTTTAAATCATTTTAATCTTTGATTTGGAAGCAATCTTATTAGTTGATAATTATTGTTTTCTTTTTTTTCGAACCTCAAGTGATTATCAACTTTTTCAAAGTATTTTGAAATGCTCGAAAGGAAGTTAGGGAATTCATTTTTATCATTTCGTTCTTGAGGGTCTGGAACCCTAGTCTCAGTCATCACCATGAAGAATGAGACTCAATCATTAATCTGTCTTTCTAACTTGCTGAATCTAGTTTCTCAAATGTCTCTACCTATGGTGAGAGCTATGACAGGGTTGGTAAGGAGAGGGCACGAGCATGGAAGAAAGTTCATTGTTTCTCCAGCTGGTCATTTGTCTAAACTTGGTATTTACGTTGATTACTTTTTCTGCATCATAAGGTATTTCCTTCGTTGGTTGTTTTGTGTCAGATTTGAAAAGGAAGGATTGGTTCTTCTACTCGTTTTTGAAAGGCAGTTACTACTTTGTGATTCGAATCTGAAAATTCTCATTATTCTAAAAGTGGTGATTATTTTTGGTCATTGGGTGCACAATAATATGGGTTCGGTTACACATCTTTCATAGGCCTTTTTAGTAATTGTTATTTTAGTTTCATCAAAATGAGAAACTGTAAATTATGGGAAAAGTTGCTGTAGTAATTTCTTTATTATTTCCACATGTCACTATTTATGTGGTTTCTTTTAAAAAATAGATCTGAGAGGGTATTGTGTTTAGTAAATGCACTCTGAAAAAAAGGCAGATAAGCATTATTTGGTGCATATGTTATTATTCTTAAATTCTCAGTATGTAATGCCCCACCACGTAACCCTAAAGGAAGTTGCAATTCACTACTTAATTGCACATTTATTTATTTATTAAAAGTGTAATTAACACACATGTTCACTTACTAATTGACAACAAACTCTAAGGGTACGAGACCAAGATTACTAAAAACCCATACATACATCATTATACATCCATAACATTTAATTACATAATGAATTGAGTACTCATACAAAATAAAGATACATCATAACATAAAGAGATATAACAAAACTCCATATGCATTAACTTAATCATAAGGTTACATCTCTCATTCCCTAAATGAGGCAATAATACAAATGTGTTACAATATACATAAATCCACCTCAAATACAAATGAGGGGTAAAACAACATGATTCAAATTTAAATAAATACATTGCTTGAATTAAAATAGGAACTGCGAGCTCTCCAACTGGATATCTCGCCATTAAGTACTAAAGATCAAAGGGGGACCCAATGGTGTATGGTGCATGTTCCACCCAACCAAGTGGTACCCGAAGGCCCACCTCCCATGCTAGGAGATAGTAACAACATAACATGGACAAATCTGCAACCTCTAATCGCAAGCTGACACAAACATACTAACTCAACCAACTATTTACACCAACTGACACAAGGTTACAATGCTTCTAGTTCAAACCATTTTCCAATCACAATACAACCAACACAATTGACCTAAGAGGAGTGTCATCACAATGCTACAAGGGATATCCTAGTGAGTCTTCCTAGGCCCCGACCCACATCTTGGGATCTCCTAGAAACCTCTAACAACTTCCGGCCCACATGTAGTCTAAAGAAGAATCAAATATCTTTCATGAAGATAGGATATCGATCATGCCATTCCAGGCCTTCCCGTCTCATCCCAAGCCTTTATTAGCACAAGGTTCCATGAACGAGGCTTATTAGTCTACATTAAGTGTTGAAGCTACCCAACCCCCTAACAAGTTAATTATATTATATTTGGTTTACCAACCTACGACGAGTTATCCTGGCACCCCTTTGTGTGCTAGCGCTCGTTGCAAGCGACTCCCCTATGAAAACTAGTGGAACAATTCAACAACCCAAGGCAACCTAGTGCTAGTCCAAAATAATATCCACCCTAAACAAAATATAAGGGTAACACTTCCCTGTTTGTGGTAACCGGGTTACAATAACCAAAACTAAAGCACTAACCAAAGGTTCAATAATTGGGTTGACTCATTAAACATACAACCCTCTTTCCCTTTTTTCACTACTAGAAGTCTTAAACAATTTATACCCCATTTCCCTTACGAAATACAAAGGAAATAAGCATAGAAGGCAATTATGAGGAAATAACTATTTTTGGATATACTAAATCCATTTCCCTTTTAAATTCATTTCACACGAAAGAAAATAATTGCCCTAATAGAATAATTGATTAAAACAATTAATTACCTCTTCATTAAAAACAAAACCATAGATTACTTTTAAAAGCAACATAAATCAATCTACAGTTACTTTCTTCAATTTTCAAAATAAACATAAAAGCATGTTATCTTTTAAAATAAAAACTATTTTAAATATAAAAATATACATATAATAATTATATTTTAATATATAATTATGTATATATATACTTATGATATATATTCATTAAAATATATAATTGATATTTTACAGTTAAATATATATATATATAATATATTTACATATACTCATTATATATATACATAATATATATACATACATATATACATAATGTATATATATAAATATTATATTATATATATATTTCAAATCAAATTGCAATTTCAAAATTACCGAAATCAAAATAAAGGACGGACGAAACTTTAAATACTGCGGACTGTATTTATATGGGCATCGATCTGTACTTTGTACAGTCGGCCACCCATTTTATTTGGGGGCAGTTTTGCCATGGGCCAACACGTCCCCCACTGTGGTGGGTGTGTTGCCTCATGGAAGTTGCACCACCAATAAAGGTATGTGGGCGGTGGGGGTTTGACCTCCCCACCAACCACCATAAAAAAATATCTTTCTCAAATTTTTTTCATAACACAAACAAAAATCTGACTTTTCCTAGAACATTTCACCGTACGGTGATTTTTTTTTTAATTTATGGATTTTAAATAAAACTGCCAACAGTGTATATATATATATTCATATATGTATGTATATATATATATATATATATATATATGTATATATATATATATATATATATATATATATATATATATATATATATATATATATATATATATATATATATGGATATATAAATATATATATATATATATTAAAATAAATTGAAACATTCAGAATATTAAATAGAGAGAATATTTTCCAAAAAACAACTCTACAGATAAAACTATAAATTTTCTAGAAAATACCCGAATTTCACAGAGAATTTTATAGTTAAATCTTCCAAAAAAATTTCACAAATCCAAACACAGATAAAAGAAAAGACAAGCTACAATAATCTTCTAATTTCTTCTAGAGGCTTTCAATAAATTTCTACATTTCCTCTAGGTTTTTCCATGGCAACATTTACAAATACAAAAGTTTCACAATTTTTCCTACTAAGGTTTTTAATAATTTCTACACAAATTTAAACACTAAATTTTCTCTAAATCTAAATTTTTTTTCCTCTAGATTTATTTCAAAGTTTAAATCTAATAATTCCTCAAATAACACAAATCTTATTCTTTGGTTTTCACTGTAACTAATATTTCCTAGGTTTCTTCATGACAATCACAGAAGTTTTAAATGTCCTCTTTTCTAAAACAAATGAAACTTTCATTTATAGATTTAGCACAACAATTTTCTACAGCATTACAATTCCAATAGAAATTTTAACCAAAATTAAAACACAAGAATGGAACCTATTTCAAGAAGCTTCTGAAGTGTTGCAGTTTTTGATGCCGAGCTTCTTCCCAGTAATCACAATTTCCCATAACACAGTATGTATGCAATACCATAGAAAACTATCCCAAACAATCTAAGCATAAAACTTGTTCACAATTTCCTTCCTATTCAAAATAATCCTTTTCAATTTTTAAAGGGAAAGCCTCCAAAAATCTTTTGTGCTTCTCAATTTTCATTCCTCTCCAAAAATATCCTCAACTCTATCGTGAAGAAGCTTTCCACTTCTTCACCCAAAGCCCAAATTCTCTCCAGGAATTAAATTTTAACAACCTCTCAATTAATTAACTCGCACATGCTGGCAATTAACAAATATCTTAATCAATCACATTTATTTTCACAAATATAATTTAATAACTTCTAATTCAAATTTAATTCCCTTTTACAACTTTCTAAATAAACAATTTAATTAATCAATTTTAATTACTTAATAAATAAATTTAACCCCATGGATTAAATTTAATCTACTAAATAAATTAAATTTAATTAATTAATTTAAATAAAAAGCTTCTATCAAAATGTCTAAAATTAATTAAATAAAAACCAACTTATTTAATGCATAATTTAAATATTTATTTTCATAACATGAACGCTTTAGAATTAAATAATAATAAACAAGGAAAACAAATACACAACAACTACGACTGGTGACATGCTGTGGCTAAGGTGTAGACCTCACACATGTTACCTAGCTACTATCTCTCATTCAACTTAACTGTTGGGTCGACACGCTCAAACCCGTGAAACTAGATGGAGTCAATGTCATGTACCTGTTAACCTGTAAATGAGATAACAAAGATCATATATATATAAGAAGCATAGAATACACACCGTGAAGAGGAAATCACGGTATCGTAGGGCGCTCGCAAGCGAGTGATGCGATCCTGTCCCCTTCACCAATACACTCATAATAACTAGCAATTCTATAATAATCATATAACTCATATGCAATAAACATGTTATATCAACTAACATCATTTCGCTAATTAAAGAATGACAATAAAGCATCAAGAGATACATCACACAACCAAAAAGGTCTATGTCGCTCTATAAATAGCGATCAAATAACACACATGATAAAGTATGCAAAGTATCAGAGTAACTGAAAACTAAAACAAAGAAAAGAATGTTTTCTGAACAAGAGCTAAAACGGAGGGGTATTACACGGTACATATGATTTTACTTGTGCAGTTTTATTTTGTGGTCAGGGTTCAGTGTTCAAACTTGCTAATAACACTTGTCCCTTCCTCAAGAAAACCCTTGCGTGTAGTTTCAAAATGATGGTCTCCACCTATCACAACTCTTGGGGGTTTCAGAGTCATTTTCTTAATATACACATTCTTTTTCATTTTTTCAAAATAAATCTTTTTGTTTGGTTACTTCTCTAATTCTCAAATGATACCTGACATATAATTCGACAAAAAAAATATATTTTATTTTTTACCTCTGTTGAAGTTAAAAATTCAGTTTAGATACAATGTTGTATCATGATATGGAAAGAGTGTGAAAAAAAATGCAATCATGTATTTTCTATCTATTTATGAAAGACAAATGTGATAACTGTCAAAAATGAAAATCTGAAAAGAGATTGCAAATATATATACAGTGTTTCATCACTGTGAGAGGTGATGTTATTGTACCAAAAAGAAAAAGTTGAAAAAGCTCTGCAATACAAATAGATAATATGATGCAGAGAAAACGTTTTTACTTAGTTTATTTAATATTTTAAGGATTCATTTTTTGAATCTTTAGGGTATTAGATAGATTAAGGGTGTGGGTTTCTATGAGCTTATCTAGAAAATAGAGAGATCCTTCGTGTTATTGTAATTTTGTAAACTGAAAAGGAGTTGGTGCTCCTTAAGATTGGTGTTTCTAAATAAGGGCTTGGTGCTCCTTGAGATTGGTGTCTCTAAATCAGGGGTTGGTGCTCCTTGAGTTGGTGCTCAGAAATTAGCCTATAAGGCATTGTAAGCAGTCGTTTTTGAAACTAAGCCAATAAGGCAGTTTAGGAGTGGCTTTTCTACCCCAGGAGGGTTTTCCACTCGACAAATTCTTTGTCTTATGGTCTCAATTGCCTTAATGTGATAATGCTTCATGACTGTGATATTTTTATGAGTATTTTTTCTTATCAGTCTGAGCTTGGTTGAATGTTAGTCCCTTCATTGTTGCAAATGTTCATATCAAAATGTTTTTCATAAGTGTTCTATAATTGTTAAAGATTCAAATTCAAAAGAAATCTTAAATTTATTCATTTGTTTCAGACCTCAATAGTTGTTTTGTTGAACTAAAGTCCTTTTTTGTTTCATGCTTATCATATGTCATTCCATTGCACAGTTGGTTCTGTATCTCATAATTCTGCATTGAAATCTGGTTTATAAAGTGTATAAACAATGTCAGTCATCTCTTTTGCAATTGCAAGATAACTCTCACATGGATTATTAGGATAGGTTATCAAAATGAACAATGCTAATTCTATAAAAAATGCTCTCAATGCAATCAGTCAGACCTATTGTCAATAGAAAGGATATTAGATTTAAAAGTCTTGATTAAAGTTTAAAAAGACTTAGACACCGATTCAACCCCCCTCTTAGTGTTTGTCCCTACTCCAACAATTGGTATCAGAGAGTAGGGTCCTCTGATAGCTCTAAACAACCTTGGATTGATTTTGTTTTTGGAGTTTATCAATGATGTCACAAGGTCAAGAAAGTACTTCTTTTGAATGATTTAGACTGTGTTTTGTGAAGACATATCTGGTCTTTATTGATATTGGTGTATAGATCCATACCCGTACATAAGTCTAACCTCTTAGGGTTTCCTGGTCATGGAGTATTTTTCATGGCTATGTGCAAGAAATAAAGGTCAAAAGAAAACCCCTAGTGTCAAGAAAAAAGTTGATCAATCAATCCCTGTCAAGTCCAGTGAAGTCTTGTCTCAAGAAATACCCCTGTCATTTGATACTAAAAGTGATCCTCTAGTTGTTAAAGATGAAGATCACTTAGTAAGTGACTTTGAACAAGATTTTGGTGAAAAATAATATGAAGATGGTGAGTATGAGGTTGATATGGAAGGAGAACTACTTGCTACCTTAGAAGAACTTAAAAGGATCAAACAAGAAAATTAGGAACTTAAGGTACAACTTCAAAAGACTATTGATACTAATCAGGAATTAAACCAAAACTATGATAAATATGAAAAGATTATTAAATCTCTGAAAGAGCAAATGGTTGATAGAAAAAGGGCTGAAGAGGAATTGGAAGTTAAGTTAAAAGAAAAGGATGAAGTGTGCAATAAACTAGAATATGAGATTGCTTCATTAAAGAAATGTTCAGATAATGATTCCTTGTCAAAAGAACTAACACTTAAAGATGATATGATTATAAGTCAGAAAATTGAAATTGAAGAATGTAAGAGGATAGCAGATGTTGTAAGGTTTGATTTGGAGATTAAAAAGATTGAATGTCTAAAAATTGAAGGAGAAGTAGTTTCTTTAAGAAAAGAGCTTGAAAGTGTCAAGGTTCAATCAGGTAAAATTCAGAAATTTGATCACAGTACTGATATATTGAATGAGATGTTGGGTAGGCAAAAGCATTCTAAGGATCCTACTAGAGTGGGATATGAGGTTGGACAAAGCTCTGTCGAAGAATCTCAAAGAGTGTTTGCTAGTGCAGAAGGAAAAATGTTTACACCAAGAATGAAGGTTGATCTTGGTCACCATGCTACAACATCGAAGAGTGTAGGAAAACAAAATTAGAGGATAACATTATTGCTAGAAGACAATTTAAAGATACTCACAGAGAAAGGAGAAATTTTTTTAGATCTTCACATCCTTGGCATGATCATTCATTTAGGTATAATCATTCTTTTCAAGGATATTGTTATGTTTGTAAAGACTATGCTCATAAGGAAATTGATTGCATGAGATGGTCAAATAAGAATCATTCTAATGTCTCTAGAAATGAAAATGTGGTGTGTTACAATTGTAACAACTTTGGCCATTTTAAAAAGGATTGTAGAATGAATAAAAGTGATAATTATGATTGGAACAAAGTTGGAAATGTCTTTAGGAAGCCTTATTTTCCTCAGATCAGTCACCAATTCATCTTTTACAGATGTAATAACATTGGGAATAAAGTAAAACAATGCAGATTTAATAGAAAGACAAGTACTTTAAGAAAACAAGTGAAAAAGTCTACATTGGTGTGGAGAAGAAAGAGCAATCAAGATGAAAAAAAGAGCAATAAAGATGAATGTGTGAAAACTTCTTGTGCACTCCTTGCACATGTGATACCATCCATATCTTGAGAAGAAGAAAATACTTAGGGGGAGTCTATTATGGTAACACATTTTACCCCTATGAATTCTAGAATGAGGTATGACAACATACATTTGCTATTGGTGTTAAAAGAAGTAAAGAAGAGGTCTGTAAATGTCAATATTTCATTATGTTTATTTTGATTGTATTGCTTATGAAGGTCTACATATGATATGGAAAGTTTAAGAGAGCCTTGGTTATAACATATATCATCATGTTTATTACACTGTGTATAACTGATCAGCTCTACAGGGTGTTAAGGAATTCAAGTTTGAATTACATTGACAGTCATTTGGTTAGTTTGATTCTTTGATGGCTCAGTTTAGAAGTTACTTGTTGTGCACTTATTATTATGCTTGGTTTAACTTATATGAGTTAAGTTTCAATGATAGAGTATGATAAGACAATGAATTATTATTAGTTTAAGATGTTAGTATAGTATATGGCATGTAATGATAGTGGCAACTAATTGAAAGAACATTGAAAATGAATGTTGCTTGAAATTGAGTTTTGCAGTGCTGTGCTTGGAAGTTTCCCGTAACATTTCATGATTGGAACACAAGTATTGATGATTGTTTATTGGACTAGTGATAGTGATTTGTATATTGCCTATCTATGACAAATTTTTATTATGTTGATAGTATGGTATACATGATTGTTGTTATCACTTGCACAACTTTCATAAAAGACAATACTTTGATAATGAAATAGTTGTTTTGGTCTAACAGTGCTTTTCTATTACTTGGCAGTTCAAACTTTTCATGGTCTTTAGCCTGCAGGTGATAGTAATTTTTTGTTTCTAGTATGATATGATGTCTAAAAAGGTTTGATATTTGTCATCTTATGATTTTTAGTTGAAATTTTTTCACATCCTTCATGGTATTCAGAAATTTATTCTTATAATAGATTTCCACATCACTGGTATGCAATGGAAAGTGATTTGTTACTATGTGCAGAGGTACTCTAATGGTAATTTTGGTCATAAAGGTCTCTCTTATTGATACTTCAGGTTTTTAATCCTCATGAGAATGTTTTTTTATTGTGTGTTTTTTATCTAAATCGAGTCTTTGCAGATCTGCAATATGGTTTACAAATGGGGTGGTGAATTTCTAGTGTGCTTTCAATGGATTGAAAGTATTTTCTATAGCCCATTTGAATTATTTGATAGTCCTCTTATTCTTTGAGAAGAAGGGTAATGCTACCAGTTTTGATATATCTATGTATGGATTCAGGGGGAGCTTTTTAGCTTTCTGAGCAACTTGTTGTTGCTTCAGTTGGTCCTTATTTTCCACTTCATTTCTAAATCTGCGGCTATTTCTTCTACATCTCTTGACATTATATTGATTCACCTTTGTCCTTGTGACAAAAAAGGGGGAGAATGTATTTTTTGGTTTCTGATTCAAATTTTGATGGCTCAGTTTTTGCCATCAAGGACAAAGGGGGAGTTTGTTGATATTTTATCCTTGATGTCAAACTTGATAGTATGGAACTTTGATCTTGACTCTTTGGTCTTGGAATTTCATTGGTTCAGCTATGGAATTTTGATATTCATATTGTGATACTTGATTCAGGCTCAACTTACTCTTGGTCTATTCATGTTTTGGAATTTAGTACTTTGTTTATGGAAAAATTTATGAATTTGGTTTACATTCATATTTATGGCATCTTGTGGTACTGATCAGGTTGAGTTTCTTGTGTATATAAAGGTTATCTTGCTTATACAGGTATATTACATGGTTACTCAGGTATATCATTTTAGTCATTCATTATCAGTTGGTTTTCAATTCCATTGATACTTGTCAAGTTGGTTCACTGGTATCATTGGTTGATCGTGGCACATATCTCTCTACATTACATGTTACATGGCATATTTAGGTTGGAATTATTTCAATGCTCTCTTTGGCACTCAAGTTTGATATCTTTGCATTGGTATATGATATGGTTCAGATTAGCTTGAGTTCATAATGGGTTTCTAAAGGTGATCTTTGGTTATCATAATGATTATAGTGTGAGTCTTGGTAAAAGTCATCTCTATGACTCAAAGGTAATATCATGGCAATTTATAATGTTGTCTTGTGGCATTATTTTGGCTTACTTACATTTGAAAATGACTTAAATTGAAGTCATATTTGATACGGGTCCTAAGGTCAATAAGAAGTTTGTGAAAACTATTCAAAGTCACTTTGAAGTGACAAGGCATCGACATGTTTGAAAAAGTTGGAAATTACATTATTGATTGACTTTAATTAAAGTCATATGTGAATGACCTATCGGTTTATTTGAAATATTTGATTTTAAATGATGGCGATTAATCCAATAATATGGATCGATGGTCTTTAGAAATCATCAAAGTGATTATAACCATCGGCCACTTTATTAAAACATATGGCTTTGACTGCGGATTTGAAATCATTTTAATCTTTGATTTGGAAGAAATTTTATTAGTTGATAATTATTGTGTTCTTTTGTTTAGGACCTCAAGTGATTATCACTTCTGCAAAGTATTTTGAAAGGCTCGAAAAGAAATTAGGGCATTCATTTTTATCATTTCATTCTTGAGGGTCTAGAACCCTAGTTTCAGTCGCCGCCATGAAGAATGAGACTCAGTCGTTACTCTATCTTTCTGACTTGCTGCATCTAGTTTCTCAAATGTCTCTACCTACGGTGAGAGCTATGACATGTTTGGTAAGGAGATGGCATGAGCATGGAAGAAAGTTCACTATTTCTCCAGCTGGGCATTTGTCTGAACCTGGTATTTACGTTCATTACTTTTGTTGCATCATAAGGTATTTCCTTCGCTGGTTGGTTTGTGTCAGATTTGAAAAGGAAGGATTGGTTCTTTTAATTTGTTTTGAAAGGGAGTTACTGTTTTGTGATTCGAATATGAAAATGATCATTACTCTGAAAGTGATGATTAGTTTTGGTCATCGGGTGCACAATAATATGGGTTCAGTTACACATCTTTCATAGGCCTTTACAATAATTTTTATTTTAGTTTCACCAAAATGAGAAACTGTAAATTATGGGAAAAGTTGCTCTGGTAATTTCTTTATTATTTCCACATGTCACTATTTATGTGGTTTCTTTTGAAAAACAGATCTGAGAGGGTATTGTGTTTGGTAAATGCACTTCGACAAAAAGGCAGATAAGCATTATTTGGTGCATACATTATTATTCTTATATTCCTAGTACATATGATTTTACTTGTGCGGTTTTATTTTGTGGTCAGGGTTCAATGTTCAAACCTACTAATAACACTTGGTCCTTCCTCAAGAAAACCCTTGTGTGTAGTTTCAAAACAATGGTCTCCACCTATCACAAATCTTGGGGGTTTCAGAGTCATTTTCTTAATATACACATTCTTTCTCATTCTGTCAGAAAAAATCTTTTCGTGTGGTTACTTCTCTGGTTCTCAAATGATACCTGGCATATAATTGGATAGAATGTTTATATTTTATTTTTACCTCTGTTGAAGTCAAAATTTAGAAGAGATACAATGTTGTATCATGATATAGAAAGAGTGTGAAAAGAAAACTCAATCATGTATTTTTTGTCTATTTATGAAAGACAAATGTGATAATTGTCAAAAATGAAAATTTGAAAAGAGAATGCAGATATATATAGAATTTTTCATCACTGTGAGAGGTGATGTTATTGTACAAAAAAGAAAAAGTTGAAAAAGTTGGGAAAGCTCTGTAATACAAATAGATAATATAATGCAGAGCAAATGTTCTTACTTAGTTTATTTAATATTTTAGGGATTCCTTTTTTGAATCTCTAGGGTATTAGATAGATTAAGGGTGTGGGTTTATATGAGCTTATCTAGAAAGCAAAGAGATCCTTTGTGTTATTGTAATTCTGTAAACTAAAAAGGAGTTGGTGCTCCTTGAAATTGGTGTTTCAAAAGAAGGGGTCGGTGCTCCTTGAGACTGGTGTCTCTAAATAAGGGGTTGGTGCTCCTTGAGATTGGTGTCTCTAAATGAGGGGTTGGTGCTAAGAAATTAGGCTATAAGGCATTGTAAGTAGTGGTTTTTGAAATTAAGCTAGTAAGGCAGTTTAGGAGTGGTTTTTCTATCCTAGGAGGGTTTTCCACTTGGAAAATTATGTCTTATGGTCTCAATTGCTTTGATGTGATAATGCTTCATGACTGTGATGTTTTTGTGAGTATTTGTTCTTATCAGTCTGAGCTTGGTTGAATGTTAGTCCCTTCATCACTGCAAATGTTCATATTAAAATGTTTTGCATAATTGTTCTATCATTGTTAAAGATTCAGATTCAAAAGAAATCTTAAATGTATTCATTTGTTTCAGAGCTCAAGAATTGTTTTTTTGAACTAAAGCCCTATGTTGTTTCATGCTTATCATATGTCATTCCATTACACAGCTGGTTTTGTATCTCATAAGTTTACATTGAAATATGGTAATCCTAAAGTGTATAAACAATTTCAATCTCTTTTGCAATTTCAAGATAACTCTCACAAGGATTATTGGGATAAGTTGTCAAAATGAAAAATGCTAATGCTGTAAAAAATTCTCTCAATGCAATCAATCAACCTTGTTGTCAATAGAAAGGATATCAGGTTTAAAAGTCTTGATTTAAGTTTAAAAATATTTAGACACTGATTCACCCCCCCTCTCAGTGTCTGTCATTACTCCAACATTTGCAACTTTACACTACATGCAACTAACCCATTTTCCATCAACTGAAAATTCTTCACCATGGGAAAATGACTTGGAGCTATAAAAAACTAATATAGGTTATTATAGAGGGGCTCTACATGATCTTGTAACCTCAAATGGAATGTTTCCAAGTGCCACAATTTCTGAGTAATTGCTAGTCAAAATTTGCTACCCTTTTGCACTTTCGTCTCTTAAGAGACTTCATAGATACAATCTAGCTTGGATTTTTCTCACATGTTTGGGTGCATAACAAGACCTTTCCTAGCATAAACCCACCCATTTGAACATTTTGGAAGAGCCGATTTGGTCAAAATACAAATAGAATGAAAGCTACACCACCTTGCAACTTTACACTACATGCATTTGACACATTTTCCATCAACTGAAAACTAACCTCAAAGTTTTTCACAGTAGACTAAACTCCTTTTCATTGATATTAAAATCTTGTTCTTATCTTTTAATTCCTTTTCTAAGTGGTTAATTTTAGTCTTTAGTTGTTTTGCTTCAATTTCAGAACTTCCAACTATTGCTTTTGCACCTACAACTTGATCATCCACACATTTTTCATCATCTCTACTACTCTTACCTATTAACACCCCCTAGTATTTCATTTCATGATCTTCTAAATTTGTTTTCATATCTTTTACTTTGAGCTTTAGATCAGTTGCTCTGTCATCAACACTTCTTCTTTATCATCTATTTCTAGTTGTATTTTCTCCATGGAAGTATTAAGTTCAAGAATATTTGACTTTATTTTCTCAAATCTACCTATAGCATCATCTCTCACTTTCTTTGCATGCATAAGTTCTTACCAAATACAAAACCTCTTGAGATTTTCCACCTCTCCATTGTCATTTTCACATTCAACATATTGCATAGGAACCCTCCTTGAAACTTCTCGAGAGAAGGAAGAATATCTTCATTCAAAACATTATCTATCTCATTCACTTTGGTCTGCTTCTTTTCAAGTGTTTATAGAGTAGATTCCTTTTTTATTTCATACATTCTAGTACTTTCTACCCCTAATTTTGCATTATCATTTGCGCATTGCACATACTGCACACACACCTTCCTCAACTTCTCAAAAACATATTCCTTCTTTCATTTCACACATTCTACTACTTATACCTCCAGTTATGCATTTCCATTTTCCCATTACCTAGTTATGAAGGATGGTTAAGGATATTTGGATATGAGGTGTTCAGATATGAGGAGAAGGGATATATTGTTGAGGATATGTGAAACTTACTCTCAATGGACCCATTTCAAGGTAAATAAGCCTAATCCTCACAAGAAATGTATAAGAAAGGTAAATAAGCCCAATCCTAACAAGAAAGGTTGGATTAAATGTTCAAGATAGGGTATGTTTATATGCCCAAACATGTCAATAATGTTGCAACAGTATAATTACAACACTGACCAAACTTAAATTAAAAATAAAATTATTTTTTCCCTATCATAGAAAGTGCATGCAATCTTATTCTATCATGCATATCTTAGTCTATCTCTTTCCCTTAAATAAATCTAAACCTAAGGGCTCTCTACATAAAATCTAATTCTAATTCTAAAGATTAACTTTGGTTATCGACATGATCAACAAATAACACTTTGGTTATCTGTATCATAGTCAAGCCTGGTGTTTTGAAAGTGGTCTTCTAGGATACGACAACCCTATAATCAAATCATCAATAATAGTGTGAAAGGGTATACCAATGTACATGCTTTCTACTTGTATCAGGTTAGTGTTACAATGTAGATAGTTCAAAGACATAATAAATGATTAAGTTTTGTGAAGCCAACATATATATATATATATATTATTATTTTTATTAGACCACAGGAATTGGGTAGCATGACCCCCTATAAACTGCAGTGCGCCTGGTAAACTTTTTAACATGACTGGCGGCACTGGCGCAACACGCCCTCTGGTACCACGGGGGTGGGGGAGACTAGACCTTGTGACCAACCTCCTACAACAGGAAATATTTAGCCAACCGAGCTAGGGCCCCAACCTGCCAACATATATATATTAAGCCTTGTTAGATATCACACATTACCTGGAGTCTGGCATATGTAACTCCACAAATATTTTAGGAATTAAATTCAGCCTAGTGATTCTTGTGGAATTATTTATAGAACTCCCATGTAGCTTTAGCAGATGTGAAATTCACAAATGCATAGCCTGAATTACACCTATTTCTACAAACCAAAATCAAGTTAATCTAGTTAGTATTTGAAAGATTTTAAAACTCAATAATTTAATTGTAATTATCAATGAAAAATGATTCTCTAATATTTTAACCTACTTGAAATCTATAGGAAAGTAAACAAAATAATTTTCCGAGAGAGGCTCACCCCCTCCATGATTTTTATGGTTGCATTGCATGCAGTGACTATCCAGAATTTTTAGAATCCCAAATTGCAAACAGATAAAAAAATGATAATTATCATCATTAACTTCTTAAATGAATTTTTCAAATTAGGTAAAGAGAAATAGTTAAAACACAATATTTCCACTTTCTAGCATTCTAGGTGATACAAAATGACATGATAAGACCAAGATAAGGGTAACTTACTCGTATTTATTGTGAATAACCCTATAAAAGGTTTGGGGTTGATATCGACCTTCCCCAAAGCTTGGAAAATGACAATCAAAGTTACTTTTGTTATAGTTTTTTTCCATAGTCTAACTCTCATGGTGCACGTGTTGATTCTTTTTTCTGAAATTTGTAGCTTGCCAAAGACTGTGGATGACTCTTGTCACTATTAAATTTTGCACACTGCGGGGAGGATCAAACACTAATGGAAATAGTTATCTGTATCACAATCAAGCTTGGCATACATGAATGAGAAACTACAACTCCCTTGGCATACATGTATGAGAAATGTGGAAGCATGGAAAAGGCATGTGAATTTTTTGACAAATTGCATCAAAGAGATATGTCAAGGATTGGAATGATTGCAGGATATACATAAAATGGAAAATGTTTGGAAAATGTGGTAGCATAGACAAGGCAATGAGCTGTTTGAGAAAATTCATCAAATAAATGTGGTCTCATGGTGATGGACATCACCATGAGACCACATTTATTTGAGGCATTTTTTCAAACAACTCACTACCTTGTCTATGTTTTTTCTTACCATTATGCTTTGATATATTTTTTTCATGCCATAGTTTGGTTGAAAGCACATGTTTTAGGATTTTAGCCATAGTAGCAAGGGGGCCTTTGAATGGGGTATGAACTTGTTATGGGGTATGAAATCAACATGATACCCTATTTCTTTGAGATATTTTTCCAAAAAGCTCACTACCTTGTCAATGTGTTAGCATTGACAAGGTAGTGATCTATTTGAAAAAAATGCCCAAAGAAATGGGGTCTCATGGTGATGTACATGAGACCCCATTTCTTTGAGGAATTTTTTCAAATAGATCACTACCTTGTCAATGTGGTACCATGAGACCCCATTTCTTTGAGCCATTTTTTCAAACAACTCACTACCTTATCAATGCTACCACATTGACAAGGTAGAAAAATGCCTCAAAGAAATGGGGTCTCATAGTGATGTACATCATCATGAGACCCCATTTCTTTGAGGCATTTTTTCAAATAGCTCACTACATTTTCAATGTGGTAAATGGGTTCTCATGGTGATGCACATCACCATGAGACCCCAATTTTTGAGGAATTTCTTCATATAGCTCACTACCTTGTCAATGCTACCATATTGACATGGATGGATATGACTGAAATGGTTGATGTTTCAAGTGAAATGATGGTTGAGGAAGGGTCTCCCAAGTCTGATATAGTGCTACAAAGGTCAAGTTTTCAAATTTAGGTCTCAAGATGGTCAAATGGTGAAACTATAAATATGCATATAATCTACCCAATATTCACACTATATATGTGTAAAAATGCAACAGTAAAAAAAATAAAAATATATGTAAACTTGGAACCAAAACATATGTAAACTTGAAATATAGAAACAAAAGGTCTAACTATCAACCAATCAATGTGCATACTTAGAAATTAATACAAATAAATGCGCATACTGACAAATTAATAAGAACCAATATATTAATATCAATAACATGACTTTACAAAATCAATATGCATACTTACAAATTAATCCAACGAACCATCCGGGTCTGCTCTACTCTTTATTGTGTCAAGTATTGCCTCATGTTCAAACTCACACACCTTCCACGAGGTCTTGTTCAAAGGTCTACCCGAATATTGTATCGAATGAACATTGGATGCCACAATAAGGTTTGAGTAATGAAGAATCTTTTGATGCATGTCAAATTCCTAAAAAAACCAAACATTAACACTCTTATGTGGGTACCTTCTAAGCCAAGTTCCAATAACAACCGCCAATCCCATAGGGAATTTGATGTTTTCTCCATCCATAACTGGGGCTTCTGACTTCTTTTTGGCATCAACATAATGACACAAGTAATAATTTATTCCCTCTTCATTGTCTTCATCTGTAATAACTACATTAACATGCCCTACATTGATATGTGCAGAAAATTAGATGAAATTAGTCAACATTGCAAAAACACTACAAAGTAAGATAACATTAGGAATTTTAAAAACTATTCAAGTAGATATATTACCTGGTTGAACTAGATCTGATATATGGTCAAATTCAACTGATGATTCCATTTGTGTCATTTCCAGTGATATCAAGGGCTAATATGTGTCAAGTGGGCTAAGATAACCACCATTCATCAACCCACTCCTTTGACTCACACTCATTCTAGGCTCGGATTGTACATGAAGAATAAAATCATGTCATCTTTTGTGTATGGACACTCCATGAACCTACATTTGATCTTTTGAAAGAGTGTATCTCACTTGATCTTGTCAGTGTACAACAAGATTCATATGGTGAAATGTTAGTATCATCTATCAACCAAAAAAAAAATGAACTAAAGAATTACCTTCATTACCTGTACCCATCGAAGCATTACACTACTCGACGATTGATTTTGCATCAGTCAACTTTGCATTTTATTTATACTTTAACTCTTCTTGTGTTAATGCTCTTTTGATACATACTCTTGCACCATTATACTCCCCCTTTTGATGCTCGACCTGATAAAAGTTACACATATGTTGAACACCTATAATAACATGCATATTGCTCAACCAATAGAACATTCATGGGTTCTTGAATTGTGATGAACAGTTATTTGTCCATATTATATGTTGACTATATGATATGACCCTCCTAGAAAAATCATGGTAGAACAACTAAAAGAAACCTTACACAAACTCTATAGAATGCTTGTGATCATCACTAATATAAAGTGGTACTCCCTCACAATACCTTCCTATTATCCTTTGTACTATCAGTTGCATGAGTAAAATGCTATGTGCACAAATATAGAAACCCATGTGGAGTTGTAATATTCTAATTGCACCTCATGTTGTGGCTATATAGTATAGTTCTTTACAAAGTCGACAATTGAAACAATGCTACCAAGTGGAGAGGTGTCCTTGCATAACTTGAATTTCAAGTCCAACCATCAAGCTCTATGGGTATGTCTTGCATACTCATACACTATACTGTCATGAAATATAGACATAAACTGATACACTAAAATATTTTGAATAACCAAATTACACATTTTTTCTTCTTTACCATCTTTTGTATTGTAGGCCACTATTTTATACTTTTCAAACTCTAGTAGTTCATTTCCAATCACATGTGTGATTTTCATATATTCACATATTAGCATACATTGCAAGTCACCACAATGCTGACATGTGTCATCCAAGAATAATTTCTTGTACAATATTTTACCTTCCTCTCTTTGACATAAAATTGTTGATATGAATTATCTTGAAGATATTGGTGGGGCATGTATGCCGCAATCCTACAAAACATTGTTAGTATGCAAATCTAAACATATAGACAGATAAACATCAAAATGGTTAGAAAATTCAATATGTAATTTACAACAAGTAGTGTGTGTGTGATTTATCTTGACATAAAAGGATTTTATTATTTCAAAATATCTTTGAATTTTTTTAATTTGAGGATACATCTCTAGGAATTTACCAAAAAAATGTGTTTGAGTCATATCCAAAAAATGCTTTGGAAGTGGCTCATGGTTTTGATTATCAATTCTCCTTCTTACCACATCCCTTTGATCCGAATATACCCTTGTGTTATTCTTCCAAAAGTCTTAAATTGGTGATCTCAATGCTTCAACAATTGGTTTATCTTTTCGTGGTAGTCTCCCCAAGAATTCCCATAATTTATTTGCATCAATGTCCTCAATTATTTGGCTCCTTTGAACTGCTCTTAATAAATTTTTTCTATTAATTCTCAATGCTTGATTCATATTTCTAATGAGATGAGATTTCCCCATTTGATTACTTATTATTTTCAATGTAATGACACATCATATGACATTACTATCTTTTGAGCTTGAGGTGTTACCCACACTCTCATATGCACTCATTAGATTCTTCACAATAGTTTTTCACTTGAAGCCTCTGATGTTCTCAACCAAAAAATCTTCATGATGAACCTATAATTTATACTTCACATCATTTCAAAAAATAGTTGACATCTTAGAGTCTCATTTAAATTTTCAAAGGACACTCTCCAAATCTTATGAGAATGTCTTCTACAAGTACATTTTGGAATCTTACCTTCCATTGGCTGCAAAATATTCTCATCAATATCAATCAATACTTTGGATTTATATAAAAAATTCTAAGTGGTGTTCTCAAAGGTAAATTCATCTCAACATTAGGAATTTCATCAATATTTAAATGAGATGGGCTAAATGGCATACCTTCAATCGGGGATGGAATAGATGACGTACCTTGAGGTTGAGATGGGAATGATGGTGTACCTCCTTCCTCACATGTGAGTGATGATGCACTCTTAATTTAAAATGCGGTAGATGGTGTCCCTCCATCCTCACTTGTAGTAGAGGACGTGTCTCCAATTACGGTATTCAAATTTCTCATAGCATGAAGGTTTCACATTTGTTCCCTTTGTGCCACCAATTCCATATCTCTTGTTGGTTGAGGTTCCTCTTCAATTAGTATATCTTTTACAATTGTTACCAATTTCTTCTTCTCATTATGTTCCCTCATATATGCTACTTTCTTTGTATTATTAGCTTCTTTCTCTTCCTGTGTTGGTTTAATCCTTGATCATTTCCTTGGAATGATGGAGAAATTTATCTATAACATGATAAAGAGACAAATATTAATTCCTAAAAAATGAATCCATACAAATAAATGAAATATATGTCATTCAACCCTTCATACAAAATACATACAATCATCATGTAGAAGAGTAAATTTCACTCAACCATGATGAATAAACAAGTGCACTAAGAACACAAGGAAAATGGAAAGCTAATTTTTTTGAAGTATTTCTACCTTGTAATAATTTATTGAATTTGACTTTTCTCTAGCCATTTTCTAATGTATGACCTACCAATATAATATCCACAAATAGACATGTATGCAAAATGTGGTAGCATAGACAAAGCTCAAATGATTTTTTTGATGGAATTCCTTAAAGAAATGCGATCTCATGGAATGCCATGATTGAAAGATAAGCAAAAAATGGATTTTTTAACATACAATTGGCCCGAGTATAAATCCAAATTCCACAACTTTTTTCAACATCCTACCTTTGGAACAAGGTATGGGCATCAATAAAATCATTGAAAGAAAGGGGGATTTTTGACAAATGTTATAATTGCAACTCTCTTGGAAACAATGTATGAGAAATTTGGAAACATGGACAAGGCATGTGAATTTTTTTACAAGGCATGTGGACATCACCATGAGACCACATTTCTTTGAGGCATTTTTTCAAACAACTCACTACCTTGTCTATGTTGTTTGATAAAATGCTTTGGTAGAAATGTATGGAAAATTTGGTAGCATAGACAAGGGAATGAGATGTTTGAATAAAATGCCTCAAATAAATGTGGTCTCATGGTGATGGAATTGAAAAAATACCTCAAATAAATGTGGATATCACCTTGAGACCACATTTCTTTGAGGCATTTTTTCAAACAACTCATTGCCTTGTCTATACTATTTGATAAAATGCTTTGGTAGACATATATGGAAAATGTGGTAGCATAGATAAGGAAATGAGCTATTTGAAAAAAAATCTCAAATAAATGTGGTCTCATGGTGATGTCCATCACCATGAGACCACATTTCTCTGAGGAATTGTTTCAAACAGCTCATTGCCTTGTCTATGATGTTTGATAAAAAAAAATTGGTAGACATGTATAGACAAGGAACATGAACTATTTGATAAAATTCCTCAATGAGATATGTCCTAATGGACTACAATGATTATAGGATATGAACAAAATGGATTTTTTGAAAAGGATTTATAAAATTTCAAGAAAATATAATTTCTAGGTGTAAAACCAAATTCCAAAGGATTTTCCAACATCCCCCATGCCTATACCAAAATGGACGCTTTGGAAAGGGGTATGCACATCCATAGAAAAGTATTAAGAAATGATGTATTATATTACATAGCTATAAGTAATCTCATAAATGTGTATACAAAATGTGGAAGCATACACAAGGTAGGTCAATTGTTTAACAAAATGCCTCAAAGAGATGTGGTCTCATGGACCAAAATGATTGCAAGATTTTCACAAAGTGGATTTTTTGAAAAATATTTTGAAACTTCCAAGCAAATGTAATTGGAAAGTGTAAAGAATTGTGTAGTTTAAAATGTGCCAAGAGGAGCTAAGGTTATAATGAGAAACAAACAATGATGAACATGGAATATTCATAATAGCAAAATCAAAGCATTGTATTAAGAATGTATGATAAGGGATGATAAAGAAACATAATAGAATTAAGGAAAATGTAAAGAAAATATGTAAAGACTTGAAATACCTTAAAAAATAGAGATTCAAATGGAGGAACTACCCAATTATGTAGTCTTTTTTTCTTCTTGCATCAAACTCCTCAACAATTTGAGTTTTTCACAAGCTTGCTTCCTTTTCAATGTTCAATTGTATATTACTCAAATAGAATTAATAACAAAAATACAAATAACTAATGTATAATGTTAAATTCCTATAATTAAATCACAATTAACATTTCAAAACAACAAAAAATGATACTTGAATTGATTTATATCAAATTAAATGTGAAAACTATGTTATTTCCTCCTTCCTAAGTTGGAAAACCATAAAAAGGTCATGGAAAGTTGTTACAAAGGTGGTAGAATGTGAAAAATTTGCATGTGCACTTCCCAACATCATCAAAAAGCTTTTTTTGTTGGAACACATGCATAACCAGGAGAATAATAGAGCATGTGGGCCTAGATCACGGGTGTGCTGACCTTTTTTACCATTTCTAGAGTAAGCCAAAACACACTCACATTATAACACGAGCATATTTTAGCTTGCTATACAAAATGGCCATATTTAAACTTCTTAAAAATACACTCGCATTATGAAAAGGTTAATATCCTAAAGGTTTCCTAACTCATTGTCTCATCACCCACCCCTCTCCCCCCTCTATCTCTCTCACATCTATCTTTCCCCTATGTATATCACCCCTCTCTCCATAGGATATAGTTTTCTCACCTCTATATCTCTTAAATGGATCTCTAGTTATTTCCATTCCTCTCCACCTCTCTCGCTCCTCCTTACCCATCTTTCCCTCAAGTTGTCAACTTCACTCTCTCATTTTATTATATCTCTCCCCTCACCTCTCTACCTCTCCCCTCTCTAGGTCTCTCAGTCACTTGGCTTCCTCTCCATCCCTCCTTATCCATATAGGTCTCTCACTTAACCCTAAACCCTATCCCAAAAGCATAAAGCCTCAACCCTTAAACCTTAAATCGTAAAACCTATCCCTAAATCCTCAACCTTGGACACTATGCCTTAAAACCTAATTCCTAAACCCTAAACCCTAAATCCTATCCCTAAAGCCTCAACCCCCAACCCTCAACCCTTAAATACTAAACCCTCTACCCTCAACACTATACCTTAAACCCTAATCCCTCAACCCTCAACCCTAATCCCTAAACTCTTAAACCCTAATCCCTTAACCCTAAACCCTAAACCCTATCCCTAAACCCTCAATTCTCAACCCTTAACCCTTAAATCCTAAACCCTCAACCCTTGACACTATACCTTAAACCATAATCGCTCAACCCTCAACCCTACCCTTAAACCATTAAACCCTCAACCCTTAAACCCTAAACCCTTGACCCTTAAACCCTAAACCCTAAAAATATCAACCCTATACACCCCTCTCCTCCCCTATCTCCCTCACCCCCATCTCTCCCCTATCTCCCTCACCCTTATCTCCCTAGGTTGTAGGTCTATCACCTCTATATCCATCAAGGCTCTCTAGTTATTTCCCTCCCTCTCCACATCTCTTCATCCTCCTTACCCCTCTTTCCCTCAATTTGTGAACTTCTCTCTCTCATTTTTATTCTATCTCTCCCCCCACCTCTCTACCTCTCCATCCCTCCTTATAATCCATCTAGGTCTCTCACTCATTGTCTCATTACCCATGGGCCTCTCCCCCCTCTATCTCTATCACACCTATCTTCCCCCTATGTATCTCACCCCTCTCTCCATAGGATATAGGTCTCTCACCTCTATATCTCTTAAATGGATCTCTAGTTATTTCCCTTCCTCGCCACCTCTGTCCCTCCTCCTTACCCATATTTCCCTCAAGTTATCAACTTCCCTCTTCCATTTTCTTCTATCTATCCCATCACTTCTCTATCTCTCACCTTTGTCTCCCCCTCACCTCTCTACCTCTCCCCCTCTATCACTCTCACCCCTATCTCCCCCTATGTCTCTCACCGATCTCTCCTAGGGTTGTAGATCTCTCATATCTAAATCTCTCAGGGCTTTCTACTTATTTCCCTTACTCTCCACATCTCTCCCTCCTCCTTACCCCTCTTTCCATCTACTGTATACCCTCAACCCTCAACCATCAACCATGATCCCTAAACCTTTAAACCCTTAGTCATTCAACCCTCAAACCTAATCCCTCAAACCTATACCCTCAACCCTAAACCCTAATCCCTCAACCCAAAAACCTAATCTCTCAACCCTTAAACCCTTAATCCCTCAAAACCCTAATCTCTCAACTCTTAAACCCTTAACCCATCAACCCTTAAACCCTCAACCCTTAAACCATTAATCCCTCGAACCTTAAACCCTTAATCCTTTGACCCTTAAACCATCAAACCTTAAACCCTCAAACCTTAAACCCTTAATCCCTCAACCCTCTAACCTATACATTAAACTATGTCAACCCTCAATTATCAAACCTCTACCCTATACCCTCAATTTTAATCCCTCAACCTTTAAACCCTCAACCCTTAATCCCTTAATCCCTTAATCCCTCAACCCTTAAACCCTCAACCCTTAAACCCTTAATCCATCAACCCTCTAACCTATACATTAAACCAAGTCAACCCTCAATTTTCAAACCTCTACCCTATACATTGGACCCTCAACCCTATACCCTTAAAGCCTTAAAACCTTATTCCCTCAACCCTTAAACCCTCAAACCTAATCCCTCAACCCTCAACCCATATCCCTCAACCCTTAAACCCTTAATCCATCAAACCTTAGACCCTTAATCCCTCAGCCCTTAAACCCTCAACCCTTAAACCCTTAATCCCTTGACCCTTAAACCCTCAACCCTTAAATCCTTAATCCCTCAATTCTCAAACCTCTACCCTATACATTGGACCCTCAACCCTATACTCTCAGCCCTATACCCTCAACCTTATACCCTCAATCCTCAACCCTTGAACTCTCAAGCTCTTAATCCCTCAACCCTCTACCATATACATTAAATGTGAGAAAACCTCGATTATCAAAACCTCTACCCTATACATTGGACCCTCAACCCTATACCTTAAGCCCTAATCCTTTAATCCCACAACCCTTAAACCCTAAACCCTTGACCCTTAAATCTTAAATCATTAAACCCTGATGCATAGGAATAAACAATTATAGGAACAATGTGTTTTAAGACTCTATGGACTCTCTTGAACGTGTTCAAATCCTATCTTTCAAGATTCCTATAAACTTTCCTCTCTAGGCTCAAACCCTTAACAATGTCCTAATTGGGTTTTTATGACATCAACACTCCAAATAAAATAAATTTTGCACTAAACCCTCATACACTTAGGGTTTTAACAATCTTTTTTGATAGAGAAAACACTCAGACCATAAAATCTCTCACATACAATATATTAATGAGTTTTAATTTTGTGGAAACCTAAGCTGCAACCTAGGGAAGGGTTTCACCAAGTTTCATCAATTTTCAACAGTTAGAACAAAAGATATGAATTTATTTCACCCACTAGAAACTCTAGCTCAGTGACAGGGAAATTTGAAGTCTTTTTGTTGTGACTTGCTGAAAACATCATGAAATTAACCCAAACCAATTACAATTGAACCAAAAAACAAAATCCTATCCTTCAATCCACTCTTCGACCTGAAACTACTCCGTACAAGGTCGTACAATGTTGATTTCATACTATAATTGCAGAAAATTGTTAAAAAATGGTGAAGAAAAATAAGGCATTTCATCAAAAACTCCTTCTTTAGATTCTTGGAGCCTCCTTTCTCATTTATTTAGCGTGAATGATCATTAAAAAATAGTTACCATCAAATTACATTGCTTTTCCAACAAAAACCTAATGCATTAAACTTGCCAAAATATGCACTTTTACAAAACCTAAACTAAAATAAACATGTAAAGTGACCTTACAAGGTTAGTAATGATCTTCTAAGACCTTATTAGACTTGGAAAACCAAAAACATAGGCTGAAGAATAAATCCCAACCTTCCACAAGCCAAAAATCACCTAAACAATTCAAAATTTCATTTTTGTGGGAAAATAATTTTTTGAATTTCTAGGCCTACTTGCACATCCTAGACTATTGGACATCATCCAAATGGAACCTCTAAGACCTACGATGACTCAAATAAGACTCCTAACATCAAAATGAACAAGCCAACGTGATTCTCTTGCATCATACTCCCAAGGGAAATTAAATGAAACTTGGATTCCACCTGAGAGAAGGTCTGCAACTATCTTCCCATGCTTGATGATATCTAATTCTATCATCCATGTGGCATCGTCATATGGAAGATTCTTCTACTTGACCAAATATTGAAATTATTTCTTTCTTATGGTTTTTTGCTCTCTTTGGTGTCAAGAATGCACTCTAGCTCTATTGGTGTGGTGGGTGGGAGGTCCTTTTTCCAATCAACATCTGATATCTTCTATGTACCTACTCATTTATTAGCAATAGTATCCCCTTTGTAAGTGTACAAGTTAACAATATTGAAAATTGGTGATATGCCTACTCCACTAGGCAAGTCTATCTCATAGGCATTGTTGGAAAACCTCTTAACAATCCTACAAGGACCTATCTTCTTCATCTTCAACTTGGTATATTCACCTTTGGGAAAACTTTTCATTCTGAGATGTGCTAAGAAAATATATCTAGCCTTGAAACTAACCTCTCTTCTCTTCAAATTTTCCTTTTTCTTATACTTTTCCATACTTTCTTGGAGCTTTTGTTTTACTTGTTGATGTATCTCTTGCATGAAAATTGAAAATTGTTCACCCTCTTCAATTTGCTTCTCCATACCACTGAGGTATCTTAGTTAAAACACTCCTCTTGGATGCATGCCATAGACCACCTAAAATGGACTCTTGTCAATGCTCCTATTCACAAATTCACTATAAGAAATCTCTACTTGGCGTAACACAAGATCCCATTGTTTAGGATGATCCTTTGAAAGGAATCTTAGTAGGTTACCTAAGATCCTATTGATCACCTCAGTTTGTCCATTTTTTTGAGGGTGGTAGGCTAAGCTAAAATTGAGATCTGTACAAAGCTTCGTCCACAATGTTCTCCAAAAGTGTCCTATCAACTTACTATCTGTATCAAAGACTATGGTCAATGGAAATCCATGAAGTCTAACAACCTCCTTGAAGAAAAAAAATTCAACATATGAAGCATCACTTGTACTTTTTCTAGGAATAAAGTCGTCCATCTAGGAAAACCTATCAACAACTACATAAACTAAATCAAAATTCCTTTGAGTCTTTGGTAATCCCATAACAAAGTCCATACTAATCAATTTCCAAGGCCTATTGGGAATGGGTAAATGCTGGTATAGTCCTGCATTAGTGTTTCTCCCTTTTTATTTTTAACATATAGTACACCTCTCCATAAATCTTGTTACATCTATTTGCATCCTTGGCCAAAAGTAGTTCCTCAGTTTTTCTAGTGTCTTGTGAAGTCCAAAATGACCTACCATACTCCCACAATGCTTCTCCTTGATAATATTTTCCATCAATGAATACTTTGGCACACAAATTTATGCTTCCTTAAACAACAAACCATATTTTATAAGATAATCTAGCCACTTCTCTTTGTTAGTGTTAATAGATTGTTTGCGAACTTCATAAACTTCTTTGAAATCCTCATCATCCTCATACATCTCCTTAAGTGCTTCAATTCCAAAAAATATAACTAAATTTCTTGCACCATTATTGCCCTTCTACTTAAAGCATCAGCCACCTTATTACTCTACCCCTTCTTGTATTTGATTGTGAAAGTGAAATTTTGTAAGTACTCAACCCACCTAATGTGCCTTTGATCGAGTTTTTCTTGGCTATTTATGAATTGAACTGCATGATTGTCTATATAGATCACAAACTCTTTAGGTAGAAGGTAATGTATCCATTTCTTAAGTGATTGAACCATTGCATACATATCCAAGTCATATGATGATTACTTCTTTTCATCATTCAATTTTTCACTAAAATATGCTACCGGTTTATTATCTTGGCTTAAAATTTCCCCTATTGCATGTCCACTAGAATCACATTCTATTTGAAAGACTTTTTTAAAGTCAGGTAAAACCAAGATAGGATTCTCAGTCACTCTCTTTTTTAGATATTTAAACTCTTACTAGCTTGTTTAGTCCACACAAACTTCCCTTTTGTATCCCCCTTAATAGTGTCTATGATAGGTGCACATATATGACTGAAATTTTTGATAAATTTTCTATAAAAACTTGCAAGGCCATGGAAACTTCTTACCTCTATAATTGATTTAGGTGTACGCCACTCCAATATTTCCTTCACTTTTCTTGGATCCATCTTCAACATCCCTTTGAGACCACCAAACCAAGGCACAACAATTTTGTATTCATGAACTCACACTTTTTAAGGTTTATCAATAATCTTTCCTCTATTAGCCTTCTCAATACCAAATTCAAATGATGCAAATTTTATTCTTTGTTAGCACTAAAAACCAATATATCATCAAGGTAGACAACAAAAAAATTACCAATGTATGGCTTGAGGACCTCATTCATGAGCCTCATGAAGGTGCTAGGAACATTAGAAAGGCCAAATGGCATAGCAAGCCACTCATATAAGCTCTCATTTGTTTTGAACGTTATTTTCCACTAATCTCCTTGTCTGATCCTTATTTGGTGGTATCCACTTTTGAGATGATATATCTTTGTAAAGTAACTTTCCCCACACAAACAATCCATTAAGTCCTCTATTATTGGAAGTGGAAACCTATATCAGATTTTTATTTTGTTTATTTCCCTAGAATTAGTACACATCCTCTACTCACCTCGTTTCTTAGGTGCCAAAATATTTGGAACTGCACAAGGAATAATGCTCTCCTTGATTAACCCTTTTTCAAAAAACTCTTGTACTTGTTTATTGATTTATTTACTTTGTTGGGGACTCATATTATAGGCTTCTTTGTTTGGTAGACTAAACCTTGGTATAAATTCTATATGGTGACTAATATCTCTCATTGGAGGAAAGTAATTATGAATTTCATCAATAACAATATCTACATAACGCTTCAATATGTCTTGAATTTCCCAAGGTAACTCATCAATTCTTACTACTATTATGACATTCCTAGGTTTGATCATCACTACAAAACCTATCTCTTTCTCTTACATTGTCTTTAGAAAATATTTTTCACCCACTAACATCACCCTTGATCCCACCTTTTGGTCTTCATCTTCCTCCTTCAAAGGTGCTAAGCTTTGGGTAACTCTATCCTTTTCCAAAACATATACATTATTCCTATCATCATGCATTGTTTTTCTGTCATATTACCAATTCCTACCAAATAACACATTACATACATCCGTAGGGATGATATCACATAACCCCTTTTCTTTATACTTTCCTATTTGAAACTCTACCCAACATTGTTCATTGACTAGTACCTTTTTGCCCCTTATTCAACCATGAGAATTTATATGGTGTAGGATGAGGTAATCTCTTCAAGTTTAGTTTCTCTACCATTTCAATAGCAACTAGATTATCAATACTACTAAAATCTATAACAACTTGACAACACTTACCTTGGTACTTGCAAACAATCCTAAATAGTGACTTCCTTTGAGATGGATCCTTCTCCATTGGAACCTTGATTAATGTCCTTCTCATCAGCAAGGATTCTCCTTTCTCTAGTTCTTCTGGTTGTGGTTAGGATTTAACACTTTATTCATCTCCTCCTTGAGAAACTTGAGTTCTTATTTCATTCCTAAAGGTGGTATTTGATTGCTCTTTTAGACACTCCCAAGATTTATGACCTACAAACTTATCACATTTGTATCGTTTTCCTATGAAACCATTGAATCCTCCTCTTTGTCCAAATTTTCCCCTAAAGTTAGGCCTTCTTCCTCTAAAACCTCCTCTTGAACTTGTACTTGATCTTGTGATGTGCTTGACTCACCTTGAATTCTTTGTGACTATCCTCTACCAGTATATGGATCTCTACCTCTCTAGGTCCTTCCTCTACTTCTATTCTACTTTTCTTGCTTCGTATTCAACTTCTCCTCAACCTTTAAGGCTGGTTGATAACACTCTTCAAGTGTCTTGGAGCTTGTGAAGCTCAAATCATATTGTAACATATAATTCAACCCATTAAGGTATCTTGCAACCTTTTCAGTGTCATCCTCCATGTGTCTTGATCTGATACTCAACTTGTAAAACTCTTCAGTGTACTATTTCACTCCCATATCCTTTTGTTTCAAGTTCTGCAACTTCCTATACAATTGTCATGTAGTCACTAAGCACAAATTTTCCTTTCAAATTGGAAATAATCCTGTCCCAAGAAGTAATCTTGGATTTTCATTTCTTTTTCCTTTCTTCTTGAATATAATCCCACCATATGGATGCATGACCTTTCAACTTGGTCTTGTCCAACTTTACCTACTGCTCTTCAGGTGCCTCTTCAAACTCAAAGTACTTATCCAACTCCCTTATCCAATCAAGGAGTTCTTCACCATTCAAACTACCTGTATATAATAGAAGCTCCATCTTCACCTTGGGGTAAGTGCAAAAATATGGGGGGCCAAAAACGGGGATTAACTAACCACTTTTTTTTTTGAAATTAGGAAATACTGACCTTGGACATGAAATTGAGGATAGTTACACTCAAAAGTTTGAGATGCAACAAAAAAAAGGATCGTAGTGCTCTAAGTCTACTTTCTAAACTACTAAATTATTTTGAAAATGGTTGACATTAAGGGGTTCAAAAGAGGGACGTACAAAAATTGGTGTTATTTTTGTCAGAAAAACATAATATAGCAGCTTTTGTATGTCCCTAGCACGGTGAATTTTTTTTTAGCATTTTTAAAATTGTTTCGATGAGAAATTACCTAGTAGTATGTAGTTGATGCATGATTTTTCTAATAATTTTTTAATGAATATTTGATAGTTTACTAATTTTCTAAGTGGACACTTCTTGAAAAATAGAATTTTGGCCATGCTACCCCTACAAATTTTGGAAAATAATTGATTTTTTTTAATAAATGTAGAATGGAGTCTAGTTTCTAAAAATGTAATTTATTTAAAATTTTGATGAACAATTAATTTATAATAAAGAAAACACCAAACACTAATTTTTGCCAAAAAAGAGACACAAACAAAATAAATTATAGATGAAAGGCTTAACATTGTCAAAAAGTGAAAAAAATAACATTGTTGGATATCTAAGAGAGAACCTAACTTTACCCAGGTGTTCGATTTGTTTGACATTGAAACACATGCAATCTTGACGGTGAGCACGAACTCGATTATGTGAAATATTGTAGAATTTTTAAAAACAAGTCTCTGGTCATTAGGAAGACAGTCCAAGCCTTAGGGTTGGTATTCCAAGAAAAATACCAAGCCTAAGGCTTGGGGATTCCCAAAGCAATATATAAGATCAGCACGTTATAACACACTCACGTTATATCTTAGTTTTGACATGGTTCTTTTTGTTTGTGTGGGACATGTCTAATAAGACATAACGCGAGCATGGTATAATGCACTCGTGTTATTTCTTTCTTTATGTTAAATTCTAATCTATTGAATGTATGTTTATATATTTGTATGTTTGTATGTACATGTATGCTTGTATGTCATGTATGTATGTATGCCTAAATGTATGTCAGATTATATGTATGTAGGATCATATGTACATATGTATTATGCTTGTATGTATGTATTTATGTAAGTCTTTAGAGGGAGGGAGAATTTTAATCAAGAGAGAGAGAGAGAGAGTTATCTAGGTAGGGTGGGAGGGAGAGACTTGAGAGAGAGAGAGAGGTAGTGAGAGAGATTCTAAGATAGAGCGAGTGGGAGAGAAGGGGTTGGAGTGAGGGGGACTTAGCTAGGCAGGGTGGGAGGGATAGAGGGAGAGAGAGAGAGAGAGATAGGGGTGGGAGAGAGAGAGGAAGAGAAAGAGAGAGTTATGTAGGTAGGGTGCCAAAGGGAGAGACTTTAGAGTGTGAGGGGGGTGAGAGGGAGAAACTTGATAAATAGGTAGTAAGAGGGAGTGAGAGAGAGAGGGAGTGGGAGAGAGAGGGAGTGTGAGAGTGAGATACCTAAGAGAGGGAGAGGGTGTGGGAGGGAGTGACTTGAGAGAGGGAGAGATAGAGGGGGTGGAGTGAGAGGTACTTATCTAGGTAGGGTGGGAGAGAGAGAGAGTTATCTAGGTAGGGTGCCTGAGGGAAAGACTTGATAGAGAGAGGGAGAGAGGGAGTGATGGAGAGGAAGTTGGAGGGAGATAGAGGTAGATAGATAGAGGGAGTGAGAGAGGGTGGTAGGGATTGATTGAGTGAGAGGTATGTAGAAAGAGGGAGAGGGTAGATAGAGACAATTAGAGAGGGTAGGAGAGAGAGAGGGAGAGAGAGGTTAGATTTATAGATAGAGAGAAAGGGATAGTGGTTGAGGGTATAGGGTTGAGGGATTAGGGTGGAGGACCTATAGGGTTGATGGTTTAGGGTAATAGGGTTTAAGGGTTGAGGGTTGAGGAATTAGGTTTGAGGTTAGAGGTTATTGGATTGAGGGTACAGGGTAGAAGGTTTAAGGGTTTAGGGTTAAAGGGTTTAGGGCTAAGGGTTGAGGGTTTAGGGTATAGGTTTGAGGGTATATGGTTGAAGGATTAGGTTGAGGGTCCAATCTAAAGGATAGAGGGCATAGGGGTTGAGGGTTTAGGGTTTAAGGGTTGAGGGTTGAGGGTTGAGAATTGAGGTTTGAGGGTTTAATGTATAGGGTAGAGGGTAGAGGGTTGAGTGTTGAGGGTAGAGGATTGAGGGATTAGGGTTGAGGGTCCAATATATATGGTAGAAGGTATAGGGGTTGAGGTATTAGGGTTTAAGGGTTAAGGGTTAAGGGTAGAGGGTAGAGGGTAGAGGGTTGAGTGTTTAAGGGTTGAGGGATTAAGGGTTGAGGGTTTAGGGATTAGGGTAGAGATTTTTCTTGGGTTTTAAGGGTTTTAAGGGTTGAGGGTCCAATATATATGGTAGAAGGTATAGGGGTTGAGGTATTAGGGTTTAAGGGTTAAGGGTAGAGGGTAGAGGGTAGAGGGTTGAGTGTTTAAGGGTTAAGGGATTAGGGTTGAGGGTTTAGGGATTAGGGTAGAGATTTTTCTTGGGTTTAAGGGTTTAAGGGTTGAGGGATTAGGGTTGAGGGTAGAGGGTAGAGGTTTTAAGGGTTTAGGGTTTAAGGGTTGAGGGTTTAAGGATTGAGGGTTTAGGGTTTAGGGTTTAGGGTTTAGGGTTGAAGGGGTTGAAGGTTTAGGTTTGAGGGATTAGGGTAGAGAGGTAGGGGTGGATGGATGGAGATATGGAGGGATAAGTGAGATGGAGAGAAGGAGAGGAGATGAGGGAGGGATATAGATATATGAGGGTTGAGAATTAAGGGTATAGGTTTGAGGACCTATAGGGTTAAAGGAATAGGGTATTGGGTTGAGGGTATAGAGTTGAGGGATTAGGGTACATATGGTTGAAGTATTAAGGTTGAAGGTCCAATGTATAGGGTAGAGGGTATCAGGGTTGAGGGTTTACGGTTTGAGGTTTGAGGATTGAGGGATTAAGGGTTGAGCGTTGAGAATTGAGGGTTGAGGGTTTAATGTATAGGGTAGAGGGTTTAAGGGTTTAGGGTTTAAGGGTTGAGGGTTTAAGGGTTGAGGGTTAAGGGTTTAAGGTTGAGGGTAGAGTATTGAGGTTATAGGGTTGAGTGATTAGGGTTGAGGGTCAAATGTATAGGGTAGAGGGTATAGGGGTTGAGGGATTAGGGTTTAAGGGTTGAGGGTAGAGGGTAGAGGGTTTAAGGGTTGAGGGATTAAGGGTTGAGGGTTTAGGGATTATGGTAGATATTTTTCTTGGGTTTAAGGGTTGAGGGATTAGGGTTGAGGGTTGAGGGTAGAGGGTAGAGGGTTTAAGGGTTTAAGGAATAAGGGCTGAGGGTTTAGGGTTTAGGGTTGAGTGTTTAAGGGTTTAAAGGTTTAGGGTTTAGGGTTGAGGGATTAGGGTAGAGAGGGAGGAATAGCTGGATGGAGATATGGAGGGAGAAGCGATATAGAGAGGAGAGAAGAGGAGGGAGGGATAAAGATATATGAGGGTTGAGGATCTAATGTATAGGGTAGAGGGTTGAGAATTGAGGGTATAGGGTTGAGGGATTAGGATATTGGGTTGAGGGTATTGGGTTGAGGTATTAGGGTTGAGGATACATATGATTGAAGGATTAGGGTTGAGGGTCCAATGTATAAGGTAGAGGGTATCAGGGTTGAGGGCTTAGGGTTTGAGGGTTGAGGGTTGATGGATTAAGGATTGAGGGTTGAGGGTTTAATGTAAAGGGTAGAGGGTAGAGGGTTTAAGGGTTGAGGGTTGAGGGTTTAAGGTTGAGGGTAGAGGATTGAGGATATAGGGTTGAGGGTTGAGGGTTTAATGTAAAGGGTAGAGGGTAGAGGGTTTAAGGGTTGAGGGTTGAGGGTTTAAGGTTGAGGGTAGAGGATTGAGGATATAGGGTTGGGGGATTAGGGTTGAGGGTCCAATGTATAGGGTAGAGGGTATATAGGTTGATGGATTAGGGTTTAAGGGTTGAGGGATTAGGGTTGAGGTTAGAGGGTATTGGGTTGTGGGTAGAGGGTAGAGGGTTTAAGGGTTGAGGGTTGAGGGTTTAGGGTTTTAGGGTTGAGTGTTTAAGGGTTTAAGGGTTGAGGTTATACAGTTAAGAGATTAGGGTAGAGAGGGAGGGATGGATGGAGGGAGAGATTGATGCCTAAGTGAGATAGAGAGAAGGAGAGAAGAGGGGGGAGGGAAAAAGATATATGAGGTTTGAGGATCCAATATATAGGGTAGAGGTTGAGAATTGAGGGTATAGGGTTGAGGACCTATAGGGTTGATGGTTTAGGGCATTGGGTTGAGGGTTGAGGGTTGAGGGTATAGGTTTGAGGGATTAGGGTTGAGGGTACATATGGTCGAAGGATTAGGGTTGAGGTTCCAATATATAGGGTAGAGGGTATTGGGGTTGAGGGTTGAGGATTGGGGGATTAAGGGTTCAGGGATGATAATTGAGGGTTGAGGGTCCACTGTATAGGGTAGAGAGTATAGGGGTTGAGGGATTAGGGTTTACAGGTTGAGGTTTGAGGGTAGAGGGTAGAGGATTGAGGGTTTAAGGGTTGATGGATTAAGGGTTGAGGGTTTAGGGATTAGGGTAGAGAGTTTTCTTGGGTTTAAGGCTTTAAGGTCTAAGGGATTAGGGTTGAGGGTAGAGGGTATTGGGTTGAGGGTAGATGGTATAGGGTTTAAGGGCTAAGGGTTGAGGGTTTAGGGTTGAGTGTTTAAGGGTTTAAGGGTTGAGGGTTTAGGTTTGAGGAATTAGGGTAGAGAGGGATGGATGGATGGATGGAGAGATGGAGGGAGACGTGAGATAAAGAGAAGAGAAGAGGACGGAGGGACAAAGATAAATGAGGGTTGAGGATCCAATGTATAGGGTAGAGGGTTGAGAATTGAGGGTATAGGGTTGAGGACCTATAGGGTTGAGGTATTAGGGTATTGGGTTGAGTTTATAGGGTTGAGGGATTAGTGTTGACAGTACATATGGTTGAAATATTAGGGTTGAGGGTCCAATGTATAGGGTAGAGTGTATTTGGGTTGAGGTTTAGGGTTTGAGGGTTGAGGATTGAGGGATTAAGGGTTGAGGGTTGAGAATTGAGGGTTGAGGGTTTAATGTATAGGGTAGAGGGTAGAGGGTTTAAGGGTTCAGGGTTTAAGGGTTGAGGCTTGAGGGTTTAAGGTTGAGGGTAGATGTTTGAGGGTATAGGGTTGAGGTATTAGGGTTGAGCGTCAAATGTATAGAGTAGAGAGTATAGGGGTTGAGTGATTAGGGATTAAGGGTTGAGGGATTAGAGATTAGGGTAGAGATTTTTCTTGGGTTTAAGGGTTGAGGGTATAGGGTATTGGGTTGAGGGTAGAGGTTAGAGGTTTTAAGGTTTTAGGGTTTAAGGGTTGAGGGTTTAGGGTCTAGTGTTTAAGGGTTAAAGGGTTGAGGGTTTATGGTTAGGGATCAGGGTAGAGAGGAAGGGATGGATGGATGGAGAGGTTGAGGGAGAAGTGAGATAGAGAGAAATGGGTAAGAAGAGGGAGGGACAAAGATATATGAGGGTTGAG
The DNA here is from genome assembly GCA_007115665.2 of Sequoiadendron giganteum. Taxonomy (NCBI): domain Eukaryota; kingdom Viridiplantae; phylum Streptophyta; class Pinopsida; order Cupressales; family Cupressaceae; genus Sequoiadendron; species Sequoiadendron giganteum. Next base: position 298,293,247 of record CM021105.1, on the reverse strand, counting down.
GATCCAATGTATAGGGTAGACAGTTGAGAATTTAGGGTATAGGGTTGAAGGATTAGGGTATAGGGTTGAGGGATTATGGTTGAAGGATTAGGGTCGAGGGTCCAATGTATAAGGTAGAAGGTATCAAGGTTGATGGTTTAGGGTTTGAGGGTTGAGGATTGAGGGATTAATGGTTGAGGGTTTAATGTATAGGGTAGAGGGTAGAGGGTAGAGGGTTTAAGGTTTTAGGGTTTAAGGGTTGAGGGTTGAGGGTTTAAATTTGAGGGTAGAGGATTGAGGGTATAGGGTTGGGGGATTAAGTTTAAGGGTCAAATGTATAGGGTAGAGGGTATAGGGGTTGAGGAATTAGGGTTTAAGGGTTGAGGGTTGAGGGTAGAGGGTAGAGGGTAGAGGGTAGAGGGTTTAACGGTTGAGGGATTAAAGATTGAGGGTTTAGGGATTAGGGTAGAGATTTTTCTTGGGTTTAAGGGTTTAATGGTTGAGGGATTAGGGTTGAGGGTAGAGGGTATTGTGTTGAGGGTTGAGGGTAGAGGGTAGAGGGTAGAGGGTTTAAGGGTTTATGGTTTAAGGGTTGAGGTTTTAGGGTTTAGGGTTGATTGTTTAAGGGTTTAGGGTTTAGGGTTGAGGGATTAGGTTAGAGAGGGAGGAATTAATGGATGAAGAGATGGAGGGAGAAGTTAGATAGAGATAAGGAGAGAAGAGGAGGGAGGGACAAAGACATATGAGGGTTGGCGATCCAATGTATACGGTAGAGGGTTGCAGACCTATAGGGATGAGGGATTATGGTATTGGGTTGAGGGATTAGGGTAGAGAGTTTACTTGGGTTTAAGGGTTTAAGGGTTGAGGGATTAGGGTTGAAGGTAGATGGTATTAGGTTGACCTATAGGGTTGATGGTTTAGGGTATTGGGTTGAGGGTATAGGATTGAGGAATGAGGGTAGGACTTGAGGGTTTAAGAGTATAGGGATTAAGGGTTGTGGGTTGAGGGTAGAGGGTAGAGGTTTTAAGGGTTTAGAGGTTAACGGTTTAGGGTTGAGGGTTTAGGGTTCAAACTTGCAAATATAGCACACTTTATGTTAGAACTGTGGCAAAGGATTCAAAGTTCAATGGTATTTTATTTTTTCTCAAAAATATGCAAAAAAAATGTAGGATATTCTCAATAGATAATTAAACTAAGTGGAATATTAAATTGTGTTGTTTTTATAATAGGTTACAAGTTTCCAAAAGTTTGGAAAGTAATATTTTGGTTACATTCTATTCATGAGAGTTTGTTGTGTGAAATAGGTATCTTGGAACTCCCAATGAAGATGTATGGCCAAGAGTGACTAAGTTGAGAGAGTGGCATGCCTATCCTCAATGGAAGCATCAAGATTTGAGCCTTGTTGTTCCTGAGTTGGAACCAAATGGTGCCGATTTGTTGTCTATAAGTGCCTTCCATCTATTTTCATTTTATTTCCATTTTGGATTCTCTTTCTTTTTCTTCTTTTACTTTTCCTATTTGTAAGTAACCTACTAAAAATTGATTGTTGTCCCCTTGCAAAAAAATCTGATTTATGAGCCATCCAAGAGAATCTTAGCCAAAAAAGCAATGCAACATCCTTATTTTCATGATCTTGACAAATCTCAATTCTGATTTGAAGCCATTATAAAAGAGTGTGTGAATCTTAGTGAGGGAATCTCAAGTTATTCATTTTAAGTTAACCTCATCATGAGCACCTATGATGTAGAAATTATAAGAGAATCTTGAATGTATGAGTGGAATTGTAAAAAATCTATGAGAATAGAGTACCTAAAGAATTGTGCCTACAAGTAAAAGCACTTAGGTTTTAGAACGGTGTATGAAGCATATTAGACAATTGTAGCACAAATAGAAGAATTACGACAACCAAATAAATATCATTTTATTGTAAACATCATGTAAACATCATATTATTAATATAGTGAGTGTAATAACCATTAATGATTACTAATCATTCTTTTTCTTCTTTTATTCTCTCCCTATTATAACTAGCACCAATTCACTAACTTATTATAAAAACTTCATTTATTAAAACAAATCAACCTAATGATTATATATCAATATCAATATAGCATAAAATCTATTCAAATAAACACTTGTACTAATATTTACTCAAATTTTGAAATTTATTGCTGCCCTCAATATTTGTAATTCATGCAACGTAATTCCTTAATAGTCCAAATTACAAAAGGGTAGCAATATTTGACGGTTTGTTACCTAGATACCATGTCATCTACGAGAATTCCATATAAGGCATCGGGATCATGTAGGGCACCTCTACAATAACCTGTCTCATTTTTTGTTATCTCTGAGTCATTTTTCGGTGGTGTCCATTTTTGACTTGGTGGAAAAGTGTCAATTGTAAGCAGTGTAAGGATGCAAAGTGGTACAACTTTCATTCTACAACTCGTGTGAAAAAAAAAAATGTTCCAATGCATCTAGATGGGTGGGTTTATGCTAGGCATGGTCCTCTTTCACACCCAAACACACTGAATCGCTCTAAGCTACATTCAACTAGTTCAATCCCTCAAGGATCCAAAGTGTAAAGGGTGGAAATATTTGAGAAGATATTACTCAGAAATATTGATGCTTACGAACTCCCCATCTGAGCCTATAGGATTACATTGGGCCCCTCTACAATAACCTCTCTTATTTTTTGTTATCTCAAAGTCATTTTCCCATGGTGTCCAGTTTTCACTTGATGGAAAAAGTGTCAAATGCAAGCAGTGTAAAGATGCAAAGTGGTGCAACTTTCATTCTACAAATCAAGTGAAAAAATGAATTATTCCAATGCATCCGGGTGGGTAATTTTACACTAGGAATGGTCCTCTTTTGCACCCAAATACGTTGAATCTCTCTGAGCTACATTCAATCGACAAAATCCCTTATGAGTTCAAACTACAAAATGGCTGCAATCTTCAGCATGATGTTACTTAGAGACCGTGAAACTTAGAAACTTTGTATCTATGCCTATGGGATTAATTTGGGCCCCTCTACAATAACCTCTCTTATTTTTTACTATCTCGGAGTCATTTTCCTATGGTGGTGAATTTTCGCTTGGGGAAAAAGTTGTCAAATGCAAGTTGTGAAAAGTTGCAAAGTGGTGCAACTTTCATTCTACAACTCAGGTGACCAAACAAAATATTCCAACACATATGGATGGGTGGGTTTACACTATACATGGTCCTCTTTCACACCCAAACATGTTGAATTGCTATGAGCTACGTTCAACCGACTCGATCCTTTAAGGGTCCAAAGTGCAAAAGGGCGGATATCTTTGGCAGGCTATTACTCAGAAACCATGATGCTTACAAAATCTTTATTTAATCCTATAGAATCAAATTGGGCCCCTCTACAATAAACTCTCTTGATTTTTGTTATCTCAGAGTCATTTTCTTGCGGTGTCCAGTTTTCACTTGATGGAAGAAGTGTCAAATGCAAGTAGTGTAAAGATGCAAAGTAGTGCAAATTTTGTTTTGCAACTTGAGTGACCAATTAAAATATTTCAACACATCTAGCTGGGTTTTTTTATGATATTCATGGTCCTCTTTCACACCCAAACATGTTGAATCACTCCAAGCTACATTCAACTGATAGAATCCCTTATGAGTCCAAAGTGCAAAATGGCTGCAATCTTCAGCATGTTGTTACTCAGACACCATGATGCTTAGAAACTTCTCATTTGAGCCTATGGGATCATGTTGAACCCTCTACAATAACCTCTCTTGGTTTTCACTATCTTGGAGGTGTTTTCCTATGGTGGAAACTTTTTGCTTGGGGAAAAAGTTATCAAATGCAAGTTGTGCAAAGTTGCAAAGTGGTGCAAATTTTGTTCTGCAACTTGAGTGACCAAATAGACTATTCCAACACATCTAGATGGGTGGTTTTATGTTATTCATGGTCCTCTTTTGCACCCAAACATACTGAAACGCTCTGAGCTACATTCAACTGACTCGATCCCTTAAGGGTCCAAAGTGCAAAAGGGCAACAATCTTTGATGGGCTACTACTCATAAACTATTATTCTTACAAACTCTTCATCTAAGCCTATGAGATTTTGTTGGGCCCCTATATAATAATGTCACTCAATTTTTGTTATCTCAAATTCATTTTCCCATGGTGTCTGGTTTTCACTTGATGGAAAAAATGTCAAATGCAAGCAGTGTAAAGATGCAAAGTGGTTCAACTTTCATTTTGCAACTTGAGTGACCAAAAAAATAGTTCCAACACATCTAGGTGGGTAAATTTACACTATGAATGACCCTCTTTCACACCCAAACACACAAAATCGCTCTGAGCTACATTCAACCAACAAAATTCCTTATGAGTCCAAAGTGCAAAATGGCTGCAATATTCAACATGATGTTACTCAAACATTGTGATTCTTAGAAAATTCTCGTCTGATTCTATGGGATTGCATTGGACCCATATACATTAACCTCTCTTGGTTTTCACTATCTCGAAGTTGTTTTCCCATGGTGTTGACTTTTCACTTTGGGAAAATGTTGTCAAATGCAAGTTGTGAAAAGTTGCAAAGTGGTGCAGCTTTCATTCTACAACTTGAGTGACCAAATGAACTATTCCAATGCATTTAGGTGGGTACGTTTACACTAGTCATGGCCCTTTTTTTCACCCAAACATGTTGAATCACTCTGAGCTACGTTCAACTACCTCGATCCCTTAAGGGTCCAAAGTGCAAAAGGGAAACAATCTTTGATATGCTATTACTTAGAAATTGTGATGCTTACGAACTCTCTGTCTGAGCCTATGGGATCACATTGGGCCACTCTACAATAATATTTCTTTATTTTTTTATCTGATTCATCTTCTTGTGGTGTCTAGTTTTCACTTGATGGAAAAAGTGTCAAATGAAAGCAGTGTAAAGTTGCAAAGTGGTGCAACTTTCATTCTACAACTTGTGTAACCAAATGAACTATTCCAACGCATCCCAATAGGTAAATTTATGCTAGGAATGGTCCTTTTTCGTATCCAAACATGTCTAATTTCTCTAAGCTACATTCAACTAGATCGATCCTTTATGATGGCATGCAAAACAATCAAAAAGAGAAACATTCAAATGACAGTTGAGAAGTTTGAGTTTTCCACACAAAAAACATATGATCTTCCTCAAGTCTAGCAAGTGCAAGACATTTTTTAATTATCCTCCTTTCCCTTACAACAATATACAACCAATTGTAAATGCGTACAATGGTGGAATTTGGAAACATTTTATTTTTCGTCAATTAACAACTTTGGTTGTGAAGCGTTTTGTCATTTTCATTTGAAATGATTTATTATGCTTGAAAATTGGAGTCTAAGAGAAACAAGTGATACTCTCATGTACATTTATTATTTAGTGTGATAAATAAATTTTTCACCCTTGAGTCTATTTCTTATTAACATATTATAAATTATAAATATTTTTCCCAAGTCCATTTCCTATACAAGAAATAATATTGCAAAAAGTTGGCATATACATCTTTCGATGTGTTTATATGGTGATGGATCAAGAACATAACAATTCATTCTAAAGTGTGAGGATTATGTTGTGAAATTTTTTAAAGACTATTCAAGATAAAAAAAAATTATGATAATGTGTCAAGAAGTTAACTACTCATCATCTACTATGAATATTATGTTTTGCAAGTGTTGTGAAGATTATGTATCCTTTGCTTAATTGAGTTGTTCCAATCAAAAGATTAATAATACTAGAATATTTTTATGAAACATCTCATGGAATACCAATTGAAAACATGGTTTTTTCTTTTAGATAAAGCATTTGATGGAGCTCTTTGGATTAAACTGAATTGAGATATGTAAGAACAAGGGAGCATTAAGAAATAAATTGCTCAAGGATCTTAAATAATTGTTATCTCCCATTTCAATTTTGGGTGGATTATTGCTTTCAAGGTATTGGGAATGCTTTGCCTATTTTCTAGTTGGCAGTTGCCATTATAGAAGGCTCATCTCTTGATATATATTATACTCATTCTTAAATAGTTATCAAATTAATAATCAGTGCATTTATTTACAATTAATATTTTATTTTCAATTTGTGCAATTTGTGCAATTTGTAACTCTACTAGTATTCCTAGAAATATTGAAGTTGTTTAACATCAACTAATAAAGTTGTTTAGTATCAATCAATAAATATTCAAGACAAACCATGAAGGACAACAATGATCAATGATAGGGCTAACCAATTAATAAGTATACATGTGAATAAGTCAAGCATACATGTGAATAATGGAAGCATAAGTACTCAAAAACATGCAAGCCTTGAAGTATACACATGAATACATAGTATACACAAATTAATAAAAATTATATGCATGAAAACATGTAAGTCACAAAGTATACATTGGAATACATGTGTCACAAATTATACACATAAGTTGTAATGTATGCACTTGAATACACGTAACTCACATCTATTGAACCGTGGATTTATAATGCAAATATGGACACCATCGATAAAAAATATTTGTATTAACCAAATAACCATGGATGCATACATCAATATATATCGATATAAGTATTAAATATATACAAAATAGCCATATAGGCTTATGAGAATTCCATATAGGCATATGATGTCAAATACATCCAATACAAAATATGTACAAAAATGCCATATAGGCATACAAAAAAGGGGCTCTAGAATCAAAATTCATTGCTTTGCATGCCCTGGAAATAAATTCTTTCCATTTTCTTGTTGATTAGATATTGATAGGTTTGTCACTCGTTTGTTCTGAGGCCGAGGAGTGCTCCTGTGCTCCTCCTAGGGTTTAGTTCTTGGTCAAGCTTTATCTGTTACAATAAGAAGTGAATACATTAATATATAGAAATTACATTATAAAAAATGATATATTTATCAAAATAATCACTTACCACTAGTGTGAGGGGGAAGACGGATGTTAGATTAATAATCCAAGAGGGACATGAAATAAATCTGACAAAGAAATCTAATCTATAGCCAAAAAACTTAAATCTAAGATCTAGAAACTCCTACACATACAAAATTGAACTATACTAATGTAAAAATAATAAGAAACCTACTGAGTATCATATGAACTGAAAGAAAAATATAGTTTCACCATCCCGTAGCAGAGTGTATTCACTTGATGTTGGATTTCTCTTATCATAGTAAAGCCTCCAAAGTTCATGTGCAAAGTGTGCATGAATGATTGTTGTGTTGGTTGATTGAAGACAATGGATGAAGCTCTCTCAAGGATGATCTTGACAACACTTCGTTGTTCAATGTATGTTAATTCTCTGATCATTATTTGTGAAGAAAGGGGCTTGTTATATAGAAAATGAGATTTGAAATGGATGATCAAGATTGTTTTGAAGAATATCCAAATCAACAGTCGAAGTGTGTTGAGAGGATTTAGACATGAGATAATTATGCAAATTGGATTGCATAATTTGTGTGATTGGGAAATAGATTGGCTAGTCAGAGATGTGATTGATTACTTAACATAATATTTTGATTAGTCAAGTTTGTGATGGCTTAGTTAGGAATGTGATTTTTTAGTTAACAAAATAGATTGATTAGTTAACAAATTAGATTTCTTAGTCAGCAATCATAATTTTCTCAATCAGAAAGTGGGTAAGGAATATGAATTAATTGATTTAATTAATTCATTCATTTTTGGAGTTTGAATGTGGAAATCAAGTTTGACTTTTGCAAACAAAGTTGCATTAGTTTTGATTTGATTTTTGAAAATTGATTTGAATAGTTTGATTTAATTATTCAAATTGTGGAGGGAAAGTGTTGTAATTAAATTATTATTTAATAATTTAATCCACTTAGGGGAATACGATGATTTAGTGATGTAATTAGATAATTGGTGTTATTTAATTAATCAGGACGAAATAAGGTGAGAGTAGGACTTTATTAAATAAATGAGATTTATTTAATTGGTCGAAATGATGAAACATGAATTAATCAAATAATGTTGTTTTATTTAATTAATAGAGGAATTAGGGTTTTTGGGACTTTATTAAATAAATAAAATTTATTAAATTTGTCTGAAATGATGAAAAATTGAATTAATTAAATAATGTGGTATTATTCAATTAATAGAGGAATTTAGGTTTTTGATGTCATTTTGATTTGATGTGGTGTGGTGTGATGCAGGAATGTTGTGGTATGATTTCAAGCATTCTAGGATGATTCCAAGATGATGCAAGATGATGTTCCATATCGTTTGACATTGTTCGAGGTTGTTCGATGTTTGATGTTGTTTGATGTCGTTCAGTGTTGTTTGATGTCGTTCAGTGCTATTTGATGTCATTCAAGTTTGTGTGATAGGTTTCAAGTCAATTTTACATGTCTACATTTTTCCCCTCTTTCATACAAAGTATTGGTTGCTTTGTTTCAAAGATTCTATTTTTAAGATAAAGTTTTTGAAAAAAGTTTGTGTCCCACTATGCCCCAATGTTCAGTGGAATGATGGTAGGACTCTATGTTTCCCCCTCAAGAGGTTGACTAAAAACTTTAAGCTTTGAGGTCAAGCTCTTGACACTATTGTATTTTTCATTTTGATGTTTTCAGATGAAATGTTATATCAATATGTGCATCGTTTATCATTCAGAGCTTCTAATTTGTAAGTAGGAAGATTTCCTAAGTATAATTAGGGTTTCCTTGAGGTGTTATATAGGTAGATTGTCTTCAAATTGGATCATTTGTGCTTGGTTCCATTTGCTAATTCTTGTCTCTATATTCCACATTTTGTCAGTTGTTGAGGGAGAATGTCAAGATTCAAGGTTGCCCCACATTGTTCAGAGCTCATTCAAGAGTATATACGACATTCATACATTGGTGCCCTGATATGTACCTTTTTGCCTCTCACTTCATCATGTTTTCATTCTCATTTTGTGTGTGTGAAGTCATGTTAGACAAATGCATTGGTTTTTGAGGTTTTGGTGTATTTGTCTCAGTTTTGGTGCTTTTGTCAAGAGTTTTTGGTGTTTTTGTCCAAAACTACGTATTTGTCCAAAACTAGCACCTTTGTTTTGAGCACTTGTTTAGAAACTGAGCAGTTGTCCTAAAACTATGCACTTGTCAGGAAATTGCACCCAAAATCTTGTGCAATTGTCCTAAAAATATGCATTTGTTCAAAACTGGTGCATTTGTCTATCTCCTATTGAGCATTTGTCCCGAAATCTAGTAATTGACTCTCTATTTGTCATTTTTCTCTTAGCTTTGTTCTAAACCCTAGTATGTGTCCGTTTACCGTCATGAATGTCGTTTATCATCATGTTTGTGTTCTAAAACCCTGGTCTATGTTCATTTATTGTCTCAACTATCATTTGTTACCTAACAAGTGTCATTTTATATTGCTTCGTTTGTTTAGAGTGAAACCCTAGTTTGTGTTCATTTTTTGTTTAAGCATCATTTTGTTACCATGCCTATGTTGTAAACCCTAGCTTGAGTCTGTCTACCATTAAACATGTCATTTTTCACCTAACATGTGTCATTTTGTGTTTCTTTTCATGTTGAAACCCTAGCTTCTATTCATTTATCGTTAAACATGTAATTTTTTGCCATGCTTGTGTTCAAAACCCTAGCTTGTGTTCGTTTACCATTAAACATGTTGTTTGTCACCTAACATGTGTCATTTTGTGTTTCTTTTCCTACTTAGTGTGAAACCCTAGCTTTTGTTCGTTTACCGTTAAACATGTCATTTGTCATCATGCTTGTGTTTGTTTATCGTTAAACATGTTGTTTGTCACCTAACATGTGTTGTTTTGTGTTTCTTGCATGTTTAGAGTGAAAACCTAACATCTTGGTTTATATCTTTTGCAAGTGAATCTCTAACTGTTTATGATGAAAGAGAGATGTCCTCATCACTTGTTTGATGTGATTGCCCATTTCGACGCATTAGAGTGAGACTTACTTGATGTAGTGAGATTGCATTTTGGGGTCTTGCCATTTTTGGGACTTGATCTTCATGTTGTTTGATGGTGCGGAAGCATTTTTTAGACATGTGTGTTATATATATTCATTTGTCTAGTCAATACCTCATATATATGTTATGATTTTGTACTTTTCTATCACACTTGTGGCACTACAAATGTACTTATGACATATTCCTTTTTGATGATGATATATATGAGATATACCTTCTTCGATTCAGCCTCATTGTATGTTTATGTGATGGTGATATAGATGAAGGAATCATACTTTGTCTCATTTTATGATGTGATGGATGTTGATAGATGAATGCCCCATACATGCTACATGATATTTTTTAATTGGTTTATTATTATCATGATATGTATTGATAACATTTGTGGATGTAGAAAGGATATGGTTTTGATGATGTTCTATGCAGGATGAATGTTAATTAGAAGAAATATGATGATAGATAGAGAAATGATGTTAATTAGAAGAAATATGATGATGTTTGTTAGTTAGTAGAAATATGATAATGGATAGAATTTATGATGTTAATTGATGATGTGACTTTGTTTCGCTTTAGAGACTTCATTGTTTGAACAATCCTGTTTGATGTAGCAAATAGATACGATGCACCAGGGTATGAATTACCAAGGTGACTTTGTATCTATTGCATGGACTTTGACTCTACATACAAAGAGTATCTTTGTGCATACCAGACATACAAAAACTTTATTTAAAATATAGGGGGATTACATGAAAAACATTTCAGACCAGTCACACAAAGAGGTATAGAACACCTAACATGTAATTGCTTCACGAATTGTTTTAATACAACTTCCATACTCAATAAAGAAAGTATTCACCTTGGTAATATTATAAACATATCTTACAAACAACAAATTGAAATGATGCTCAATTTCGCCCATTCCTTCTTCTCTAAATCCTTATGGGCATCCTTGAGAGATCCTTAGAATGAGTCAATAAAATAAATCACAAAAGTAAGACCACAAAAGATAAACACAAAGTTGTAGTATCACTTGCCATATCTATTTAGGGTGGGGCTATTATCGGTTGTTGATCATTTATATCGTAGGAATGGATCTGTTACAACATAGCTCAAGATATTGTTGGGACTTGCTTAAAAATATAGGTAGTTGATACTTTGGCATTGTTTTTGTCTGTTTATAGTCAACTCTTACGTGATTTTTTTTTCTTGAAAGTTCTAGTTGTTGATGTTTTCTTTCTTTGTTTGTTTGTTTTGTCAAAGGGTGAGTGTAAAAATCTATTTATTAGGGATGAACCTTTATTGCAGATAGGTGATTACAAAAATAGGCATTTTTGAGATTTTTCAAATGTTTTTGTGCTTTTTGATGTTTATCTAATGTTGTTTTTGTTGTGTTTTCAAGTTATCTGATTGTTTTTGTTTTTAGTTTTTGTCGATTTTTGAGGATTTGAGGAGCCTCATATCACATGGATGTGTTTCGAGAGTTTGGATGTCCTTTAGGCATCATTTTTGCAGTATGTACCTTGTTGCTTCTCATTTCATTTCATTACATTCTCGTTATGCATGTACACAAGTTTTGTTAGTCAATAGAAAATTTCTAGTGATTTTTGAGCATTTTCATTGGTTTTGGCGTTTTTGTTAGGTGTTTTTGGTGTTTCTATCCAAAAACTACACATTTGTTCAAAACTGGTGCATTTGTTTTGAGCAGTTGTTCAGAAACTATGCAGTTGTTTGAAAACTATGCAATTGTTCTAAAATGGCGCATTTGTTTTAAGCAGTTGTCCTAAAATCTCTCTTTTGTTTCATGTAGTTGTCCTAAAATATTTCTTTTGTTTCATGTAGTTGTCCTAAAATCTCACTTTTGTTTGCTCTGTGACTCGTAATTTTACCCTATCTTAAAACAACCATATATTAGTCATACAAAAGTATTTTTCAGTGCTTTCTTTTAAAATGGGGTAGAATTTCATGATCTTTGCAATTGTGTAGGTGGTTTTTAGTTTTTGTGCAATTAAATTTTCCATTGGTGTTGTGATCTTGCATTTTCCTTTGTTTCATTTAAACCCTGTTAGCATTTGCTTGTTATCATCCTAAATATCACTTGTCATCATATTTTGTATCATTTTGTGTTGTTTGACATGTTGAGAATGAAACCCTAAAATATTGGTTTAAAATGATTATAGGTGGTCCTCAAACTATCGTAGCCAAGTGAGAGATGACTTCCAGATCTATTTGATTCAATTACCAGTTTCGTGGGTTTTGTTAATGTTTTTGGATTTTGGAAATTTGAATTTGTTTGGATTTTGTATTTCTTGACTGAGTTGGAGAAAGCCTGATAAAAACCTAATGGGACTAACCTAAGGCCTCGGGTGCTGATCAGAGATAAACCTTGCCTACATTATACATTCAGAGACCACATAGTTCGATCGATTGACTCAAAGCATAAACTTGTTTTTGGGATAAACAATTATTGGATTGATATTCCACTTTTGTGTATAGAGGATATGTTGTAGGAAATCTATTTGAACTAGCTGTGGGATTCAAGCAAATGTTGATATCTTAGACTGTTTGAGTGAAGGAATAATCCAACGATGTTGTTTTGTTTTTAATGTTTTAGGATGTTTTTGGATTTTTACCCTTTTGCCTGGGGTATAAGATGTTGAGAACTTGGATTGGTAATTTACTTTATTTTTTCTAGAGGATATGTCACGGAAAATATTACTTGAACTAGTTGTGAGGTTCAAGCAACTATTTATATCTTAGAATTTTTGAGTGAATTTTATTATTGTAATGGGCTAATGTTATTCTTGATGTTTGGAGTATTACAGGGAAGTTACACACTCTCGCCAAAGAGAGAGAGAGTATCATCGGGAAGGGGAGTCTAGCCATCTAGGGGCAATTTGCGTGAGTGTAGCACACAAGCACGTACCATTTTTCTAGGCTACATATTGCATTGGGAAGGGTAAATAAGGTGTATTTATTTTGAGACCAAAATTCGATTTAAAATTTAAAATCACAATTTTATATTTATATTCATTTTATAATGAGTAATTTATAATTAAAAAATAAACAAACAATAAATTATAGATAAAATCAAATAAATATCTTCTTTTATATAAAAGAAGTAATATATTTGAATATTCCTTTCAATGAAAATATATAATACAAAACAAAAAGAAACCCAAAAAAAAACCAAACAAAAATATTAAGCTCAAGGTGGGACCCACAAGCCGAGAGGAAATTGTGTTAAAAAATAATCATTTTCTTTCCCTTAATAAATGAGTAATGGTGGGACCCAAGCAAGAAAAAACAAATTTACTTTTAAAAGAACCTTAAAATGGTATGATGGCCCATATGTTCTCCAAAAGCAACAAAAATTAAGGGAGCCAACAAGCAGGTTTTAATAGCCAGCTATCAGTTGTAGGTAAAAAGGTTAAGAAAAAGTAACAAGTAGAACATGCGAAAGTGCCCCATTCACCCACGTAGCCAAAGATGAGGAGTGTGTGGTAATAAAACAAGGAATAAGAAGACCATTAGGTATTGAGTTTTGGAGGAAAAAAAAAAGAGGAGGAGGAAAGGGAAGGGGCTGCACATAAGTGGCTTGAGTAAAGCTTCTGCAAAAATAAATTCTCAGGTATGAAGAAGTTGTTGCACATGATTGGCTTGAATAAAAACTTCTACAAAAAATTAATTCTTAGGTATGAAGAAGCTATTACACATGAGTGGCTTGAGTAAAACTTCTGCAAAAATTAATTTTCAAGTATGAAGAAGCTATTAGATTTACTTTCTTAATATGAGATGGACTGAATATTGGTGAATTCCACACTACAGAATGCATAGTCTAAAAATCCTTAGTGGTTGTTTACTATGAATAAATTTTCATCAGCCAATAGCTTCTCAAAATTTTGAAATGACTGGTTATAAATGCTTCAATCTACGTAAGGAGAAAACTTAGAATTTTCTTGTATAAAGCAACACTAGGGTGAATCAGCCCCTGGGACTATGATTGCTTAGAGAATATAAGGACCACTAAAAAAATCTTGTTGATGGGATACTATTATCAATGAATCATGATCTGACCATAAGATTTATGTTCACACAATAATTACTTAAGGTATAAAATAATGATGAAAGTACTTCCACATGGTTGTTGTAGTAGTATATAACAGCCATGGGGAAGTACTTCATCAGCCTGTTGTTTATATATAGCCCTACAACCAAGAGGCTGTACATAACCGTTAAAATGTTGAGTGTATAAAACATATTTTTTGAGGTTCTATGCTATGGTTGAGTAGAACATTTGTTCCAAAGTTTTTGCTCTTGCTCAAATTGAATTTTGCAGCAGCTAAATTGATTTAATATCAAGAGTAAAAGTGTTGCATTTTTTGAATGGTTTCTTTTGTGTAATGGCTCTAACTCCACATTTGAAGTTAATATGCTCAATGCAAAGTACCTTGTTGAATTACAAGTTTTTCTTTGTATTTTCTAATCTGAAAATGAGTCTACATGTAGTACTAGTTTACTCATGTAAGATGGGTCAGTTGAATTCAAATTTGAATGAGAAACTTAGTGATTGATTAAACTGACATAAAAGGGAAAGCCATGCTAATTTTAGTGTTTATTTCAAAAATCCTAAGGAAATACTCCATTGTGTTAGAGGGATTTATGATTGAAATTGTAGCCAAGGGCATAAGCCCTAATGCTTGATCAAATAATACATACAGATAAATATTTTAACATGTGCAAAGGTGCAAGTGTCTATCAGGACAAACCCGAGGGTTCAAATAATAAACAATGCTTGGCCAAGGTAGTTAATTCAAATATGAGAGGACTATTTGAATTAAGTTGCGTCACATCATGGGTAGGACATATGCTTAGAATTTTTCTTGAAGCATTAATTGGTCACATGTGTCAGTTATCCCATAGTTGCACAAAGTTCACACTTGTTGGCCACGAATTGCTAGACTCTTCGTGATGGGATGGGCTCCCTTCATCGGGTAGCATGAGGAAGCTTATGGATTTGTGGCAGGGTGGAAATCATCTCAGTGATGCTCCCTCTCTCTCTCCCTTCCACTTCAAGATAATGCATAAAATGGTATAGATTTGATAATGCATAATGATGCGATGTTTATTTTGTGACATATTTATTTAGATGGGTAAATGACTTTTACTCAGATACTTATGTTTTCATCTTCAATATGATATCTTTGATTTTTTTTGAAAGGATATGGCTGCTATAGGTAATTTGGTTGCTTATGTTATAAACCCGCTTTCAAAATATTAAGGAGAAGGACGAAGGAGATTTGTCATGAGAAGCTGGAAAAACAAACTATGATGATCCTTCACTTGACTGATGTAGTTGTATATTGTGCCTACATATAATCCATTATAGTAAGACTCAAAGCTGAAAAGAAAGGAAAACAAAATTGAAACCACCAATTGAAAGACTAGAAACCTATCGAACCATACCAATGTCATGAAGTCCTCTTAGTGTAATGATCTGGGAAAACTTTTACAGTTTCATATCAGGGAAATCATGTGATCAACTAATTATAAGTTGTGTAACTTTTGATAAATTAGTTTGTAGTTCACACAGGAGTTGTTAGTTTCTAACAATAGGTAGAGATGGAATATGCACATTAGAACTACCTAGATCTAAAAAAAACTCCACTCTTGAACTATGAGATCAAAAGGTTTATGGTGCACTTAATTATTAGAGCTTAGGGTTCAGCTCTAGGTCTTAGTTGACCCTTAATTCAATTTTGAGTTTAATGAACCTGAATTGAATGCAGGTATGGGAAGGTAAAAATCGAGGGAAAAGAAGGGAAAGACCAATAGGGATACTAAGAAGGAAACTTTTGAAGAGAACCCAACACTAAAGTTCCACCTTGAAATTCCTGACGATGAGACTTTGGCACATGCCCTCACTCAATTCAAGCTAGAGAGGAGCAAGAAAATTGAAGATTCTAAGCATGATGTTAAAATTAATAAACCTTTGGAAATTCGAGATTGGTCTTTGGGGTGTGGACCCAATGCACCCATTTTGACTAAAGAGGAAAATGAGTGCCTATGCACACATCCTAACTCTTCTAAGAAGAGTGTCCTCTATCTGATGATGAATAGCCCACCTAGTAAGGAGGGAAAATTTTGTGATTAGGATCCTTGTAATCCGGTGTTATATAAATAAAGAAAGTATTTCTTGTGTTGAAATTGTGATCTTGGATGACTTACTCTTGTTATGAATGCACGTGAATAGATTTCAATATTGTATGTCATAATCAATTAGAATTATGTGCTTGAATGGTATCTTAGATTATTGGAGATAGGTAATATCTTGGGAGCATGAAGTGATATCAACTTATGTGTGATCGAATATATTTTTACACTAACACCTTCCTAAGTATTTGCATAAATAGCCTAGGGTTGAGTGTATTGATATGTTGGATCCCTTGCTAGTAATGGCATCAAGTAGTATGGGATGCTTGATTGTCGCCATAGAAAGCTTATGTGATTTTGAACTAGGTAGTGGGTTGATGCATACAATAGATTGCATTCATTTTCACTTTACTTATCATTCCTTATGTGAACTTGTAATGTATTATGTGGATTTCTGCATTGGATATTTAAGATGTATAATTGAGCTAGCCTTGTTGTAATGTGAAGTATGCATGGGCTTGTCACCATTATACTGTGATATGCATATGAGCCAATCATGGTTGTACTTATGATGTACATATTAATTAGTCATTATGTATATATGCTTTGTATAAATAAGTCACCTTATGTATATACGATGAATAATGGAGCTACTCACCCTGTGTCTATGTGACATATGTTGGGCTAGTCACTATGCATATGTGATGAGTCACTCCCTAAGAGAATTGGGAAATCATGAAATGATATGGCCCTTGTGTATTTGTGTATGTTTGCACACTACTAGTTGGAATACTCCAGATGACACCATTTGTTGATAATTTTGATGTTCCTACTTGTGATGTCCATGATATTTTCATGGTGGTGTTGAGGATTTAATGTGTTCCAGATTTAATTACTCTAGATTCTTGACAAGTTGACTTTGATACACTTGTTAAAAGGGTTATAATGTTGATTCTATTATTTATGAAATGCCTGGTATAATATCACAATTGATAGTAAACCAGAAGAAACTACAGTTTGGTTATGAACAATAAATTTCATGAAAACTATACAAATGTGTTCAAGTACAAGAAAGGAGTATGATAAGATGAACATGATTACTACTTCTTATAAAATGGGGCATGTGTTAGAAAGGTGCTAAGTGGCTCCCAGGTTATCTTGAGAGTGTAAATAAAGAATAAAATGATTTGTTCAAAGCTTGAGTCACTTCTTGAATAAAATGACATTTGCATAGATATTGTGCTAGGAAGCATTAAATAAGTTGCAAGTGTCAGTTACTTCATGATAGCACATACTTCACATATGTTGTGATGATATGGACATATTGTTCAAGTTTCGTGCGAGTAGGCATGAGTGACGAGAGGAACATATTTTCTAGGTCATGTGATAGATAAGATAAAAAAAATTAATTATTGCAAATTTGCACAAAATTTGGATGAGATAGTGAGGTTCTCATTTTATGAAGGATAAATGCTTTATATCCTAAGCAATTGTAAAAAGGGGACATGGGTTGAGATGATACACTACTAGTATAATGGCTCACCATGTTAAAAGAGATAAGAAAAGACGATTGTAAAAATTTGAATTTATGTAGAATCTTAAAGGTTTCATTTACAAATATGAAAGAGTATATCGTACTAATGTGTGGCTCACCCTTTTTTTTTAATTGAGTCATATTATCTAAGGTAATTATAAATAAATTTGACTGGGAGTTTATGTATTCTTTATGATCAAGTTATGATATATCTTAACAATACTTTCAATTGTATAATTTAAAGGTAAGAAAATTGAAATTTTAATGTAAGTTATTTGCATATGAACTTGTTGAATGTTAAAATGATCCACTCCTTGAGATTTTAATGAGATATTTAATCTTTGTGGTAAGCTAACACCAGTGCAAAAGTTCAATTGGTGATTAGACCTAAAGACTATGTTAGGTGCATTTTTTGAGAAATTCAAGTCAACTTAATCAAGTTACAAAGGTATGATAAGCAAAGGTACGAATCATGAATTTTATTTTTCTTTCCTCCTTTGATGATGTAAAATAGAGTTGATTTTGAGTTCTAGAAATTGTAGTGATCACTTTTGTATCATATGGTCATCGAGACATGGAAAACCTTAGGGGGAAAGGATGTCACAACCCTAATTGTGACCCAACCCTAAATTTTGTATAGATGTTTAGTTGAATATGAAACCTGACCCTAAATTTTGTATTGACATGTTGATATGGATGTTCAACTGAATGTGAAACCTAACTGTCATTATGGTTGGCCCTAAATTTCTATCATGTCACCTTGTATGGTGTTACATCTGTATATGGAAACAATATTTTTAGTTAGTTGTTAAAAACTAACAATTTTAATGATACATTGAATGAGGTTAATTATGGTGTTATGAATGAGTTTCTATACTTCATACATAGCTATATGACTGAATTTTATTATTGTAATGGGCTAATGTTATTCCTGATGTTTGGAGTGTTACAGGGAAGTTACACACTCTTGCCAAAGAGAGAGAGAGTATCACCGGGAAGGGGAGTCTAGCCATCCGGGGGCAATTTGCGTGAGTGTAGCACACAAGCACGTACCATTTTTCTAGGCTACATATTGCATTGGGAAGGGTAAATGAGTTGTATTTCTTTTGAGACCAAAATTCGATTTAAAATTTAAAATCACAATTTTATATCTATATTCATTTTATAATGAGTAATTTATAATTAAAAAATAAATGAGCAATAAATTATGGATAAAATCAAATAAATATCTTCTTTTATATAAAAGAAGTAATATATTTGAATATTCCTTTCAATGAAAATATATAATACAAAACAAAAGGAAACCCAAAAAAAAACCAAACAGAAATATTAAGCTTGAGGTGGGACCCACAAGCTGAGAGGAAATTGTGTTAAAAAATAATAATTTTTTTTCCCTTAATAAATGAGTAATGGTAGGACCCAAGCAAGAAAAAAAAAATTTACTTTTAAAAGGACCTTAAAATGGTACGATGGCCCATATGTTTTCCAAAATCAACAAAAATAAAGGGAGCCAACAAGCAGGTTTTAATAGCCACTTGTCAGTTGTAGGTAAAAAGGTTAAGAAAAAGTAACAAGTAGCATATGGGAAAGTGCCCCATTCCCCCACGTAGCCAAAGAGGATGAGTGTGTGGTAATAAAACAAGGAATAAGAAGACCATTAGGTATTGAATTTTGGAGGAAAAAAAAAGAGGAGGAGGAAAGGGAAAGGGTTGCACATAAGTGGCCTGAGTAAAGCTTCGCAAAAATAAATTCTCAGGTATGAAGAAGTTGCTGCACATGATTGGCTTGAATAAAAACTTCTACAAAAAAATAATTCTTAGGTATAAAGAAGTTGTTACACATGAGTGGCTTGAGTAAAACTTATACAAAAATTAATTCTCAGGTATGAAGAAGCTATTAGATTTACTTTATTAATATGAGATGGACTGAATATTGGTGAATTCCACGTTGTAGAATGCACAATCTAAAATTCCTTAGTGGTTGTTTACTGTGAATAAATTTTCATCAACCTATAACTTCTCAAAATTTCAAAATGACTGGTTATAAATGCTTCAATCTACGTAAGGAGAAGACGTAGAATTTTCTTGTATAAAGAAACACTAGGGTGAATCAGCCCCTGGGACTATGATTGCTTAGAGAATATAAGGACCACTAAATAAATCTTGTTGATGGGATACTGCTATCAATGAATCATGAGTTTAGCATAAGATTTATGTTCACACAATAATTACTTAGGGTATAAAATAATGATGAAAGTACTTCCACATGGCTGTTGTAGTAGTATATAACAGCCATGGGGAAGTACTTCATCAGCCCATTGTTTATATACAGCCCTACAACCAAGAGGTTGTACATAACCATTAAAATGTTGAGTGTATAAAGCATATTTTCTAAGGTTCTATGCTATAGTTGAGTAGAAAATTTGTTCCAAATTTTCTGCTCTTGCTCAGATTGAATTTTGCAGTAGCTAAATTGATTTAATATCAAGAGTAAAAGTGTTGCATTTTTTGAATGGGTTCTTTGGTGTAATGGCTCTAACTGCACATTTGAAGTTCATATGCTCAATGCAAAGTACCTTGTTGAATTACAGGTTTTTTT